>VWZF01000813.1:579518-775902 GCA_013396755.1 Sclerurus mexicanus
CACATCAACACACATTTTTGTTTGGTTTTTATGATTCTTTAGACAATCCTTGTTTATTTGCCCAATCCTGTGCATTTTTAGGGCTCACATACCACTTCTCACTGTAGTAGGACTGTGGCATCTCAGCACTGACAATTCCCATTAATTGCGGAGGAGCAACATTACTAGCATTTTTGAAACATTGTCCACTTTTGTGGATAATTAGCTTAGCCTTATTTTCGATTCCTTTTATGTAGCAAAGAAGAAGAGGTTTCTGTACCTCTTGGTTTTTATGTTTACCAACTTCCTTTCTCTAAGCCAAGATTTCTTCATTTTATTTTTTCCTGTTTCTAGATTCCTGTTGATTTGATATAACCAAATAAATGGTGTCTTTTCAGAAGTGAGTCCAAGGTATTTAATTCAGCATTGTCCTTTGCCTAGATTCCACCTTTCCTTCCAAGTTATGTCACTGTTTTGAGCAAATGATTTTTAAGTGTCTTGAGCTTCATAGTGCAGCAATTGTTTTTTTCAGATGACACAGCATACCTCTGAAGGTTGTGAAACTGCCATTTAAACAAGCATCAGCTACGTGTGTACCCACGGGCACCAAAGGGCCTTTTGAAAAATCTGGTAGTAGCATGTCAGATAACATATCCAGAAGGAAAACAACATGAAAAGATTGCTTAAATGATCAAAACAGAAAAGATGAATAATGACACAAGACTGAGAATTCCTGATTATTGAACCAGTAACAAAACACACTTCTCAGGTCTCCTCAGACAGACCCTGTCAGGAAAACAAAGCAAGTCAAAACCAAGTAGCACAGAAAGGTTTTCTTTCTCCCAGTTTTGATCCTTTGCCTGCTACTTTGAAGAGTGTGTTGCATAATAGCTTGAACGAACTCTTAGCATTTTAATTATTTAAAAGGTCATCAGTGCATGGGAGAGCCACACTAAAAGCTAGAAAAGATTTTTGAAATCAAACAGAAAAGACAAGAACAAACTATAGGCATACTATCAAGGATAGCTGAAGTGGAGGAACAAACCATATGGAAAAGTCCGTAAGAGACCATTGCCCTTGTTCTCTTGCCAGTGACATTGAAGAACTTCTTCAGTTCTAACCATGTTTACAGTCTCAGCATTGATATTTCCTTACTGAATAGAGTATAACTTGTTTAAATATTATCTATTCATCTGCTGAGCCACTGATTTAATATCCAGTTACTTTTGCTAACTTTAGAAGCTGTACAGTAAAGTTTTTTTCTGAAGAGGAATGACGACCTACAATTTCAACTTGTGGCACAACAAGTGCCAGTTTTAATTAGAAAGCAGGAGTTGCTTTGGAAACCAAACTATTCTATACTTCTAACAAGCATAAAATAAATGGGAAAAAAAAAAAAAGGTGACTAAATGGCTGTAACTACTACTGGCAAAAGAATGTTCAATAGCTGTAGAACTGAATTTCCATATTGCCATAGAGTAGACGGAATTCCTCCTGTTTACTAGGCTGTCTGCAAGAATAAGATCATCTTTTGTGATAAAAGTAGTGCAACCTGATACCCTGAAATACCTCAAAACCATAGAGACAGAAGTTTACATAGTGCTTGAAAGGACTTGTTAAGAACAGTGCAAGCAAAGAAGTATTAGAAAGTCCCTTAAAGTAAAAAATAAAGTGTAGTATTACAGACACAGTTTCAGAACAATGGTAGTTGAATATGCATATCTGTGAGATTATAGTATTTTTGTTTCTTAACAGTCTCTGTAAACCAAGTTTGAAACATTACTTGGTTTCCCCTTAAGACACAAACACCATTTTACTGAAAGAGATGCACAAAACTTATCTAAAGTTTTCCTAGAGCTTTGGTATCCATGATTTTGGATAGTTCTACTATAGAGGTTTAAGAACTCAACTCAAGCTAAACCTGTTACGGGAGCTCCTCCAGAGGCATGGATGTTCAGCATCATTGCTTCAGGTCTGGCCCATCTAACTGCCACATCTATTCTCTGTTTTCTTCCAAGGATCTGTTCTTGAAAAAGTCAATGGCTAGTGGAGAAATATTTCCCATAAAAATTAATATAATATTGGGGGGAGGGTGTGTGTGTGCATAGAATGCACATTATTGTATACACAGAGGGAGGAGAATGAGAAAAGGATGAGGAAAGCAGGAGCAGGTTCATCAGCTGGCTTCTGAGCAGCAGGCTTTTGTGAGATCACAGCTCTGAGAGATCTCAGATGCTTCACCTGTAAGACTGAACACAGTGTGAATATTTCAGAATGAACATTTTCAGTGTCTTTAAGTGCATGATTGCATTTCCATAGTTATTACCGTCTTCTTCAGATGAACCATGGGTAATTAAGTGTGAAGGACAGAAAAATAGAGTAATGATGATGATGATAACAAACTCTAAAACAACGGTGAGGGAGGCCATTGATATTTGGATGCTGTTGCAATGCAATTGCTTGTCTCTGTGCTTCTCTCCCCAAATACAAGCCTATTTTGCTATTTTACTTGCATTATTTTGCTATTTTACTGGCATTGCAGAAAATTAACAATATCCATCTAGAGAAGAAAATCAGTTCTCCTTTCTTTCAATTCAGAGAACTAAACACAAGTAACTTCTGTGGCCTTCCCATTTTGGAGAAATACCTGTGTCCTACCCTTGCAGACATAGGGGTCAGTAGAGGACCTTTGCAATGAGTCTGGACACACAGATTCTACTGAGTCTTTTAGGGACTGATTTGACTTCTTCAGCTGTTAAGCCCACAAGGGTACCTCAAGTGGAGGTTTCCTGTGGGGTAATCACAATAGTTTTGTAAGAATTTTTGGGCCTGGATTTGAAGAGCAGGTAGGTGTGAATATATGAGATATGTGGTAAGTGGAGAGTGAGTAAAGGTTGTAAATGTCACCAGAATGGAAGAATGATGGCTGAGGCATGGGAATTTAGTGAAGAATTTAGAGAGACATAAAAGGAAAATGCAATCATTTGTTATATGTGTCTGAGTGGATAGTATGGTGAGCATCCACATCTAATACTCCAAAATTTGTCCTGCCATTTAATTAAAAAATGGCATAGAAGGTCAGAGAGGTTTTGCTCTTTGACTCTCACTGTTTCCCATTAAATGACCTATTGGAAGGTACAAGAGAAGTAGAGATACTTATCTCGTTACAACTCATGTACGTCTTAATCCTTCTATCATATTGTGCGTAGTGTCTTATGAATTTCTTTTTCAAGGTGAAGATGCCTTTCTTACAATGAAATTTAAAAATAGTCATGAACTACTTCCATTTCCTCTCTGCTAGGCAATCTCGTACAGCTCAATGGGGTCAGTGGGGTCATATTTTCCAAGTTGTAAGAAGCAGCTTGGTGTGCACAGATTTTTCTGCCCTTAAAAATGAAAACCTTGCCCCTACATCTAGATTGCAGAGCAGGTGCTTGATTAAGCATATTCTGTACCCCCCCTCAGTCTCCCAGCAGTGCATGAGAGGGGAGTGCAACACAGCTCCTTCCCAGCTGCTACATTCTTCTCCAGGGAAATCAGGGCAAGGAAAACAGTGGACACCTGAGATTCTTCCTGGCACAGGGACTGCATGTGGCTAGCAGATATCATACATCCCATGGGACAGACACAACAGGGAGTGAGTGACAACCCTGTGCTGTAGTTGTGCCCCTGTGACTTTGGAAGATTTCAGACTTCTGCTGATACAGCTTTCCTATTTAAAGATGAATATGCTCCTAGTGTCTGCACACCTTGCCTTCCTTCCAGCTCAATTCCCTGTCAGGCTTGTGTTGCATGAACTTGATTTTGTTCAGCTGAAGCAACTGTTCCAACAGTTAAGCCGGAAATCTCCTCTTCTGTCCTGTGATCAGTGCTCTGTGCCTGCACAGAGGAGTACAGGCATCCTTTGTCCACCAGTGCCTTCCTCTCCTGGAAGCCATACCAGTCAGGCACGCTGCTTCTCTGTGTCCTTACCCTTCAACCTAAAGAGACTAGGACAAGTTTCCTGTATCTAGCAGGAGCCAGAACGAGATAATACATAAAGGCTATGACATGACTCCCACCTTGTAATAGTAAAAACAGGATCTACAGCAAAAATATGGACTGGCATAACACTTG
This sequence comes from Sclerurus mexicanus, assembly GCA_013396755.1. Taxonomy (NCBI): domain Eukaryota; kingdom Metazoa; phylum Chordata; class Aves; order Passeriformes; family Furnariidae; genus Sclerurus; species Sclerurus mexicanus. Next base: position 583,614 of record VWZF01000813.1, read on the forward strand.
CCCATTGTGAAGTACCAGAGCAGAATAAGACCTGGATGGGCCATCTGACCTCTGATGTCACTGCATGGTTTTGTAAAAAATTTCTGTCAGAAAAAGTATTCTCTTCCCCTATTTTTTTTTTTTAATTTTTATTATTACTTTTTTAAACTGAAAAAGGAACAGGAACATTTGGGGCTGTGTTTGCTCCTGATTGCCTCCACAAGTCCATAACTGAATTTTCACAGGAAAAGATGCCTGGTCTGGAAAAAAGTATTTGTTTATTGACAGTTCTGTCAACACTTGAATTCCTGCTGCAGTATATAGGACCAGCCTTTTTCATGGGAAGAAAGGTTAGCTATTGTCTAGAGGAGTTCAGAAATGGAATATGCTGTGCCAAAGGGGATCCTGAAAGATGGAATGGCATTGAATAATTACACATATGTTGTAACTCTGCAAAAGGCAATAAAAAGTAGGCATGCTCACCAAGGAACATGCCTTGCGGACACTCTATGTAATGGAGATAATTAGGAAAAACTACAAAGCAAGAAAATTAATGACCGATCAATTAACCTCCCCATTGTTATCAAAATGAATTACTTAAACCAGGGTTCCACTCTGTGCTGGTAATAGCTATTTCATACTCAGGTTGCCAAAGACCTGGAAGGGTTGGGAGGTTCAGAGGCATTTCTGGAGCTGTGAGCACCTTGAAGGCCAGGAGCAGTGGGATGTCTGGAGGTGGCAGAACTAATGGCAGCCATCAGATCAGGACATGGTGCTCACTGTGGGTCACCTGGCTTCTAAAACACAGCATGACCCAGTCCAGCTCCATTTTCTGCCTGTGAGCTAACTTTGCTTGTGCACTTCAGGAGAAACATGGCCTCAAAGCTCTATTTTGGTTTCTAAGTCCCCTTGAGAGGCAAAATTAGAGACCTTTGTTTTTTGTTTTTGTTTCTAAGCAATGCTTTTGTCCACAAAGCATCTCAATACTTCACAGGCTGTGAGGGTCTGAGAGCTAAAAAAATATTTATAGCCCCATTATACGTAAATGAAAAAAACCCCAGAGGTTTGTTTAAGCACCACCCAGAGTATTTTAACAATCCACATTTTGATGCAATAAGAGGTAAAGCAAAGAAATAAAATGAAGGTGCAGTAAGTTTTGAGAGGTTTTCTGATCTTTGGGACATCAGGGTTCTGCTCCTTGATTAGCCACGTACTGGGTTTGAACAGGACTGGGAGACTCTGTTTTCCACCTTTATGAATAGCTAAGATGACAGTGGCATTTTTCTGCCTAATAATGTTTTGAGTCCTATCAATGAAATGTTATAAAGGAATGGTGAATTTATTCAAAAGTATTTTTAGTGAGTTTAGTAGTATAGCATATTTAGAAAGGCAAGTTTTACTATGTACAAGGCTTGGCACTCTGGAAAGAAGAAACTAAGACCACAAGCATGTATCCAACTGAGGGCCAAAACCACCATATCTAGCTTTTTGCTGTCCTAGAGGTCGTTTCTTGTTTGTCCTAGCACATGGGCGCTTGTAAATTTGTTAACAAAATATGATACAGAGTGGCCTATAATTCTGTTTTGGACTACTTTTCACCTTTCCTCTTACTCATAATAATTTTCTTTGACTAACAGCAGGCAATGACTCATACAGTGGAAATGAATAATACACAGTGCTGTCAGGCTTTTAGTATGTTCACCAGAGAAGACAGTCAGCTTTTCTTTAGCTTCAGCAATTAAAACAGCCTAAAAGGCTACAAAAATCACACTAACACACCCCTCTGCCCTTCATCTCTGGAGTAAGAGAGAAAGAAATACACATAAGTTTGTTGCTTTCCCCCAACCACCTTATTTTAATTTTTCTTGGTTTTCAGCTTATTTGGGAGAATTTGCTTTCTCTTCATATTCACAGGACTCCAGGGTGCTCTCACATACATCTCTGTGAATGATTCAAGCTAGAAAGAGAGATTAAATTTAGGCATGGCAAACTAACCTTCTGGTAATACCTGCCAAATGTGGTAGTGACTCTGTTTAGCTGACACATCCTGTGTAGCATGAAGGGATGAGTAAGAGCTCTTCCTTTACAGAGACCGTCACCAGTAACAATGGGAGCCAAAGTGCTCTTTCTTATTTGAATTTCATGTAATAATCAAGATTTTATGAAACCTCTTTATTTCAAATCTCTCAGTTTAATTCAAACGTTCACAAACAATTACTTAACCATACAAGCATAGTAAAAACTGAACCATTTCCACCAAGCATTTTTATTTTGCCAAATTCCAGGAACAGAAAAGTGCCATCACAGTTTTCACAGCCAGTTCTATTCCCTGGTGGTGTGTTTCTGCTCTTTCAAAAGCAATGTGACATGAGTCCTGAAAGCTATTGCTCAGGATGGAACCATTGATAAATATGGTAACTTGTGTGGAAGAGGTGATCTGAGGATACTGTAAGCCTGAATACACAAACTACTCTATCCTTTGTAGCACTGCAGTCAGAGCACAGAACTAAATTATGAGTGCACACTCCCATTTCTAGGTACAGTATTGTTAATGGGCTGATGCTGCTGTCATTTCTGTCTGTAGGCATTGCTGACATGGCCAGTCTGCAGCAATCCGTAACAACAGAGGATTTTTGGCCTGTCTTCAGTTCATAAACCTTTTGTTATACACCACTTATCACTACAGTTCAATTAATTTAGTCTGCTGTTAGTAATGGGTGTTCTGTTTTTCCTCCTGTTTCACTGGTAGCTGCAGTGCCTGGTACAGAAATGTTGCTTCCAACTCTGTTCTGTAACTTAATAGCTGCTCATTTTAGAAAGGAGTGGGGATATGTCAAGCTAAGCATGGTGCCAGCTTTTAGAGAGCTGTAGATTGGCTCAAATTGTATTTTTTTCCAAGACAAAATCCATCACAAACCACTTAAAAGAAATCTTTAAGCATGAAAATTTTCTGCAACACTCTTTAGCCTGTAGTCAGAAGAAGCTTACACTTTCACAGTCTTAATTTAATTTTGCCCTAACATGCTTATCCTTTTCTGGCTTTCTCAGAAAATTCCTAGCTGCTTTAAGTATGTAAATTTTTCTTCAGTGATGGACACAGGTTACCCAGGCCAAGGAAAATATTTCCAACGAGACTACATCACAGTGCTGTTATAGAGATGGATATTTATTACTGGTGAAATTCAGGAATTCTGCCTGAATCTTCACTCAGGTACCTTTATTGCAAGTACTACCTTCAGGCACAGAGAAAGTCCTTCTGGAGTCTGACTCATTTGAGACCCATGTTTCCAATTCAATCTTGAAGCATATAATTAAATTCTGTTATGCTGCTTTTTCATTTCCTCTTTATCTGAAAACTCTGAATCAATTTACGTTTCCTTATTTCTCTCTCTCGCATCCATAACTGCCTCCTTTAGCTTTCTGTATAATTGGTAGCCTTCCTGTTGACCTCTTTTTGTTGCTGTTGCATATTATGGGCTCTGAGAAAGATCTGAGTCTGCTGTCAACTGGTTGATTCACATCAGATGAGCTGTTATGTTGAAAGCCATCTTGAAGTAGTGTTACCTGACCTTAACTTCAGCATGTAAGGGAGCCTAAACTGTGTTACATCTGTGCACACACCCTTCTTGCATCTGCAGACGAAGAAAGAAAGTGGTGTAGAGAAGTTTAACTGGTGTTTCATAAATAGGTACCTAGGCAAACAAAAAAATGTTTGCGCCTGTTGAAAGGATTTCTACTGAAGTTTCCAAAGTCAAATACTTTAAAGAAAAATTAGATTTGATGACAAGTCAAGAAATCTCTGTATACATGTATGTCTTCGATTGCCTGATGATATTTGCAATATGTAAACTTTATAATCCAAGGTTTCTGCTCTGTTCAGTGAATGGGTGATCTATGTTCAGGAAATTAGGCAGGAGCACCTGCTGAAAACAGCTCTTACCTGTAAGATGCCTGCTGATATGTGGCAGAAAGAAGGTGGCCTCTCTTGAGGGAAGATGGGACTGCAACAACATACTCATGCAGTTTTCAATGCTCTCTTGGAGAGCTACGTTTTACCAGGGGTTCTGAAGTCATAAGGAGCAAATCACAACAAATTTCCAATAACTGTCCAAAATCCAGAGCCCAAATTCTCTGTGCAATCAATGGAGAGAGGTAGTGATTGACAGACAGCTCCAAAGCCAGATGTCTGAATCTCTGAATCTCTGAGTTCTTGTTATGTGTTTCTCACTTCCTGGGTGCACAAATTTAGCATCTGAGACTATTCCTGTGCCCAACCAAAAACTTCTGAGAGCTGTTGTCTGAATGCATAATGTGCTACATAAAGCTAAATCCTGTGAATAATCAGGCTTACATTTTAAATGTAACTGGAAATCAACAGAGACAATTCCAAATCAGAACAATTCTACCTCCACTGCCTTACTTCTCCCAGTGGCTTCAGAAATCTAAGCATTGTTACTTGCATGTGACAGGAGTGAGCTCCACAGAAAAGCCTGTGCTGAAATACCCATATCTCTAAACAGAAGAACTGAACAGCATGCAGTAAATGAGACACAGGACTGCATTCTGCATGATAACATAACAGGAATACTGCTTATTTTTTATGAGAGGCCATGGGGCAGGTGTGTGCAGCAGCACTAGTGTTCATGAGATGTGAGCCACAGGCAGGAGGCATTCAGGTGGGTGTGTAGTTTTGCAACAAGTGATACAGAACTGAGGGAGACTCTTCTGGCAGTCATAAATGCCTTCACCCAAAATCCACTTGCTTGGAAAGAGGGGATGGCAGCATTCACAAGACATTTTGATCTGGGTGGGTTCACAACTAGATGGATTAAAAAAAAATGGTTGAATAATGGGTCACTCAAGGCAGGCTTTAACAGATTTACTCTACTGATGTACCTGTAATTATTAGAATACTGTAGGGATTTATCTTGGGGGCCATCCTGTTATCTGTTATTGATGTTTTAGAGGAGATTGCTCTCATCATGTTTGCAGGTTACAGCAGATTGGAAGGGACTGCTTGATACACTTGAGGGCAAAACTGCCATCCACAGGGACCTAAATAGGTTGCCAGGAATCTTATGAAATTCAACAAGGACAAATGCAAAGCTCTGCACCTGTGAAAAAATGGACAATCCCTGGACAATCACATAGCTCAGGGAGAGGCTGCCTGGGGAGCGTCTCTGCAAAAAAGGACTTGAAGGTCTTGGAAGACATCAGGATGAGCATGAGCCAGCACTGTGCCCTGCCTGCAAAGGCCAGAAGTACCTTGGGTTGTATTTACCAGAGCATAGACAGTAGATTCAGGGAAGTGATTATGCATCTCTACTCAACATTCATTACACTACATTTAGAGTACTCTGATCTTTTCTGCTCTGCCCTGCCCCATACAGGAAAGACATTGATAAAGTGGAGATAGTTCAGCAGAGGGTCACCAAATGGGACTTGAGCACTCACCCTGTGAGGAGAAGCTGAGGGACCAGGATGGCCTCAGTCTGCAAAAAACACACCTTTGGGAGTACCTAGCAACAGTCGCACAGGCACCTATGTGGAGGTTACAAAACAACCGGTGCCTGGCACTTCACAGCATAATGGGAAGACAAGAGGCAATGGGGATAAGTGGAATGAAGAGAGGTTGAGACTGGATTTAAGGAAACCCTTTTTTACAAAAAGGATAACCAGGCAGTGGAGCAGGTTGCCCAGAGAGGTTGTGAGCAACCACATCTTGTCTTACAGCTAACTCGGCTTTTAGGATCCTGAATTCTTCTGAGGTTTCAACCTGACTTACTTCTTCAATTTATGACACAGCATAAGGGATTCTTGAATGTGAAGTGGCATTGAATATCATGTACATAGGAATGTGAGTAAATAGATAAAACCTCACTGAATAATGAGACCAAACCAAATGCTGAATAGCCTCTTATTCACTGAGCATTATCGAAGCTCTGCTCTGAGGAAGGCCTGGGTCCTATGCAAAGATACAACATGCAGCTATCTAATCACTGAGTAATAATGAATATTACTGAAAGAGCAAAATGTTTGTTTTACAGGCAGTCTGAATTCCATTATTTTCTGACTTTGAGAAGCTTGACTTTTCAGCTTTAATGTCCTTTTAACATAGTTTTCATGTAATACTCTATAAACAACACAAGAGGTTTTACACTGAAACCTTGTTTAGATGTTTGCTTTATCATTGTGCAAAAGGTCCCTCTCCTTGACAGATTGTCGTACCAATATAGCTTGCTTTCTTTGCACTTAATCATGCATGAAGCATAAACAGGGTGAAGGGTGTTTCATTTCAAAGTCTATGAATGGTAATCTTGCTGGCTGCTGCACTGGCCAAGTACATTAGGATGTTATGCAGTCTGTTGGTTCAAGTGGCAGGCTTGTAAGTCCCAGGAGATAAATGTCCATATTTTTGTTTCCTCAAGTTGGTCTCTGCCAGCTGGACCTGTGTCAGACTGTTTTTGGAGAGATCAACCAATCAATGCATCTGTATTCATACTTGCATCAGTCATCTTTTCTATTATGAGCTATGACCCAAAATGCCTGTCTACACAGAACTCTCACTGACATCATCAGGCGTTCTTGGGATTGCAGGGCTTCATAAAACAATAACTGTTAAAAACAGGGAACATTTCAATAAAACATAAAATACTGCTCTATATTTAAACACAGAACTTGTCCCAGTACGCTAGTAAAAACTTTACCTGGCTTATATCTCTTCTATACTTCTGCAAAGTTTCTGCTGCTGGTAACCTCTGCTCATCTTGGCCCAATGCATGCATGTGTAACACAATCCTCTGGCTGAGAAGGTAGATACACAGCATGGTTGTGAATGTTACATTTCATACAATTACTTGTTCATACAGTAAATAAGGGTTACTTATGTGTATGTATGAATATATGTATAGTTGAGGAGAAAAAAAATTTGACTTATGAAAGGGGAAGTAAAAAGGTGAAGATGAAAAAGCAATCTGTTTCCCAGTGTGTGACATGCTCCCATCCTGCCAGATAGGTGTACACCTGCTAAACTGAAATTACAGTTTCTTTATTCTTTCATCTGCTAACACAGAGCAACAACAACAGGAGCAAGGTTTGCAGAGCTGATTACTATAAATTATCCTCTTCTTAGGTTACAGAAATTACATACACCAGAAAATATTGTTTGTATCATGTCCATTCATTTCTCCCCCTACTTCAACATACCAGAAAGATTCATAGATCACAATTAAATCTTTTTTTTTTAAAGAAGATTTTTAATAATGAAATAATTAGACTTTTGCCACAGTCTGCTGCCTGTGGTGTTGAACAGAAATATTGTCAGGGAACAAACCTGTACTTGCAGAACTTTAAGCAGCAGAATATCTCTCATGCAATTGGTGTCAGATGCCACAGATATGTTGTCACCAAAATTGCTGATATTCTGCTCAAAATGGCATTTAATATAAAGAAATCTTTATTTGCTTGCTTGTTTTCAATTGCTAAGATTTTCAAAATAATTTCAAAATCACAATTGCAGTAGGCCCTTCCTACCAAGTATCTGCTTTCTGAGAAGAACAGAAGAATCAAAAAAGTCAGAATTTAAAAACTGAGCTGCATTTTTCTAATCTAATTGCTGGTGACAGAAGGTTTCCTCATCAGTAGAGGAGAATGATGCAGTAGTCATTCAGAAATATTAATAGCCATCCCCTCTCACCCTGCATTTTAAAATATGATGTACCTTTGACAGCTTGGACCAGTGGTTGAGGAGGTGTAAGTGTTGCAGTGATATGACCATGCACTTACCAGTTTAAGACATATGCATGTACAGTAACTTTCATCTTAACTGCTAGGAAGAGGTGAACCAGCCATTTCCAGCCCTAAAAATATGATTCTCTGTAGCTTAAACAGAAGGACTGCATTTGGCAGCTGGAAAATGTAACACCCATATAATCTAAGGATCAAGAAAAGAACAGGAATTAAAAATCCACTATGACAGGTGACATATGGACACTTTAATAGTCATAGTTAGAATACAGGAATTAAATTATGATTTAGTAACAATATTTTTAAGACATATGCAATTTAGTATAAAAACATTGTAGCTGAATGCTAAATTAAATTTCAGGAATTAAACATTTTCCTGACTTGTTCTGAACACAAGGCACATTATTTATTGGGTTTTCTCAGAAGTATAGACATTTAACTGCTCATCCCTATTGAATAGCATGTTTCATTTAGTACTTAAAGAGCTTATGTGCATGCAAAATTGATAACTACAACTGGGTTCACAAGCTGCTCAGAACACAAAAATACTCATTTTTCATGTTCAAATGCCAACTGGAATCCAAAAAGATGCGTTTTATGTATGACAGGTGCACACAGTCAGATTTTACAGATGCTTCTAAGATCTCAAGTTTTCAATAATTTGGCATCTCTTCTGCGGTAGATACAAAACAGATCAAAGGATCAAAGGTATCAAATGTTGCAGGGCACTGAAATACCATCATGTAGTTTCCAATGCTGTAAATACTCTCTTGAGGTCCGTGTATATCCTGTAAAAGTTGTTTGCCTCAATATGAGTTCAGTTGACACAGACACTTTGTTTAAAAGGTAAGACTTAAATGCAAAGATATTTCTTCTGATAACACTTGTAATGAATTTTAAATGTCCTTGGACTGTTGGGTATTCTACAGAGCTATAATAAACATAACACAATCTTCTATAATGCGTGAGAAAGTACATTTTTCAGCATTAGACTTAAAAGTGCCTCCAGAGCTTCAGTGTAAGATTATTTATTCTATTGTTAGTGTTTCTAGCTGTTTGTTTGAATGCCATTGGGGATTCATGTCAAAGGGATAAAGAGCAAACACTTCTAAATACAGGGGGTCTTTTTGTTTTTCTTCAGCAATAAGAAAGCTCAGGCAAGCTGCAGGCAGTGCAGTACCCCCAGCACCACTCTGGAGTCCTTAGTGTAGGACAGGTTGCAGCAGGATCCCATCCCATTAGATAGTCCTCCCCTCCTGCCAAGTTCAGTCACTCCAAACTTTAACATTTAATGGAAAAATAAGATAATTTCTGAGCTAAGCAGGTGTGTAAAGAGCATGTGAATAACACTTCATTGATTAATTTTGCTTCATAAAGTTTTACATTTCCTCAGTTCAAAAAAATCCAGATCTGAACAAAAGCAAGGCAGACACACCTTAAGACAAAATATCTCCAGGTTCTCTTTCTGCTTTCAATGGCAAGGATAGGGACAGGATGGGAAGATCCAGTCTAAGCAAAGGTGGAAAGGAGTAAGAAGTCACATATTTTGTATTCCCCACCAGACAAAGTCATAGTAATGTTTGTACCCTCACAATTGGGTGACTCATTTTTGTGAATTCTCCCTAGGTAAATGGACAAAGACTGCACTCCACAGTCCTCTGCAAGGCTGTGCTGAGCAGAGTTGTGTGCAAGACATTTTATTCCTTAGAGCTATTTCTTTATGTTGTCTGTGCACTCAGGTGAGTGGCAGGGTTATAGTGCATTAGTCACATTTTCTCCTTTCTCACATTTTTTCTCCTTTGTTCTTTTTCTTTTCACAAACATGGATTGTTGGATCAAACTAGATCACTCTAGAGCCTTGGTGTGGATGCTATATTCTGCAAACTCCATCTGGCACTACTGACACATACTACTCAAGAATAAATGAGTCTTAAATGTGGTGTTGTCTCTTTACTCCAGTGTTAGTGGGAAGGGGAAGGCTTTTCTGACTGACAGAACAAAGGTCAGAAGTTGTGTGAAAATATGGCAAACTCTAAAGGTGGGACTCAGAGAAATCTGTGCCAGAAGTACAAAACTCACTCTATTCACTTCTGTTGTACAGTATGAGTTGAACTTGCAAATTGCAGATCCCTCACTACTTCAGGACTTTTTTTTCTTTTCTGTTAAAGGTCTTATAGAAACAGACTAAAAAGGCTTGTGAGTTTATTGGAAAATTTTCTGTGCAAAACCCTCTGCTGTGTGAGAGGTCAAGCCAAATGAATGCAATGGTTCTTTTTGGCTCCAAAATCAATAACTCTTTGGAATTACTGCATAGACTTGTGTACTACTGCCAACCCTTCAAAAGAAAAAAATCTATTTTCTGTGCCCTTATACTCACCCTGTCCACTTCAAAATTATACTACTTGTCGACAGAATTAATACAAGTGCAGTTTCCAATTTAATTGATGCAGCATTTTTTCAGTGAAGAAAATACAATTCTTTGTAGTAACTTATTTGTTACAAGTAAATAAAGGGTAATTATGTAGCCTGCTGTTCACTATATTACACAATCTATTTAAACTCCTGCTCTACAGATGTTTAAGTCCATACAGATGTTTGGCAGCAGAATGAAGGCGTATTTACTGCGTATCTGCAGTGAGCAGGGACTAAAGACACTAAATTTGCAAAATGTGGTAAGAGATCATCCTGATTTTTCAACAGCCATTCAACATTACATAGATATTTTGTCATGGAGCTATACACAAGTTACTTAGTCCTGCCTGTGAAGACATTAATTACCAGAGGGAGAGCAGCCTACAGATGTAGCGAGTCTTGTTTTTAGATGCAAACTCTATGCCTGCAGCTTGTTTGTGTGCCTTAGCCTTACAGTACCCTGTAGTTCCAGCTTGGAGGCTGCTCTTTTTTTGTTAAGTAAGTGTCAACAGTTTGAAGGGCAGATTCAGAAAAAAAGGCAACCAATGTAAAATAAAATTCATATTTTTGAAAGTTTAGCTTTGACTGTGTTAAAAGCAAGGCTATGTACAATGAACTGTGAAAACATGGCAAGAAATGACAATGTCTCAACTGATAATATCTACAGGAAATAAAAATCTGCAGAAATCTCAACTTGCTGTCAAAAACAGTCCAAACATTACACACATGGCTTGTACAGCTAAGAAGCCAGAACCAGAGTGTGCTCAAGTGCTAAGCTGGCTTTTGACAGCACCAGCTTCTCGCAGGACAGCGGATGATTTTTTTTTTCGTTTCACTGCATTCTCTTAGTTCCATTTGGTGGCTATTTAATTCAAACCCAAGAAACCAGCTGGGAGTTGAAAAGTAGAGAGGCTGGTATTTTCAGACCTTTCAAAAAATATGGGAGGGGAAGAGGAGGAGATGTACTACCACTTCTGAAAACTTAGCAAGATTGTGACCAGAAAGAACTACTGCTGTTCAATTCACTGGTAGATATTGTTCACTTTCTTTAAAAAGTCAGCTAGTTTTCAAGGTAAGACTAGTTCCCCCCATTTAAAAAATGTTCTCAGTACATTTTATGTAGTTTTTTCTTTCTTTATGTGCTTGCTAACTGAAGTCCAGTTTCTATCCATATGCAGTTTGGTCTGAATCATAAGAAAGGATCTAGCACCTGGAAAATAAGCAGTGAGATATATCATATATGATAGAAATAATGGAGACAGAGAATAAGAATAAATACTATTTATTTTTTAATTGTTTAAGCAATGAGGCTTCCATTTGTGATCTGCAGGTTTTGTGTGGCCTGTCTGGACAGCTTCTCTTGCGCACAGCCCATTCCTCATTGTCATGTCTCCTACTAATTTCTCAGGAGCAACTTGCGAGTCAGATGAAACACTCTGTTGGCAGTAACCTTGTCCAAGCACTTCACTTCCCTAGGGATGCTGCCACCAGAAGGTAGCACAGGAAAGGGACTAAAGGAGCTCACAGAGAATCTGTCTTGCTCACGCACTGTAAGTGTGGTCACATATTAACGGTCTGGCCTTCCTCTGGGACTAGAGAGACCTGCTTTATATAACTTGCTTAAACAAATGTGAGTGGATTACAATGTGTGGTAGGAAAAGGAATCAACATTTCCTTTGGAAAAAAGGTTTATGCAAAACAAAATAAAAATCAGCTATTTAAAGTGTGATTTTCACCTTGTTGATTTAAAATGATGATATTTAAATCTTTCTGCTTTAACCAAAGCACTAGCAGGTATCTATGCCTGTATTCAGAAATCATCTGTACCCTCCAGATTAGGTCAGCAAATCAGTCCATTCCCAAGCAGAGAACAAATCAATTTGAAATCATTGATTTCCTTTAGGGGATTGTGTGTGTGTGAGTGGGTATGGGGGTGTGTGTGTGTAGAGGTTCATTAGGAGGTCATGTCACTTATAGCAAATCTGAATGAAAATTTAGATTCTTGCAGTAGAAGAGCCTGCCACAACGAGACATGTTGATTAAAAGGAATCAAGAAAAGGAAAAAAGAATATTGCTTTTTCAGAGGTGTAAATTGCAAATCAGGCCATGGTGAAAATCTGCTTGTCTGCACTGTTTATTTCATAACCTTCAGCTATCAAAGCTCTTAGAGGAAAACTGACAGACTACTAATACAGACTGCAAATACTTTGGACTTCTCAGTTTTTATTAATTTCAAGATGTTTCTTCTCCCTGTTGAAAAGGTTTTCTATATTTCAAAAGCATAGCAATAATACGACTGTATTGACAGCACTTCTTATGTGTTAGACATACAGTGTTTCCATGGGAAAAGACAATCTTCTGTGTAAGGCAAACAAAAGATTTTGCAAACCCTTCCTTTCTGCGGGAGAAATTAAGAAAAAAATCAGAGATGGATATATAAGAACAAAAATTCAATACTAATGGGATATAGTTTCTTACTATGATTGCATAAAAGCTCCTGTAACTATATGTTAATGAGGCAACACCTGTAAGGTAGATAAGACTATAAATTAGATAGTTTGGCTTAAGAATCATGGGTTTATATCTTCACATTTCCTTAGGCATACAAAATAAGCTTTCATCCTCAGGGAAGTGGAAATGTCTCTGTCAGTCTGGTAGAAGAAGCAGCCAGTTGCTGGTGAGGTGGAACACTGATCTGTAACTGCAGAAATATTTCTACCCCCTAGTATCAAGATGGTGCCAAGTGAGGGAAATTGCTAGAAAAATAATATTAAGCATTCACTGAATGTTGGTGAGTTGGGGCTTGCTTTTACTAAACTGTTGTTCATCTTCAGCAAATTGTATAGATTTACATCACATTGTGGAGAAGTTTGCTTAGTTGTTTGTTGGCCCTGTCATTAAAATCATCTTCATATTATATAAAAGACAGATAGCTCACACTAACTTTGATTTCTGGAAGTTCAGGAGCTTCTTTTCCTCTTTCTTGACATGCAAATGCTTTGTTACATTTCTCAAGTAGAGTGTTGTTGTGAGAGGATTAGCAATGGAGACTTCACACCACTGGATGCCTGGAGTTTTTAAGCTCAAAGTACTTATTTCCCTGATCTAAACCTTCCCTGCTAAGGACAGACAGCACAAGCATTCCTCTTGTGATCAGGAAACTTAACTTGTCCTGTGGTTCTCTGCAGCCACGTGTCTTGTAGTCCTTCCATACCCACCCATATCTCATCTGTATTCTCTTCCATTTAGTAGGAATATAGCTACCACGAAAATTATTTGCCTCAGAGTACTCCTTCGGTGTCAGGAATTCCTTTTGGGAATCTGCTGGGCTATGGAATAACTGGTTTCTCTAGCACGTACTAAATTTCACAACCTAACAACTGGCGTGGGGTCTGAATCTCGACCAGGAGGAAGATAGGAACAATGACAGCTACAACAGTGCCTGCGCCTGGCTGGCAGAAACTGTGTGCTGAGTTCCTCTGCAACTGTTGGATGGCTTCTGCTATTGCAATCTTGCAGGTGTAGCACCAAAAGGCTGTATATACTCTCTGACTAATTGCATTGCTCGATTTTTCTTTCCAAAATATTTGGCAAGTTTTTCCAGCATGAATGGGTTTTTACATTCCAATTAGAAGAGGTGCTGATTCCCCTTACATCCCCCTGTTCAAAAGAGGTGCGGTTTTCCTTGGTGAAACAGGCCTAAGAAGGTTGCAAAGACACATATAGTCAAGAAGAGATAAAAGCATGATTAGAAATTTCAGCTGAGAGTATAGGAAGATGTGACTCTCAGAAGGGATGTGACAGAAATAGTGCTTCTGTGTACAAATCCACAAGCACAAGACACATGGAGAAAAGACTTGAGATCATGGAAAATATCAACATATGGGCAGAGGAAAAGTAAAGGGATCTAATTTATACAATATTTTATATACATTAGGCACAGACTTTTGACTTTTGATTTCAGATAGATATGAATGTTGATAGTTCCTGCCTCATGTTTTTGCTCTGTCATTTTCTTTTTCGTAGTTTATATTGATTATCGGTCACTAATACTACAAGAATTATACCATTCAAATACCATTGCTCTGACCTCATATTATCTACATAATCCTGATTTTTTTAATGCCAAATTTAACATTTAACATTTTTAAATTTATCATTTCAATTACTCATTACAAATAAAGGAAAGATATCAAGTGAGTTATGGATTGCATCAGCAGATGACTTGACATTGTGATATTTAAGAATATCAAATTATTAAATTTTCTTTTAAAGAATGAGAACAACAAAAACTATGCATTACTTTAAAGTATAATACCTAAACTAAACAAATGGATTAGCAACTGGGCAAGCACTAAGGAGTAGAAGGACTTTCCCCATAGAAATGTTTGCCCAATTTTTGCAACCCAAATAATAAAAAGACAGGTGCAATTACTGTCTGAGGTGTTTAGACCAACAAAATAATCTTTTTGGAATACAACATCACTGGAATTAAATGAAGGGAAGTTAGTGGAAGGATAAGCATGCCCTGTGTCTGTATCACAACAGAGGCCATTAGAATGTGAGAGTAAGGAACATGCTTCTTCATTTTTCCCCTAACTCAAACTATCTGATGCAAGAACAACTCTTCAGATGAAATTGTAGGCTCACATTTATCAGGTGTTTATCAACTCATGGCCATGCCAGGGGTGATAGTGAATGACAGCAAAGGGCATAGTGCCTGTGACATATTGCCCTACCACCCAGCCCTGTTGCAGGACTTGGGAATGTTCCTATGGAGTTCGACGTCCAAAGAGCATGGGATAAGTCTCTGTCTTAGGAGGCAGACGGAGCAACTTGTCACCTGTGGTGAAAGAGGCAGCACCAGAACTGTCCATGGCTACTCAATACAGTCTACCTGTGCAGCAGATGAAGTTAAAACAGGAGTAAACCTCTCATATGCCTTGTGTGGGCATGGTGTATCATTTCCCAGTACTTGCTGGGGAAAGAAGACAGGATATATGTGGGAAAGCACCATTATCAATCTCATCATCCATCTGTGTTTGCAGGGTTTTATCTACTGGAGTATGAAGATTATGGTGGCTATAAAACTCCACACGGAGATAAAAAGTGGAGAACTTATGAAATGCTGCAAGCTGGTCATGGAACTATGCACTGCACATACTAATAGTTGTTCAAAATTTAAATTCTCTTTCCAGCTGCATCTACATTTTGTAGCAAGAATATGCAGGTTTTATAGATGTCTAAGCTTGATCTTGTTAGAAAAAGGGGCATTTTGTATGAAGCAAGTGTCATAAACAGTCATTACTTCCAGCAGTCACTGAAAAAATAGCAATGTTGACAAGGATGTGAACAACTCAAAAAATTAAAGTAAGATGATGAAAGTCTTAGAATGCAATAACTAACAGCTCTTCCAAAAGCCATATGACGGAATAATTCTCTCAAATGTGTTACCCAGTCATCTGGACATGCTGCTAAGTATAAAATAGAGCACAATTACTGATTTTTATCTCTCAAATCAAGACCATTCCCTATATGATTCTCCCTCAGCTATACAGCAATGTAATTATTTTGTTTATATTAACATTTTTTGATAAATATTGTGTTCTTGTTCTATTTAAAGTCAAATGATGAGATTTAATCTTTTTAAAATAATTCAAGAAGGAAAAAAATTACTTTTAAATAAGTTTATAAGTTTGCTTTCATTTGGTTTTGAGGCATAAATAAAAATATTGTTTATCAAAAAACATAGCCTGAAAGTAGAATTTAGCTGAGAGAAGAAGATACTTTAAATAAAAACCACATTGCCAAAAACTCAAAGTAAGGAAATCATTAATTTGCTTGAATTTATTTATCCCTTTTATTTAGAAACATTGTTTCTTTCTAAAAATGTGAAGGAAAAAATAATCTGTGAGGAAGACAGCAACACCCTAACTAAGAGGACAGGGAAAATTTTTGCAAATAGTGAATTCTGCAGGTTTTTGTGATCAATTTTCAAGTTTCCAGAATGTTTGCAGATGGAAACCTGCAATAGTTTCCTTGAATATTTTATTTTCTGTAGATTTGTCATTTTGTTAGCTAGTAATCCTTTCTATTTATCATGAAAGTCTTTTTGAATGTTGTATCTTGAGATTCAAGGGACTGTATCTGCCCCACTGCAAGGGGGAGTTCCAGTATATTGTATAAGTTCTTTGTCCTATATGATTAAGCATTAATGAAAATGGGTTTAACACTACCATCTGTGGTAAAGCTACATCCATAGTGGTATACTAAACATGACAATGGCATAACTACAAGCCCTGGCCCATGATGCCCTTTATTTGTTTGTCTAGTTGTTATGCATGTTTTTGATCAACAATAACCATAGCTTTCCTAGACAATGCCAGTCTAGGGTGAGAGGATAGCATAGGCCAGGGACCATTCCCTTGGGTGTCGGTGAGATCCAAGTAGCGTAATGAAAGAGAATTTAACTACCGAGGCAAAAAATGTGCAGTGACGCTGCCTGAGAGGCTACAGCACAGATCCCAGACCATCTCCTTTACAATGCTTCCTACTAGGTTACCATGACTTTGTATCTAACAACATATTAACTAGGTTGTGCTGGGATCTTTCTCTCACAAAAAGGTATTGGAGCCAAGAAGTTTTGAAGAACATGTTTAAACTTATGTTGCTGACAAAGTTGTACTTTAACATGGTTTAGGTAGTAGAGGTGCCCAAGGATAAAGTATAACAAGCATATAGACACCAGGGTTTGACAGCACAATGATTTGTAAAATGTAGTTACTGTTTGGGGATGTAGTTGATGAGAATGTCCCTGATGTTTATTACAGAAAAATTTCTTTTTTTTTTTTTTGCAGCTTCACTTTTGAGTGTCCCCACCTGTTCTAACATGCAGTGTGGATCAGAAAGTAATCAGTGCTCGAGGTTATTAACACAGAAGTGGAACAGGATGAAACTTACTCCAAGACATCATTGCTACTCGGGCCTCTGTGTACCCTCCCACTCAAGAGTTTTTGGTCAGAATTTCCAAACTCCAATACACCCTTTTTACTCTCCCCATTTTTAATGCTGTTCTTTCAGTGTGGCTATTTTGTGACACATGGCCCAAATCAACTGCCCCCAGAACATTCCAATCCCAGACTGATGTTTCTCTCTTTCCCTGTGGGAAACCCGTCAGTGTTTTAAGTCAGAAAACCCATGTATGCAGCTGATAGGAATGAAGCTTCCTCTGAAGAGCCACGCAGAGGAAAGTGAGGGGGCAAGGAGAAGGTGCCCCCTTTCTCTGCACAGTGTGAGACAGCACTGCCAGGTACGCATAAAGCTGCCATCAGCCACTCGTCCTCCCCTTCTCATTGCTGCTATGGAGGCTTTGTGCCAAATGGCTGCACATTGAAAAACATTTGTTTTGTGCTATAAAACCCAGTGACTAACAGCTGCACATGTTGTCTCCAGTGTTATAAACCTGTCTTCGGCGTGGTATTGTTTACATATGGATACAAGACCCTCGGAGCTGAGCATCCCTGCACAGTGCAGCAGCAGCCAACACTTTCCTGACAGCTGTGTCAACTGGAAGCAGCACAGCCAGCTTATTTGTTTCAGCAGAAGCCTCAGTATCCCCCACCACAAAGACACAAATCAGATTCTTTCATTTTTTTAATGAGCTCAACGTTAATAATAGATCAACTGCAGTGCAGATGCTGGAGTGGAAATAGCTCACATTTCACTAACAAGGCACATAATTCTCCTAGAAATAATGGATTTCAACTGAAATAGTTGCAGCTAGCCAGGCAGCACTTACAATGCAAGACCAAGTGTCCAAAATGAAATCAAAATCTGGGAAACATGCAAAGGTGCTAATTTTCCACATCAGTGGGATTTATCAAGTTCCTACTGATTAATATGAAAAGCTGTTTTGCTGTTCAGCTGATAGGGCTTTCTTTTGCTTCCACAGACTTGAAATACATTGATTTAGATATTACAGGAACTTCTAGACTGACAGAATGCTTTTAAACCAGTAAATCAATTCTCTTTGCATTATAAATGGCAATTATTAAATAGGGGATTTTTTTTATCCCTATCTTAGTGACAAGATTCCTATCTACTGAGAGAACAGTTACAATATTTTTCTTTATGTAGACATACCAAGGCTTTCCTTGAAAAATCAGTTTAATTCCCTGTTTCTTCCACCATCCTCCATTACTCAAAAATATTTATTAACCTTCCCTCTTCAAAAGTGGTAATTTACCCAGAATCCTTTACATAGTATGATTTTAAGTTGCTTGGCAAGAGGGAAAGATAAAAGAGAGATACATAAATCATGTATTTAGACCACATACTATCCCACAGAACTCTATCCCCAGATCATTAAAATTGAGGTTAATTTGCTTACCTTCACAATGGGGGTTATTCCATAGTTATTCCTTAGTTGTAAAAGGGAGAAGTGCAGGCACACATTCTGAAACTCAGCTGGTGTACATTGGCTCCAAGTCTAGATTTTTAAAAAAAAAACAACTCTCCAATTCTTTCACAACAGAGTAGATGAAACCCTGTCACATATCAGGTCAATTTCAGATTGGGAGGAACTATCCTCACAAGTTTCTGGACTGAGGTAATTTCTCTTTACTTTCCACAGGATTTTATGCAGTTTCAGGACCTTTAGGCATGTTGACACCCTCTAATGAAATGCTGCAGCATTCCCAAGTCACTGTCCACAAGAACCAGTCCTAGCAGCCAGCATGAACAGAACAGCACTGAGGGTGCACAGCTGGACTTTGAACTAGCTTTATTCTACTAATACTTTGCTGACATGATTATTTTGTGTGGGTTTCTGGAACAGATTTGGCCCACAGGCACAAGTTCACTGCACTGCATAGTGTGGATATTCTCCTTGAGCAGAGGTCTGTGGAAGAGGTAAGGCCTGATGCTGCAATGTGCTAAGCACCTCCAAGGAAAATGAAAACTATTCCATGATTCCAAGTTTTGCAGCACCTTACAGCATTGCTCTCCTATACTTCATTTCCATGAGCAATACTAATATTCCCTTTAAGTATCACTAACATTACAATTATTAGGAATGGGATGTTTAACCATGACTATAAATAGTCCTGTTTTTC
This sequence comes from Sclerurus mexicanus, assembly GCA_013396755.1. Taxonomy (NCBI): domain Eukaryota; kingdom Metazoa; phylum Chordata; class Aves; order Passeriformes; family Furnariidae; genus Sclerurus; species Sclerurus mexicanus. Next base: position 602,864 of record VWZF01000813.1, read on the forward strand.
TGGTCTCGGCCAACTTGGGCTGTAGAAGCCATGAATTTTCAAAGACCTTAGATTCTCATCAGAAAAATGCAGATTGAAATGCTGTAACCATGCTATAGAACTTCCCTGCTAGAAATCTGCTCTCAAGAGTCCCTGCAAGAGACTACTCTGCTTAGAAAGGGTGAGCAGAGCCAGTTGGTCTGCTCTATGAAAACATCTTGGAGAAGGTCAAATACCTGCTGAGCCACCTCTCTGTTCAAATGGACACTCCACTAGTGAACATCTATACACTGTGGCTGGGGTTCGTTCTCCTGGTGGCCTGTGCTCAGGGTCATTTCTGATGGCCACTTCTCATCTTTAACAACAGACACTTTTGGCTCTGCTTTGATTAGCAGTCCCTGAATTGATGGGTGGTCACCAAGCTGCTAACTACTCGTTAGTCTTTGTTCTACCCAAAGGGCACTGATCCTAGTTTATCTAAAATATTTTCTTAAAAAGTTTTGTCTTTGATTGAAGGCACCAGCCAGAACTAGCTCTTAATCTTATGCATTATAGATTATGCTAAATTGGATGGAATTTGAAAAATTACCTCTAAATGTCTCATAGTTATTAATCATCATCCAGGGTCTGTCAGCCCCCACAGGATGATCAAAGACAATTTTTTCCCTTTGTGGTGTTTTGCTGCACACTGGTAAAGGTTATGACATTCTTATTCAATACTTCTCACTTCCTTAACATTAATGACCAAAATGGGCAGCAAAAATGTAACACTTTTAAAATAGATTAATTCTGGCCCTGTATTTGTATTCATTGGTTTTATTATCAACATCCCACGTTATCTGTTATGGTCTTGCATTTTAAAAGGGAGGATGACTTTACGCAAGAAGGGCAATAACTAATAAAATAGTAAAATAACATTATGTTCCAGCAGCTAAATGTATATTAGCATTTCACAGAACTAGACTTACTGACCAGCCAATGAAAAAGGAATTAATCTAATTTATTGTTATACCATTTTTACTGAGGAATGTGTACATTAGTCTTTATGTGATTAATACACATTAGTGCTAGAGCACCCTTTTCATGCCCTTAGTAATTAGCCATTGCTTGATGTGAGGTCATAATACTGTCTACTTAAAAGCAATTATAATCTATCATGTATTGGCCTATTCAGACTTTCAAGTTAGGGGCTCTTTCTCAAGAAGACTTCAGTTTTTTTATTTGCTCATACCACAGCTGTTCCACATGGGAAATCTAAAAATTGTCATGAATACCCTTAGTTGAAAGAAGACTACAAAAGCTGTAGTAACAACAACAATAGTGGAGAAAAAGATTTCAATTTGATTGAAGTTTTGGGTACCCTTGAAACAACATCAATATTTCTTCTCTGGAAAGAACATATGGATTGCAATATCTGTCACCTACTTCAGATGTGAAGTTTAACAAGTAGGGAACTGTGTTTTAGGATGCCTTCTAAACTTGAATTTTTTACTATTCCTCTTTTTCTCTATTTCCCTCCTCCTACAAAATTTTTTCATCTGAATCTGAGAGTGTCCTCCAATGACATGCTACATTGCATGTTTAACAGTTGTATGTAACTCCAAACTTCCAAAATATAAGCTAGTGTTCCAAATTTTAAAATGTTATTATGATTATTATGATTTAGATAAGAAGAAATGGATCAATTTTTGAAAATATTATTACATGCACTTTTCAGGCATATGAAAGTATACACTAGACCAATTACATGAATTGCCTTAGTCAAGTTCAGTCTTTGTGGATCTTGCAAAGGGAAGCTGAGCAATGGAAAATGAAAGTTAAAGCTGAAGATGTCCTAAGAGGGATGCAAATAAACAGATACAGCCAGAGTAGCTGAGGCTGACTTCTGAATAGTCCTTGCTATTTTCAGATGACAGGACTTCAAAATACAGATAACTTGTTCTTAATATTCCATGTGATTTAAATGCCTCCTATCAAAACTATGACCCTCTATAGTCACAGTGATACCAGCACTGAAACATGTTGAAATGTTGCTGTAATTTAGTTTCTTATGATGCATTGTTCAAGTGGTATACAAGTCTCTAGTACCGAGAGGTTATGGTTACAGTCACTAAAAGAAGTCTTGATGTTCATGTATCTTTTCTGAGGAAGGAAAGAGAATAAGCTGCACAAGTAGGAAACACTGCCCTAGCGTTATCACTAGGGTTCAAGGCAGAGTTACATCTGCTGGATTATTTATTTCAAGATAATGCATCTTTTAATGGCAGTGGTACACAGGTCTGTATAGTACATCTTTCTGCCTTTTTTTTTTCTTAATTAGTATGAGCTAAGTCCTGTTTTTCTCTGTTGCTTGGATGAGTGGGTGTTGCTCTGAAAACAATCCGTTGCGATCTTATGATTGTTCACCTTAAAATCACTAGCAAATTATGTAGGAGTTTTTGTTTTCCAGTTGATCAGAGAAAGTGATCAAAAGAAAATGAGTCAGAGAAATCAGATATTTTTATTTTTATTTTAGCAGATGCAGCTTTTTTTCTGACATCTGCATATTCTACGGCCTCTGTTCTTGTTTGATCTTTCTGGTAGGAATTGCACTACTGATTTTGTTTAACTGACATAAGGATCCGATTTCATGGACACCACCAAATTGACTGAAGCCTTTGGTTCCCAGGAAATGCAGCTGGGCCTTACAAAGGTGCCATGTTTATATTGGTTACTCTAATAACAGACTATTTCCCCAAACCAGTGGTGTTAGAAACAACCAAAAAATGGGGATAATCAAATCTATCATAATTGAAGGTGCAATCTACCAGATCATGTAATTATTTCCTGAATTTGCTGAAATGTGACACTAATATTAGTGTAACTGACTGAGTAATTTATGGGGACAGGGTTGGCATTTAGGAAAATAAAGGGAATTATATACATGATACCTCTGTTGACCTTTCTGGCAGCATACATATACAGCAATGTTAAAAGTCTTGAAAACACTTTCCATCTTGAAAAGTTTTGTTACAGGAGCTGTCTATTTCCTATACCAATAGATGTGTGAAATTGTGTTGTGCTTGCCTATGGTTACAAGCCCTGCATTGTTTCCCCTGACATGCTGAAAATCCGCCCTCTGGAATGCCACTGCTTGTCTGCACACCATTCTCTGCTAAGCTCTTGTGGCTCCCCTGGTGACCTGCTGGTTTAAAACACAGCAAGAGAAAACATGGAGCAAGCACAGAATATTTGGGTAAAATAAAGCTAAAACCTGAAGACACTGAAATGAGCACAGCACATGTGAAGGTCCAGCACTGCCTAGTGCCCAAAACTTGTACTCATGGAGCTGGGAGTCTCAGAAAGCTGAGAACTGAAAATTCACAGATTGCCTATTACAAAACAACATTCTGGCTTTGACAGTAAAGGAACACTTACTTTCCCTTAAAAGGCTATGTAAATGCAGATTTCATGGGAATGTCTGAAGTAAAATTCAGTTCAAGTTTCTCACTCAGCTGGCCTTTCTGTCCATCATATACAAATAATCATATGAAAAATGCTTTCAACCATAATGAAAAAAATCCTGCTTAACTGAGTACATTGTCACAAGCACAAGTAAGCTGACAAGGAATGTATTCAGACTGGAAATGAGAAAGTTTATAGACAGCAGAGCACTGAAATTCACAGTCTTTAGGAGGAAGGGTGGAGATCCAAAACTTGAACAAGTTTTATGATGAGTCCCATCAAAAGTATTTAAGGTCGTAACAAGGACATACAGACACAATGAGCCAGGATGTCCCTTCCTTCAAGTTTTCAAACTACATTTTCAACATGTACTCTTACCTTGAAGTAGTTCTGGAGCAGAGACTAGATTAATTTCTGCAGCTTGGCACGCTCCCTCATTTAATACTGGTAATATCCTGTATGCCCAGAGGCATAGCTAAAAAGCTAAGAATCAGTATTTTCAGAAGATTAGGTAAGAAGAGTGGCAGCTGAACTGTTATAGCCCTTTACTCTTTGTTTAAAGCTAAGCAAACTGTTTGTAATAATTTATTTAGGTTGTGTCATTGTGGTACCCAAGTTAAATGTGGAACTTTTGACAGGGCTGAGCAGCTCATATGCTCCCCAGGATGTCTGATGTTTCTAATCTAGCTGCTACCATCTGACCACTGTGAACAGCACAAGCTAAGTCAGGTGGGACTTATACCACTTCTAGCAACAAAATGCCACTAAAGTGAAACATGGTGAAGTATAAAATTTCTTTTTCATTACGATTGAATGCATGCAAACAACTATGGGCCATACTCTAAATTCTTATAATAGCAAAATCTTCTTTGAAGTTGTTCAGTTGTCCAGCAATTTACACTGTCAGCAGTTTTCTTGAATTTTTAGTCATCTTTTCCTCAGGCTTTGGATTGAATGAGAGCTTGCCTGAGAAAAAATCCGAATGTAGTCATTGCTGAATAAGTGAGAAGTCAGTATTGCTGTGAGCCATGAAGTTATCAGTTGTCACTGGAGTGGCTTCTTTAAAACTTACACAGCTGTTGCCTCATCACATATTTTTATATATATATATATAGTATACATATATATATATATATAAATAAGCACTTGTCAGACTCTTGCTCTACAGCAAGGAGTAGATACAAAGCAAGACTCCATGATGTTTAGAGCACTTTTGGTTTTCATATTGTGATCTTCCTGGGCCCTAAAAAACCTTTTATGAAAACAGTTCTTTTCACCCTTGAAAATGGCACTTTATAATCTGGTCAAGATCAGGGACACATTAATATAAGAGAGACCAGGGTGGACACATTTTGGAATGACACGATCATTCTGCTTGCATTTAACCCCATCACTGCTTTGGATGTCTTTCTCTCCTGCTTTTCATTTATTTGATTGGTGGCATGGAAGATACACTCAAGACTATAGTTTGATATAATTGCTGTCAGAAGCTTGCAGTAAAGTTACATGGGTTTTGTGTGTACTGTAAAAAAAAAAAAAAGCAAATGTTTTCAGTGTATCATTAATTCAGTTTATTATAACCATAAAATGTATTGACTAGGAGTAGTACTAGGTCTATTTTTTTCAATCCATTTTTCTTGCTACTGAAATAATGCTTCAGCAAAACTATTTTTTTCTCCTTCATGCAGCATACTTCCTGCACACTCATTCCTCTGCTAATATAAAGGGGGAAGCTATCATGCTGAAAGCAAAACTTTTCATACTGAAAAGGCTGTATGATTTAGTTGCTGTCTTCATTAATATACCTGAAAAAGGGTTCAAAACATGCAAGTTTCCAGCAAAGACCAAAAGCAAGAACTATCCATAAATCAGTAAAGCCTTGAAGACCTTTAAATTATTTATTTTTAATTATTATAGTTAATAATATTTTAATGTAGCCTAGAATAAATTAATTGATTATTATTGATTTTTGTGACGACTTCAGAACAGAGAACTCTCACCCTGGTTAATAAATTGACTGATAAACTGACTACATTGTTAAACATTAGCCTGGAAGTAAAAGATAAGAAAGCGCAGGCTTTGTATTTTGATCAAGCAAGTTGTCAGTCAAAGCTGCAGAAATATAGCTAAGGAGTTTAAGAACTCAAGGAGCATAAGTTCAGGCCCTGGAGGGGAAACATAAGACCAGACAATATGCCAATTAATGGAATTAAAGCAAAAAGATTTAAAAGGGGTTTCCCTCAGGAGACAGCATGAAGGAAAAGACAACAGTTGATTCAATAAGGAAAAAAGCACCAAATGAGCTAACTATGGAAAGGATCAGAATATTTACAGATGATGGTGTCTGAAGAATTAAGGAACACTAGCTTGCAATTACTCTGAATTTATTATGCCCCACTAGCATGTTCTAATTTGGTCTTGTCTAGACTCTGAACAAATATGCTCATCCTTGAATTTCAGTGCAAAAAAATAATTTCTTTCTAGTTGCAGTCCAACTATGAAACAGATTATGATCAGCAAAAATTCAAAGACTATAACAAACAAAGGCAACTTCACTGAAGTTTCCTGTCTATCATCTGTATCAGCATTTGCAAGTTTCACAACAACTTAAGATTTATTTTACCAGTGCTGTGTTTATGAGGTTCAACAGCAATACAGGTCCTAACATCCCCTTCCCATACAATACAAGGCACAGAAAGATAAGACAGAATGGCACAGAAAGCCCTCTTTTGCATGCAGGACTCTAGCAGGCATTGATGTGAAGGTGTGCATGCAGACAGGAGCTGTTCCTTGTGCTGATGAAACCAGGCCCTCTCCTGGGAAGGAGATCTCACCACCCAACAGGAGTTGCCTTTCAGGGGAGTTTCACAAACTCTGCAAGAAGCATCCCTCATTTTAATACGTCTGAGGCCCACAAATCATATTTTGTCTTATCTATTGTGAAGATATTTCAAAATAGAAAAGGGAAGAAAAAAGTAGGAAAAAGCTTTAGTGTCTCTGTGATTAAGATTCAAAGGGTTTCAAAGATTTCAGCTATACAGAACTGTATGTTCAGAAATCTGCATGAACTAAGCATCCTTTCTGAAGTGAAAACTGATGCCAAAGTATTCAGTAGACCCCACAAATAAAATGCCCAAAGAGCAGTCACATCCCTCAGTGAATCACAGTGCTCTGAGCTGAGAGGGAGATGGCCCTCCGTGGCCCCTCCAGGACAAAGGACCGTACTGTCAGTGAACCTTGCTCCTTTGGAAGGGGCAAAATTTCATCCTTTTTTGCATTTGGCTTCCCTATCCCATGTCAGTCTGGTTCAAATCAAATCAGAATTGTCAATTACTCATCAATACGCTGCTAATTGTTCATCTGCATGTCCGTAACAGTGTTACTTGCTTCACACAGTGGGGAAAGGGTGAGCTTGGACTGCCAGCTCCAGTGGAGCATCAGCGTCCCACTTGGAAAGGCAGGACTGGGGACTTCTGTAGGACAGAGATGGCTTTCTGCTTTCTACTGCTTCACTTCAGCTACCCACAGGGACCAGGGGGTCAGCATCGAGGGGTTCCCAAGCCTGGATTTTCTGTGTTTAGTTTTCTCTGTTTGGTGAGCTTCCGTTGTCATTCTGTTTCCAGGTTTGCAATAGAGAGCTTCTCAGTTTCTTGCTGGATTGTAATTTGCTTTGTATGCAACATTTGAAGAAAAGGTAGAAAAAAGTAAGCTTCCTGAGGTAATTCTGCTCCTCCAGAGTTAACAAATCCAACTATGCTGCCATTGAAAATCCAGACAAGTCTGTAAATCTGAGGAGGTAAAAATACAATGCTGTTGGGATCAATTTGCTACCATGACATTTCCAGGACCAGGGCAGTAATTATGCTGTGCCTATCTGTGCAGGGACAAGCAAAGAGGAGATCACACAGTCTTAGGAAACTCTGTACTGTCACAGGCAGGTACTCTGACCTCACTGTAGGTATTTCTCTCTTCTAACAACTACACCTCTAATACTTTCCTGAAAAAAGAATTGCAAAGACATTATTCTGTTTTCTGAACTAATCATTTGGCAAATTAATTCCAATAAATCAAATGCCTGCTCAGTCACATGCAGAGCGGTGTGGTTGGGTGGTAGAAGAGGCAAACAGGAAATATTGGCACTGATGAAGTTAAAAAGAGTAAACTGATATTCTTTAATTTGTTTAAACAAAAATTGCTCCCTAGATAGAATACTGTGTGCTCTGTTTTGCCTGGAACAAATGTTTATGGCTGAGTTACAAAATAGAAATTTGTGGCATCTCATAGCACTGCACATGCAGACATAGACACAAGTCAATTTCTGTTCAATTGCTTTACAGCAGTTTAAATCTCTGCTGTCTCAGATATTAATGAGTGTCTTGGGAAGCATCAGGTTTGAAAAGGTCCTTCATCTAATGCTATCTTGTGTCAGCTTGTTATGATGATGTGTGGTATGCTTTTGTTATGCCCTCCCTGGCACCCATCAGCACTCCAGGTAACAGCATGGGGAACCAAAACTAGAGTAGTCATGTTCAGAGGAGATGTTTTGATGGCAACTCTAAAAGCAGAAATGGTGCTTTGTTTTATCAGAAGAAGATTCAAACAAATGCTGAACCTTACCTTAGCTGTGTGTTTTCATAGACAAAGCTAACAACTCAATAATCACCAGTGTTGTTCTGCAGAAACATGAATAGCATAAGGATCATCAAGAATTCAGCTGATTTATTTTTCCATCTTACCTCACGTATGAAGAAAGTGAAAACTTAATGCTTTTGCAATTTTTTTTCTAATGTATAGCAAATGATCATTACATGGAGCAGTGCTAGCTTGTGGTTCTGCAAATTGCAAATGTTGCAGAAGAGTGGTTCATCAGTTGTCTTGGTCAGTGTTGCAAAACTAATTTTCTTTTTATATTGAGGGAATTGCTTGCTGCTTTGACACAGCATAAGCTGTTTTGCCTGCACTGTATAATAATGAGTTTAGTCACTAAGGTATAACCTTAATAAGCAAAACAAGCAGAATAATAATTCGGAGTTGTGCAGACTGTGGTCTCCACATGGATTTTGAACTGCCTCTGGGGCTGTTGCATACATAAAAATATATACTGTCAAAGTATGTAAGGTGGAGATCTTGTCTTGCTTTAAAGGGGTCTCCTGAAAGCCACAAAGTTCAGACTGTGCTAAGGGCTGCCCCCTTCCAAAAAGTCTGCATCCATCCTGCCCAGAATCACACGTGGCAACTGTATGCCATGAAATGAATGAGAGCATTGCAGTGGGGAAAGGCTTCTCAAAGCGTTTTGAGGTTGTGATGTGGACTGAATGCAAAGTGTCTCTGACTGACAGATCCATTACCACTGAGGACTCTGGAGGCCAACCAAAACTCCCAAGTTGGGGCACTGAAAGGTATTTATTTCCCTCTACCTTTCTCTGAAGCTCATGTATACACATTCTATTGCTTTTAAGAACAATCAGCAAGACATGCATGTGTCTTTAGGAGCTGGGATCCCACTGACCTTTCAAATATTGTCTCCTCCTGGGAAGCCTTTTTTTGTCCCTTTTTTTAAACATAATAATGACATTGGTTACTATTGATATATAGTAAGGGTAACACAGGCAGCAGCAGGCAAGAGAACTTAGGAAAATCCCTGGTAAAAATGCCAGTAGTCAGAGAGTTGAGAAGGCATTGCATGAGTGATGGAAGTACTTGCCCTTCATTCCATATTCATTAGACCAACGTCTAATGGGACATAAGTTTCACTCCACAAAAATTTTTAAAATGTGATTTTTTTTTTTCCTGAAAGCAGAATATTTAAAAATATAAAGGAAAGGATCTTTTTTGAATTGAAATGCATGACTAATGTGAGATTTAAAATTACAATTGCTCCCACCTGCTTCTTAGGGGGCACTCACAAAACCACCCATCCCCTTGAACAGGCTATGCAGTTGTGGATGCCCTGTCCCTGGAAGTGTTCAAGGCCAGGCTGGAGGCTTTGAGCAGACTGGTCTAGTGTAAGGTGCCCCTGCCCATGGTGGGAGTGGTGCAACTAGATGATCTTTGAGATCTCTTCCTCAAACTTCCTCCAAAATTTCCTCAAACTCCTACTTTATAGAACTCTCCTCTGACTCAGGTAGCCATGCTCTTTCTCCTGCTCACCAAAGGCCGTGATCAATGCTCTCCAAAACGAAATGGCTGCAGCCAGAGAAACCTAGCAATTGGGTTCTCACACAAGTGGTGCCCAGGAAAACGTGTGTCCTGGCAGCATTTTCCTTCTATAGCAACAACAAGAAACCTGAAATAAGATAGCAATTCTTTTAACCATTCTCAGCAGACATCAGTGAAATGGATTATTCTTTTTGCTGAGGTCAGGAAAGGATGGTCTTTTGCATACTAGACTTTTAGACTTTTTTTCTTTGTTGTTCTAGATCACTGAATACACTGACTTTCCTAACTGAAGGTTCAAGTCTTCCAATCATTACCTGTTAAGAAACCTGATTATCAATTACTTGTTGATTTATGTTAGAATAAGTCACCATTAAGGCTAAAACCCTCAGTATGGTAAAAAGCAAACCAAGTTCAATATATGAAGCATTCTGTAAGCCTTGTCCCCACTGCAAATTAGTTCTGGTTCATAAAGAGCTCTCCAGAATAGCAACTGAATTATAAATCCTTGGAAGCAGGATAGTGATCTGCACCTGCTCGATGGCATAGCAGTTGCCAGTGGAGGCTTTCTGTTCTACAAATAACAATGCCTACTCATAAATGCACGTTCTTCTCTCCCTGTTGTAAAAGGCAGTGAGAAATAGCAAAGCACTGAATTTTCATCAGTCGCTTGCATTTTGATGTCTGTTGCCAAAGGCCTGTCAATCAATTCTGGGGCAAGGGCAAGAAAGAAAAGTCATCTGACAGATGGGGGAGCAGATGGGGGACACTGGAAGAGGAGCCACCCACCCCATCAAACTGCAGGCAGTAGCCACAGCCACAGCAGGATTACTGCTTTCTGGAGGCAGGGTGTTTTGTTGTTCTTTTTAGGTTCTGTGCTCTTTAACAGATGTGGGCCCCATCATTTCTACTACTGCATGGTCCACATTTTTGCAAGCTGCATTTCCCAGGGTTTCCTTCACTGCATGGTAACTGAAACCATTGCTTTCAGGTTTCATTATAGGAGACCAGAAAGAAAGAGGACTTAATTTGAGACAGGACTTTGAGAAATATATCCTCTTTGCCCTCCTTCCCATAGGTTTGCTTATCCAGCTGCAATAAAATTGTCTCTTCTCTGTCAGATTTACCATCTCAAAACCCATTCTCTAATTAGCAATTTCTTTGAGTTAAAGTGATGAGAAACCAAAAGACAGAATAGTGAACCAATTTAACTCATTAGGCCCTTAAAAATCTATTCAGCAAGTTTGGTTTTGTGTGCAAACAGTCTGTGAGAAGATTGTAGCCTCCTTCCATGCTTGGTCCCAGAAACTCTTCATGAAGCTTGTTTATGCCTTGTGACCAGAAGTAGCAGTCTCACCCCTAGGCTTTTTCTTCTTTGAATAGCTGATTTTGTCATACAGTTCAGTCTTCTAGTGTAAATAGCATTTCTTGTGAATTCTTCTATTCACTTTCTAGGTATATTTCTGTTTAACAGCTTTAAAGTGTTTTCTCAGCACTTGTGGTTAATAGAATTTGTTCACAGCAATCTGTAAAAATCAAATGAAACACAGAAGAGAGTGTCAACACAGCAGTGTTTTAAAAAATACATGTATACTCAGCAAGGTTTGGGGAGGGAATTTGCGGATGGTTAGGGGTGGAATGGGGGCTGCTCATCTGTTTTTTCAGTGTCTCTTGAGCTCTAGCATATTTTGTAGACAGATTCATGAAGCATAGAATACATTCCAGAAGGAACATCAGAAGGTCTTCATCTCTAGTTCTGAATTTCAAAGACTTAATTACTGCAGACAGATGTTCATCTGTCCTGCACTTCATATACTCCAAGAGATTCTGCAACTTACAATTGAATATTTCAATCTTCATATTCCTTTAGTCCTTTACTTCCTCAATTTAAATGTATTCCCTAATGTCTAAACTAAATATCTTCAATGACTGCAATTAAATCACTGCAAGTTAAGCTTATTACATTTTATCCTACCTGCAGTGGACTCAGAGGACAATTATTACCATTCTCTTTGGTTACACATCCTTCTTTTTCTCTTCTGTAGACTAACCAATCCCAAATCATGTTTCTTAGTATTCTGTTCTTCCATGAAGCATCTTTACTCTGTCTCTATCCTCCATAATTGTTGTATTTAAATTGAATATAGTGTTCTAGTTGAAGCCTCGTCAAAAAAAAAAAAAGCCTGTTATAATTTGTTTAGGAGCAATCACATCTCGAATCTTAAACATTCTCATCTAATGGAATATATTTCACTCATTAGTAGAGACCCACTGAAACATTGTAAAACCACTTGAAACCCTAAGGAAACCAGATATTCTGAGCAAGTTTAATCTCATATCTTCCATGTGAAGTGGTCATAATGCATTAAAACCAATCAGAATCAGGTACACCACTGTACTAGTATTATTAACACATGGTGGCTGAGAAAGAGCATTTCACTAAGTTTTCTCTAAAAGCTTTCTTCAAGTTGTTCATCAAGAGAATACAGAATCACAGAATCAATTAAGTTGGAAAATACCTCTGAGATCACCAAATTGAACTTAGCAGTCTTGGTCTGTCAGAAATCTCAGGTATATGACTTTAGTTCTAAGAAAAGAACAGCTCCCAAGTTACTTCACTCTCTGTCCTGTATTTTAAGTCGGTATTACGTGTATTTGCAAGTTTCTAGCTCTGGATTGCATTTGGCTGTATGACTGTGCTACTCCAGAAACAGGTGCTTTGTGCAATACTTAAAAGGCTGTGCATCAAAACCAAACATTTGTTGAAGTTAGGCCAATTCTGAAAGTTTTGTATATAGGGAAAAAAAACCCCACAATCAAAAAACCACAAACACACACACACACACAAAAAACCCACAAAAAACACCAACCACAACTACAACACAGAAGCAAATTGCAGCAAAGGCAAAATGTCATCTTTTCATGGCTTCAGAACAAAAGATTTCCATATTTTACTTTTAAAACAACTCTTCTGTTACAGAGTAATTTTAAAACCATATAAAATGTTTTGCAAGCAAAAATAAAATAAAGTTCTGTAACATCTCTTTAATAGTGAACTGCTAATACTTTTCTTCAAAGCAGTTACAAAATGAGGTTTATTTCTGCGATGCTTCACAGCATGAGAAACTCCTCCCCATAACTCTATTGACTTCTTATGCAAAGACAGCAGTTCAAATCAGCCTATCTTCACATTGTAGCCAGTAAATGTAGTAATTCTTTGGTGTATCTGTTGCATTCCTAATAAAGGTGATATATGTATACAGTGATGGCAGGAGTAAATATAATGTTCTGGTATGTGTCCATGACATCTATTCATCTGGTATATAATCAGATTCAATAGAGAGCTGGCTTATCTTTTGAAGCAGCTGTATCTTGCAAGGACTACATTAGAGCACCAGTTGCAACAATGCAGCTGAGCAACACAGACTGAAATAAGTCATTAGGCCAAAACATATAGGAAGAATCATCTTAATCTGATGGTCAAAGGCACGAAAGCAAATACCTTCTTGAACTACACTGTTCATTGTTCCAGTTTGCAGTCTGTCATTTCAGTTTATATTTAAGCTTATCTGTTTAACTATTTTGCTAAGATGCATTTTTGGGAGCAACTGAGAGGTTGACAACAGTTCTGTTCTTCCAGACCCTGCCCTCCAGTGGTATCCTTCATCAGAAAAGTGACACAGATACCTAAAGAGGTACACAGTGCAGCAAAATATGCCAAGGGTTATCTGTCACAGCCCATGAAAAATGTGCTTCAATACCTCATCGAATTGCGTTTAAAATTATCATGAATATGAACTTTCCTCTGTAGACTTCTGTTGTTTCTTACTCTTACCTGTCAAAAAAAAAAAAAAGAGCTCAAGAACAACCCAAGCTTTCATATAGTATTCATATTTTTTCTGACCTCAGCCAAAGGCTGGAACATAAGATGAAAGACCAAAAGCAAAAAACAACTGTTCTTGAATGTCTGAAGATCCATGTTGAACATACAGCTCTCAACTTGTTTTCTTTTCCAGACTGGTTCATCTCTACACTGTATAACAAAACAAAACAAAACAAACAAAACAAAAAAAAACCCAAACACACAAAACAAAACCCCAAACAAAAAGCCAAACCAAACCAAAGAAGTGTGTGCAAGCACATTCATAAGTAATTGTATAAAATTAAACATGATTACAATGTTAGTGTTTCCTGAAAACTGGCAGTCTGAAATGACCACCTTCTTTCCTCCCTCTGTTTTTCCTTCCCAAATGTTAAATGTGTGTTGAAATAAGAATAACCTGATTTTCTGTATTATTGTTGCTCCATTAATACTGATGTTGATGCCTTTCTACATTTATCACATAAAATTCTTATCACATTTTCCATTTAACAGTTCATATCATAAGACTTCATATAAAGGCACAAGGACAAATAACTATTGTTAATTTAGTGTTCTCCTGAGTGATCTTTATGATAGCATTTTTGAATGACCTTTTCTGTTAAACAAAAGTCATTTTAGGAACGCATCTTATTTATTACAGCCATAAATTCAGTTACCAATAATATTAATCTTTTTTTTTCATAAATACTGTCATGATTAAAATAAATCTATTTGGAGATAAAAAAACTCCTCTGTTTTTTGTTACAGCACAGTATTATACTAGAATACACAGTATTAGAGTACACAGTGCTACATGGTTGGTGGAGCAGCTTCAGGCTGGTTATGAGCCCCTTGGGGGTCTCAAGGTTCTATGCTGGGACCTCTCCTGTTCAGTATCTTTATCAATAACCTGAAGAAGGAGATGGAGTGCACCCTCACCAAATTTACAGATAACATCAAACCAGGGGGTGCAGACAAAGGGCAGAGTTGCCTTTCAGAGGGACCTGGACAGGTGGAGGAATGGACCAATAGGGATCTCATGAAATTCAACATGGGCCAATGCAAGGTCCGACACTATGAACAGACTAATCCCCTGCAACAGTATGGGCTGGGGACCAGCCATCTGGGGAGCTGGTCTGATGAACAGGATGTGGAGGTGCTGACAGTGGGCTAAACAGGAGGTTTAAGGTAGCACAGGTTTAAGGCACTAATATAATTTGCCATTAGTGATATGGACTGACAGCTATGAGGGAACAAAAAGACCAGCCCAAGAGAGTTAATGTAAAGCTGTCAGTGTAACAGCTGAAACTGTCACTTTCAAATATGACTCATGGCCCAACAATTTTACTTCCAAAATGATTAGGAGATAAAGCTGACTCATCCATCAAAAGGGTGGCTTTTCAGGAGGAGCTATGTGTTATCTTGACATGAATTTGAGAGTGTATTTTCAAATTCAATGTATTTACAAATAACATGGAAAATACAGTGAGCAGTGAAGTATAAAATTTGCTGATGATAAGAAGTGGTTTAATGTAATAGGGAGACAAGGTATTGGGGGGAGTGCCCACACATTAGCATTTTAGGTTTTATTTGGAATGTGCTTTCAAAGCATATTTTATTATTGTAAATGACTGCACTTTATTTTCCATTGTCAAAAAGTCTTAGAGTGCACAATCTACATTGCAGTTTAGGAGAAACTAAGCTGGATGATACACTCTGACTACAAAATATTCTTCAATCCGTAAACTCAGCCTATTCCCAAGTAACCTCCCTCAACCATATATTAAATGCATATACTGTGAATATTGGATTCTTAGCATCAACTGGTTCACTCTAAAATTGGGTCACTTTAAAATAAATTTTACTGAGCAGTAGCACTCACTCATGCACAGGACAACAAAATGGAACTGAAATTCAGTTTAGATAGACATAAAGTAATGCATCTGGGGGAAGTGGGGAGCCACTCCAGTATTATGTGTAAAATAATGGTCTCCCAGCAAGATCTTGGTTAGATCTCAGTTAGATCCATGAAAAAAAACCCAGCTAAATGATTCTTGTACCTCCAAATGGGTAATCAACAGCAAAGAATGACTGAGCAGCCTGGGAAAACAGATAAAAGAAACCTGCAACATCCTGTCAGGGTTGGAGTGGATTTTTCACTGACTTTTTTCACAATTTTGTACTGCCAACAAATGGCACTTTACCCATCAGCAGAGTACTGGTGGGTGTCACATGGGTACAAATTATTTTTATTTCTCTTAGTATCTGCTTGTGCTCACTGCTAGGACTAGACTGCTAACCTGGTTGGACTCACAAGCTGAAGCAGAAAGGTAAAGAAGACAAGTGAAACCAGAGGGAAGTGAGACCTAAGAAAATTTTATTTTAACCACCACTTGCAAAATCTTGTTCCACAATCAAAACCACTTTCAGCCTCTTAGAAAGGTCAATAACAAAGTAAAACTGCAGTAAGAGCTTCAGTGACTTATTCCATATTTGTCATCTTGAATATACCATGTGTTATTTCCCCCTTTTTTTGTAACGATGTATTGGTTGATAGCTGTGAGTCAAAAAAAGGAAAATGCAAATTTAAGGCAATGAACCTTTTATAACAATGTTTCCTAACCTGCATTCCAAGACCAAGAAAGCCTTCTGTTAGCAGAGGCCTAAATCACTGTACAGGAATGTCCTCACCTTCACGGGAATCCTTTTACAGTACCTTGCTTTGAGAATTACTCTCTCCGAGGTTGAAAGGGAGACCTGTTTCTTTTAATTTTAGATCCTTGAGTGCAGCTATTGAGTAATAACCAGCTTCAAGAACAGCTGTCAGTCTACCAGACTGAACTTGGAGCTGGAGGTGATCTGTATAACTTAAAGAGAGACAGAATAATGTTTAGAGACACTTACCCCTGAGCAAAGCAGAAGCCCTTCCTGAGTGCTGTTCCAGACTTGCTGACAGGATTTGACTTGGAGGGGCTGTGTCAGATAGGTAAAAATAAAAGAATTAGTATAATTGGAAGATGCCTTTTACAGGAAGCCAAGAATCGAGCAGTTTAGCTGTCATTCCGTTTGTGCTGGCAGAGAGCACCCATTCTCTGCTAGCTTCTGTACTTAATTGTTCTTCCTGCTGCTTTCTGCAATTTTGAATATATGCTTCCTGACCTTGGAATTAACATAGCATTTGAGGCATGGTAGCTTTTAATAGGGGAGGACCTCAAACTACTGCTGTAGCATACATAATTCTCTTGGCCCAAACCATTCTGATGGGAGACAATTGAACTTAATAATTACTCCAGGGAGGAACTTGGCCCATTAAGTCTAGCAAGACCTTATGGTCAATCGGACACAGCCTTTTAAACTGAAAAGATAAAAATCCACTCATATTTTGTCTTCCCTTTTTAAGTCTCATAACATAGGTAGCTGTCATTTTCCAGCTCCCTATTCAGATGATCTATACTACTTGTATTGATGACTTTAGCACTTTATTCCTTTTGTGGGAGAATTTGACCTGAAATGCTTCTTGTTCACTCACTGTTTTAACAACTTTAGCACCACAGATTTAACTTGCAAGGGCGTTGCAGAGAGTTTGGCATTTAATTTCCTCTTGGATGAGTGCTATGACTTGTATTGCATTTTCTCAGCAACTTGAACAGCCTTGATACCTACTAAATGGCCACTGTCAGAGGAATTCTAAAGGGTCATGAATGGAGAAGTTCAGACTATTGCTGGTTTTGAGCCAGAGCCATGGCAGAGTGAACTCCACTGCAGTGACCACAAGAGTATAGACAATGTGACAGGCATGATTGTAGACTGACAACTTTAGAACTGGAAACAGATACTTATATGTACCTGTTGAAACAGAAGATTAAATAAATAAGCTGAGAAAACTCTCAGTCCTTATCAGGTTCTAAGCAATATTTTTGAAAAACCAACTACTGCCTTTTTTTCTGAAGTGATTATGAATTATGTTCTCATATTATTGGGTATAGACGTAATTCTTAGTAATATTTTTCTCAAATGTTTGTGGTATACCAAATCCAGAAAGAATTGGCATGTTATAAAATGAAGGACTGTTTGCACACACTAAAATGCAAATTTAGAAGCCCAAATATAAGGAGTACTTATATGGAGGTGTATGATGTTCAGAGAAGTACTAAGATGGGAACTGCTATGTATTTGACTATTTCAACAGCAAGTGACTATCCAACCTCTACTGCAGAGAATTTCCTGAAGCTTTCCTACTCAGTCCTGCAATGACAAACTTCATTGAGAACCTGCACTTGTGTGAAAGATAAAGGCTGAACTATGTGAAGGTAATTTGTAACAGAAGGTGACCTGGGGTCTGACTGATGTTCTCCTTTCCTCCTCACATCTGTTCTGTAAATCCTAATGGTCAATAAATCAGTTAACTGCTAGATATGACTTGAAACTATACTATGTCCCCTCATCAAGGACATTGGAGTCATCTGCTTTCTCAGTGCTCAGAGAAATCTGCAGAGAAATAGGCACAAAACTGAAGTTGCAAGGGGCCCTCAGCTCACTGTCATGGCAGAGCAAAGGCTGGTAGCTTCTGTGAGATGGATCAGCTATAGACAGAGGACATCTGGGATAACTCCCCACTGCTCTGCACAGGCTGGAACCAATTCCCTGGGATGCTCTCAGGGCCTTGATAAGAGTAGAGTTGTCATAATAGTATCATTTATTTGAGGAGCTACTTTGCTCCTGATGTCCCAAACTCAGATATTGCAATGGCACAAAGGGATCAGCCACACAAAATGCTCTCCCTCTGCAGTGGGGCATAAAAATACAAAGACAGACTGACCTAATGGCCTAACAATAAAGCTCCCATTGCTTAGTTTCCTGCTGGAAGCTGGAGCATAAGAAAAACAACTTCCTTGTAAAAACAGTCTTTTTGTTAAGGTTGGTAATGACTCCAAACTGGTATCTGGCTATGTAGTTGTACAAATTTATGGCAAGACTGTGTGGTTTCATTATGAGAAATGAATATTGATGTCTGTAGTATATAGAGACAAATTGAGCTCTAATGATTTCCTAATAAAGTAATTTGTTCATAGATCACAAGGGGATACGAGCAAGAAATTTTTAATGGTAAGGCCAAAGTAATTATTTTTCAGCATCTAATTACACCTATACAACTGATCTGGGCTACATTTGCTGAACTAAGTGATGATATAGAATGTCCCACTGAGGTTCACATTCATCATTAAAAGCCAGTTCCTGGCCTTTGACAAGAGGGCAGAGCAGCTCCTGAGAGGTAATTTAATGTAATTAGGAGGATATTATGTTTACTATCTGCACACTGTGCTTGCTTTAGATTAAACCCGACAACTGGAGAAGTATAAGGACATCTTTTCCAAAATTAGCCTTGTCATCTCAGATCAAACTATGCAGTTTTTCCTTTTCCCATCTCTAAATTGCAGCTAATGAGAAGGAAGAAGCCTGTCCAAGGAGTCACAATAACAGTATATGCTTGATGGTGCTAGAGACACAAAGAGACTTGTGCACAGTTTATAGAGACATGCAGGGAAGGACCTGCCCTACTTTGCTGGACACTATATATAAGATACTGTTGTATGTAAACAAGGGCATTGGTGTTTTCAGTGCATAATTCATGTTTCACTGAAAACTTAAAGAGTTTGAAACTGTGTGCTGTGTGTTCAGTTTACAGGGTATTTCCCAATATAATCTTTTTTCTGTATGTTTGTTTATCTGAATGAATCCAAACCATGTTTCATGGTAAGAACAGCTTTTTAAAACTTTGTGTTGATTGCTGTCAACATGCTTCCATGGAGCTGTTTTGGGAGGTTTTTTCCATTAAAATGTTTCTTCACCTTCCAAAGAGGGTGGGTAAATTGTGCAGATGAGAGAGATTAAGGGCAGTTTGAGCAATACTAGGCTTAGCAACTTTTTGCTTTCTGTTACGCCAGACTGCCAAATTCAGCTACACTTGTCTTTAAAGTAATGCTTTGAGAGTTAGGGGAGTGAAGAAGCCAACAGATCTGAAGCAGAGTGGGACAGGACAAAACAGAACTTTGGAGTGGAACTTTTCACGGCAATATGAACATCAGGAGACAGGAAAATCAAGACAATTTAATGACACCTAGCAAAGGGTAAAATTTGTGTAACTTGAACACAGGAAAGTTTCTGAAAGCCAAGGCATCAAGACTCCCAAAGACCAAGTAAGAACACTAATAAAGAGAGAAAGAGCCTGAGGCTTGGTGGAAATTTATTTAAATGAAAAGACTCCTTATTTTGACAAACCATTCACTTGTATTTCTTCCTTCCACTCTTTAGGGAAATATCTCCTACAAGGCTCCCTGATCCTTTTCTCTGAGCCAACATCCTGTGTACAGGAAACAGACATGGACTCCTCCCATGAAAGGGAGTACTCGGGCTGGTCCTTCATGGGTGCAGTCCTGCTGTTGAAGGACTGCAGGTCTTCTCTCCACTGCTGCTTTTCTTCTGAAGAATCCCATGGCAGTTGCTGGCCAGGAGAAGAAAGGCTTATTTTTCTTTCAAACATGTCCTTCAGTGAGTGGAGAGTTCATCTTGTTTTGACACCTGTGATCCTTTTCCTTCCACAGACTTTGCTGGAAGTTGATCCCTCATCACACCTGGGTGCCGGCATAGACCAGATCTTCCTCCTGGTGCTGTGCACAAGCAGGTCTTCCTCCCAGTGCCTCACACCCATCTCTGTGTCTTCTCCTCTTCTCACATCCACCAGTTCATCTCTTAATTCCATGTGGCGCAATATATTCCCAGATAGCTCCTGCTCTGTTGCTTCTGCATGACGAAATCCAGCTCCAGCCTCAAGTCAGCCTTGTTTTCCACAATTATCTTTGTGAAGATTATCTGAGGTGTATTCAGCACCCATTAGAAATTTAATTTATAATTTACCTAGATTTTAAAACCACTTCTTCCCAATACTCAGTTCAGAATAATTATGATCTGCCAACAATGAGGACAACATTAGCTAGATATTATAAGGAAAGGTTTTTCTGCTCTCTGTATAACTGGTGCTGCAGTGCTGCATAGGACAATGTCATTCTGTGACACATTTTGTCCCTGTAATGCTATTAAGAACAGTATCAAAACACCTTATTTGCTTTGCCAGTAGCAGTCACATAAATTAAAGGTGCCCAGAAGCAGCTTACTTTATTTCTAGCAGCTTTGAAAAATGATCTAATTTTGATTGCAAGTAGTGTAACAATCTTCTCTGTGATATAACTCTTTATTTGATTTTTTCCTTCATCTTCCAGTCTCAACTTTTGACAGCTACAAATACTAACAACTAGTTTCTGTTACCACCTAGATTCACTCCAGAAAATCAGAGCATGTAAAACTAATAGAATTCCTGGTTTTGTTTTTGGGTTTTTTTCTCCGATATTTTCAATGAAATTTTGTAACTGTTCCTTTAAAGGGGATATGGAATTGACTTCCCTTAATGTTAACATCTCTCTCCATCCAGGAGAACCTTTTCCTGTTTTCAATGACAAAAAATCCATTCCTTATTTGCTAGCTGTTACTAGATAGTCATGCAATGAGTTTGCTATGAGTTTTTAACCAAGATGACCACCGTAGCATGTGACCTAAAAGAAAGAATTCTTCTTTTCCCTCATGTTAGACTCTCTGGTCAGTCTGTTATTTTTGCATGCTATTTTTCTGTGAGTAGCAGGAAGAAACTTGCTTGTGTCTCCAAATCCTTTGGTTTACCAGGTGCAAATATATGACATCTCACTGATATGAAATCTGTATAAATATACGAGGCAGCTCAAAATTAAAATAAACAAACAAGCCAAAAATCTACAAAGAGTAATATATAGTAGCCTTCATTAAAATGGTATGTCAGAGACTAGAATATATCTCTTTGCAGAAAGATCTGCATGATTCAGTGCTACTTCTCTTATCAGAAGTCTTAAAATTCTGATTTATTTGTCACATAAATTAAGACTTTCTTATTTTAACTCTGAAAATGCTTTCACATCCTACTTTTTTCCTCAGTACACCATAAACTCCCAATGCAAATGTTATTCAATCTTTCATCCAGGACACCTCTAAGCAATTGCTCCTGTCTTGCCTTGCTCACAGAATGGATGGCACCCAGGATGGCTCCTTTGTTTTATCAGATGGATTTAGTAGTAGACAGGAAGATGACTTTTTGTGATGGCAACTTCCAAGGGGTTGAAAATAGTCTGTATTTCAAGCCAGTCATTAGAACTGGGTAGTCTGTGCTGTGGCTGCTAGCAAAACCCAAGACTGTAGCCAGCCAATTAGCACAACAGACAAAAGCTCTGGGCCAAATCTCTTTTTATTCCCCATCTTTTCCCCACCTCACTCTCTGTTCACAGGGGCCATGCTGGGCCAGTGTCCATGGCTTTCTCACCACAGGTGCAGACTGGCAAGACTGACACCCAACCCATGCAAAAATCCATTGTTCTCTTTCTCTTGACCCATTTTCCCTGGCACTGGCACACTTCAGGAGCAAGCATACACTGGTGGCTCCCAGATGTGTCTTTAAAGCAGACAAACCAAAAGGCTCAGACACACTTCTCAGAGAACAATGTAAATCGATGTGCCATGACTTATAGCAGCTAGGAAATTTGGCTCAGGAAGGCAAGCAGTCTGATGGCATTGCAGAGATGAAAATGCAGAGTGAGGCCTAACCATATTTATTATGTACAATTCTGGGATGTTAGCACTGTTCTCCTCAGAGGGAAATGTCCCGGTCAGCCAGGTGGAAGTGCTGTCTGGAATTCATCAATATCTGAATGCTTACAACCCCCTGCTCTGGTGCTGTAAATCAAAGGGATTCACACTAATGTAGAAGAGCATTGCATGTGTCAATTCATTAGTCAATGGAGTGGGAAAGATCAGCATATCAGTCATGAAGATATATGAAGTCTGCCTCTTAATGATGTTAGCTCATAGGCAGTTTGTGATGGAATCTTTGTGGTCTGATGGCTGTGTTTAATATGTGTAATCCATATCCCAATAAATCTGTGGCTGGCAGGAGAGCACAGACACTTTGTTTGGTTTATGGAACAAAACACGCCAAGTATTGTGGGCAGCATTAACATTTAACAGTGTTAAGCCAGAATATAGAGAGGCTTGTTATTGGATCCAAATTAAAAAATAATAGTCACACAATGAAAACTGCTGCTGTGGGTTATAATACTTTTCAAGGCAGGATAGACACTCACCAAATCCAGTTACTGTTGCAGTCATGTCGGTGTCCATAGGAAGTGGATATTCCATGAAATGTGTTCAGCATTAATCAGTCTAGAATTTGTCACTGCTCAAGGTGCAGCAGCTCCAAGTGCAAGCAGGAACTGACTTACATCAAAAATGCCACACCGACACATTGTTAAACAGCAGAATGAACCAACAAGCAGAGAAAAAAGTAATACATAATACGGATTTAAAAAGCTGTTCATTCCTGAAATCTATATTGAAAAATAATCCTCATCAAAAGGAAAAGACCTCATAGCAAATCTACTTATTTATAGATAATTATTCTTCAAAGTTTTAAAGGTCCAGAGCCTCAACTGTAGTGGATGGACTCTTCCAAAATAAATTAAGCAACAGAAATGTATACCAGTCAGAGACTTGGCCCTACTTAGTGCTCCAGTTTCTTTCTGCTATTGTTTGCCATTGTAAAAATAGGTGAAGTTGTGATTTACCTTTGCTCCATTTTGCTCCCACAAGAAAACTGGGGAGTTTGTTCCAATTCATAGAAGGCATTAGTTTTTAGACACGTCTCTCTGATAAAGCAGCAGTAGCAGGTGGCAGCAGTGCTCCCACCCACGCAAGCTCTTCAGTGTCTGAAGAGCCAAAGTAATCACACAAGACTAGCATGTCTAGGAGTAAGACTGGAAGCAGGAGTGAATTTTAAGTGTTCTTTAAATCACTCCATCATAAACAGTGAACCCTGGTTATGCTTTGCAAACAAACAGCAGTGAGGTAACCGGTATAACTAGACTTCAGAATGAATGGTCCATTGAGATCGATAGAGAAGAGGACGTGAATATGTGAATTGCTTGAAGTCTTGAGTTTGGTTCATATTTATAAAAAACTTACAGATGTGAGCTTGCTTGCTTTTTTTTTTTTTTTTTAAACGGAGATTAAAGTAATCAGGCCAGAAAGACTAATTCAGTGTACTACCTAGCACTCGCTTAATCCTGCCCTAGCACACACACTGATCCTGAAAGATTTTTTTGATTAAGCTGCAGAAAATGTTGAAATATCTCTGTGAATATGAGGCAAGCAGTCACTGAACTTTGCAGCATATGAAAACTCCAGATAAAAGTGTGAGGCCTTAGATGACAGAACTGAAACAAGCTTATCAGCTTCTGAAGGTGTTAGCAGTGATTTTAAATACTGCCATTTGAGTAGCATAGAACATAGAGCTGTATTTTAAAATCTGGATAAGAAATTCAATAAGCAAACGTGCTTACAGAAGAGGGCTTTTCAAATCTGTTTTGTGTCCTGTATCACTTTTAAATATTGTATTTTTTCATATGGATGTTTATATAGCCATTACAAAGAAAAATTAAACCCAAAACTTCTCAAATATTTAACAGTATGCATAGAAATCTAAGTCCTGTCTGGAAAAAGATACCGGCTATTTATCAATATTTTTGCCTGGTAGTTGCAGTCTGTAATGCTTATCCTGTATTTCCTGTTTAAAACTGCAGGACAGATAATGTACATTCAGCATTTGGCACATTTCACCTTCCAAGTATCTACCTTTATTCATGTGACATTATTCCTTTAAACTGCACATGGATGGATCAGTGTGAGGAATTAAACTTAGAAGTAATTTTACGTCTGCTTTATGTGAAGCAGTCTTGTTGATCATCCAATCAGAGGGAATTGCTGTCAAAGAAAAGGGTAGCCACCAAGGATTTTGTGTGTGTCCTTCAGGGCAAGAGGGTTGGAACACAACTGACCAGTAGTTGGAGGACGTCATTCAGCTGACATCAATTTGAAGCTGAAGAGGAAAGTTTCACCCTTGCAAAAGGCTGAGATGTACCACTTTCTTAGCTACCATTTTGTAAAGAGGGAGAAAAACAGAAAGCTTAAACAAAATAAATCCTTTTTCTTTCTCTGCAACAGAGAAGATATCTGGTTTCTGTGAAGAAACAAAGACATTCATTTGCTTAGATGTCTTTAGAATTTTCTAGGTCTTTGTTACCATTACTGTTTGAAACAGAAAAAAAATGTTTAGATACTTCTCTGCAAAGTCCCTGCTGTTTTATACCATAATTACACAGCTATTTTGAGTCTGTGTGAAAGACTATCTAGCCCAGCACCCTGCTTTGACAGAGGACCATATTGGATACTCAGGAAAAAGTTTTAGAGCGCACAGTGACACACCAGTCTCCAGTGGTCTGCAACTCAGAGACTTCATCAACCACTGTCTTCTGCTTGTTTTTGACATGTGCTGGGGGGACGATCTTTTCCCTTTGCCTGACTGTATTTTGGTTTTGGGGAGCACTTCATCTATTGATAGGCACAGCAGTGCTGTGTTTGGCATCCAGAGTACACCATACATAGTTTGACTCATTTTGTTTCTTCTGAACCCAACATGGAGTTGTTCCATTTGATACTTCTGTTATGCTTCTACACTCGCCCTTTCCTGGGTACGCCACAGAGACATATTTTTGGCAGGGATGGTGAATGAACTCACATCTCAGAGATGCAGGTTTGAGTACAGGAAAGCTGAATCAATGAATCTCATGGGGTAGGGTATTCCAGAAAGTGAGGCTTGAGGCTGAAGACCAAGGAGTCTGTACTGAATAAAGGAGAGTCAAAACATGAATCAGATTCTGCACCAAACACTCAAGTGCAGTGAATGCTGGGGAGGAAGGAGTTTGACAAATGGTGACAGCACTTTGGAAGACTTCCAAAGGAAATGCAAGTACAGGTTTAGCTTATACTTATTAAAGACATGCTTCCAGGCCAGGTTTTGGGCAAACCTCTTTTTGATTCAGGTGCATGGTTAGTGATCAGAAAGTTAATGCAGCAAAGCACCTCTTATTAGCTTTGCCTCTCTTATTCTAACTGGCTGTCATTCAGAGAATAGGAAGCTCAACACTGCGTGGAGAATTGTCCTCTCCACCTGTCAGTGATTAATTTCACACATTCAGCCATCAGAAACTCTGTAGAAGATTATGGTTATTTTTCTGTCTTGTCTCAAAGCAGAATTTACTGCCTGTACTTTGTATTCAGTTCTAAATGAATTTTCATAGTTTGGGGAAAAAAAGTCTTTTAATTTTTTTTGACTACTTTGGAATTAAAAAATATTTGCATTTGTTGCATTTGAACTAAACAATTTTATGGACTTAATTTTTCAAAGGTATTATTAATAATATTAACACAAATAATGTTCAAGCATGGTAAGGAGCCTTTTTTTTTTTTTCCCCCTAAATGGAAAATACTAAATAGATTTTTCTTCTTCTCTCCTCAGTGCTCCAAAAGTCCTCCTTGTTATTTCAACTGGCCAGGCAAACCCAGGTCCAAGGTTTAAAGTGATGATGTTCATCCTTTTGCTCACAGTACGAGATGGCCAGAACAGTTCCTCTAACAAATCTCAGATACTTGAAGTACCAAGGGGAAAAACTGTTGACTTTGATGCAACTGCTGCTATCAGGAAACCCCAGTTCTGAGAAACCACAAGGCCTCCAAAACACTGTGTGCTGCAAGTAAGCAATCTTTCAGCTACTCGGCCCATCTGAAGTTGTTATTGTTGAGCAGAGGCTTTAGCTTAATTTGTTTTCTGAGAGACTATGGCTCTAGCAGCATATGTAAAAGAATAAATTAATGGGGAATAAGGCAAAGGTGAGATCCACATGAAAAGACAATGTTATTGATGAGAAAGCAGCTAAAGAGGTAGGGCAGGAGATAACTCATATGCTAATTGAGAGCTTGAGCAGGAGGAAGGGAGAATAGGAATTTGGATGGGGTAACTGGTGAGAAAACTAGCATCTAAACAGTGTTTGTGGAGGAAGAAATGAAAGTGATAAGGTATGAGTGACCCCTATACTGGAACTGGATTTGCTGGTAGAGTGGTAGGGACTTGAATGAGGTGGAGTGTGAGGGTGGGAGTCAAAGAGTGGAGGTGGGGATGAAAAGGAGGGAAAGTCTGTCTTTGAAGGAATAGGGAAAAGAAGCAATGAAACATAAGCACCCAGGAATGGGTGGTTAAAGATATGGAAATTCATTGACATTGACATTTTATGCAAAACCTGAGTTTGATCTGAAGGGGGAAAATGCTTAAAGCTTTGGCAACATAAAAGCCAAATGTCCATGAAGGCTTCAGGATCAGTGCCCAAAGCAAAAGCTCTAGACAATGTCTGCCACAGACATTGCTCTAGAGATCAGGGTAATTGATATCTTAAACATCTATTTATAATGTGTGGAAAAAGCAGCATTTTATCATGAAGGACTTCCATCTGAGCGTCTTGTCCTGCTAGTCTCATGCTGCCAATAATAAAATGTCCTTGGAATTTTTAAATGTTAGTGATGACAGTGTCTTAAATCAAAAAGAGCTGTGTCTACCTCGGGGGACTTCCATATTAAGCTTCATCTTGAAACATAAAAAAGAATTGATGGCTATACCAAGTTTGGTGTTAACTTCAGAGTAAAGTGGTTTGTAACTTGTTAACACGTGTTACGGACAAACAGAATAAAGCTCATGTTGATGATAAACAAAGTTGAACTTTCAGCTTTTAAAAAAAAAAAAGATGAAAGTTAAATCAAGCCTCACAAAATATTCAGAAAAAAATGGCATGATTATTAACTGGGAACATTTGAGTTCATTCTACCATCTATAGAAAAAACACAGACCTGTAAATATGGAAGTCAAGTATGTTGTTTAGAGAGAAGAAAAGAAAGTAATACTACAGTGTCAAATTTCTACTTATGTAGTACTATGGACACATCAAAAAAAGAGGTAATATGGAAAACTGGTAAAGAAAGTCAAATGACAAAATCGTAGCAATGAATGAAAAAGAAGAAATTCCTGTACACAATTCTTCATGATCTTTGTGACAATGGCATGATCTCTTTCCTAAAGAATTTGGTAAAATTTGAACAATGTAAAAAAGAGGAAAAATAATTACATTTCTCCTCATTTGAGGAAACATCCAGGTGATGCAGTCACATATGAACAGGAAATACTTCCCATTTTAAAAGCAATGAAGGCTCAACAGAAGACAGGCTTAGGTATCTTGTGTCCAGGCGTGTAAAAAGAGGTGGACAAGAAATTCTCTGAGCCTACAAAGCTGAATTGCCTATTTTTCCACACGGAAATTTTGGTGTAACTTTTAGTAAATACTATAGGAAAGAATGTACCCATTTAATTTTGCACTTTGTAACTTCTCTTCAAACAGTTAACTGTATGACACAGCACTGTTCAGGTTTTCATCTGTTCCCTACTTCCAGTAAGAATCTCTGAAAAGAAACTGAGGAAAAGAACTATTAGGAACCAATCGAAGATGTCTGTGAATGTGAGAGGAGTGTCTACTCAACTGAAATGCCTCAGCAAGGCCATGATTTGATGTAAGAGAATGATAAATAGATAATTGTCTGGATGGAGAGCAGTTTTGATTAGCTGATGGTTTGTCAAGAGTACCTCCATTGATTCCAGTGGCCATTTCCATTGATCACAGAGTTTGGAAATTCTGTATGAGCCAGCAAAAAAATCACGCACAGGTCAAGGGAAAGCCGAGATTTGTGAAAACACATTCACCAATGTTTTCAAAACATTTCAGGTGAAAAGGAAGTTAGGTAAGGAAATAATTTCAAGGGTTTTGTGGATTTCTGCAATCCAAAGGGAAAATTATTTGAATAATTATTAGAAAGGCATTCATGTTTGCTTCTGTCCACAGGAACAGGGGTCTTGGCATGGTTATCTTTCTGATACTGGAAGATCTGGGGAACCCGGTACTTAAATTGCAGTACAAGTAACATGAATTTAGTGAGTGGGGAAAGTTTTGTTATTCAACACTGTGCAACCTATGCTAGAAAACTGTGTCTGTGTCCAGTTAGTTGTGGCTTCCACTCCTAATGAAGGATTCTGAAAAAACAGGAGGAGGTTCTGAGGGTTATTAAAGCATATGGAAAACATAACTCATAGTTTAGGGTTCTCAGTTGATTTATTCTAAGGAAAGAGCAATGCCAGAATTGTTCTGCTTGGAAAACAGAAGAATCTTTGATTTCCAACAAAAAGAAAAGCAAGGTCAAAGGGATGAAAGCTGGAAGTAAAATCCTCTCTAAGTTACAGTCAACCAATTTACCAATGTTTGCTTGTGGATTCTCTATTAATAGAAAGATTAAAAACTAAACTTGGACCCTTTTCTAAAGGATCCACTCTGAAATACAGGCATATTTCCTGGTTCTTTGATGTAACAGAGGTCACATTAGGTACCCATGGTGGCTCCTTTATCCTCGCAATTGGTGAAAGCAAGTTCTTAGAAATGGGAGTGCTGTGACCGAAGAAGCAGAAGAGAAAGTCATGAACCCTCCTTTCCGGTAAATGGATTTTATTTAGTCAAAGGGGTTGGCTGGAAGAATGGAAAAAGATGGTTTTGCAGGCTAAGGAAGAAGGAAGATGATTTGAAGAAGGAAGAAAAGGGTAGGAGCACAGAGGGAAGTAACATTAACTTTTGGGGCTTGTATGCTTAACAGAAATGTGAAGTGTTTAGTGCAAAGGAAATCTTGATGATCCAATGTTGGTTATTGGACCCTGAAAACCATATAGAAGATAAAACATTCTGACAGCTCTGGACAGGATGCCAAGCAGCAGGTTGTGGGCTGAAAAAAGGTTTGATGGTTTCTGCATTGGAAGGCCAGGGTGGTATTTAAATGGGTGCAAGTAAAGCTGACTGGCCATCTGAAAGTAATAAGAGAAGGACACAGTGAGGTCAAGCAGAGTCAGGAGAGGTGAACACTTGTCTGGAGTGCTGGGAAGGAGTCTAGAGGGAGGCGACCCCCAGAGAAGAGGGGCTTTGGACACAATGCTACTCACTCTGCACCAGATTGGATGTTATAAGAAAGATGTCGGAGATAAAGGCAAGAAGAAAGATGGATTTACAGTTTGAAAAGCTTGTCATTTTTGAAGCAAGTAATACAAAGGCTTGTCTGAGGCTGAGTGGAAACTGCTAGATTATAGAGAGGAGCTGAGAGCAAGTGAAAGTCAGGAAATATGACAAGGAGCAGGGGATTCAGCTCTCAGAGGGAACAAGGGTTGTGGATGTATATCTCCTAGGTGGAGATTAATGAGGACTTTGGGTTAGAGCTTGAAACCATTACAATAAGTGACTAAGAAATAACAGAGGTAAGAGTTTGAGAGAAATATGTGTCTCAGGCAGGCAAGCTGCTAGCACATTTTACAATGACATCTGCTCTGAGCAAGAATGTTCCAGGGAGGGTTACATTTCATCTCAAT
This sequence comes from Sclerurus mexicanus, assembly GCA_013396755.1. Taxonomy (NCBI): domain Eukaryota; kingdom Metazoa; phylum Chordata; class Aves; order Passeriformes; family Furnariidae; genus Sclerurus; species Sclerurus mexicanus. The sequence continues at coordinate 632,773 of VWZF01000813.1, forward strand.
CAATTTTTTTATACATAATTTATTTCTATAAAGGGGACACACTGATCTGATTTAATTAGGTTAATTAGAGGTCTGTGTCAAATACAGGAGTGAAGTATATGGAGGTGGGTAGAAGGCGTAGGAGTGGAAAGATATGGGGAAAGTTCTTGTGGGGAGCATCAGTTTTCACTCAGAAGAAAGTGACAGGAATCCAGGCAGTATAAAATCTGGAAATCTGGATGCTACGGAAATCTGGATGCTACAGGAATCTTGCATGACTGACTGTTAAGGTGCTCAGTATTGAAGTCTAAGGTAAATTAAACTATGGAAAAGTAATGTTTTTTGCTGAATATAAAACTGTAGGTATACATGGGGAAGCATGGATTTTTGGGCAGGTGAAATTAAATAAAGGAAGTGTAAGAATGAAGACCCAAGAGACTGAAAGCCATGAAGAGATGTTAAAGCAGAAATTACTGGATTATCTGTCAGGTCTGAAGGTTCAGACTAATGCTAGGGGAACAAGAAGACCAACTGAAGGAGTGCTAGCAGGAACGCAACAAAGCAGAGTTTCTTATTCTCAGTGACTCCATGCAGAACACTGTCCTTTGAGAAGGAAGCAGGAAATGGTGGAACAAGGCTGAGTGTCTGAAGTACACGATAAAAGAGATTTAAGTCAAGTCTCTATCACTACTGAAAATAACAATTGAACTAAATCCAAGATACTGACCTCTGAAAAGGTATTTACTGCATCCTGATGAAGACTGATAATGTAGCCATAAATACAGCAAGTAGCTGGAAATTCACAGATGTGAAATACCAAGAGCCCTTGAGGCTTTTCCTCCCTTCACAGCGAGTAATGTCTTTCAGTGAAATGCGAGAACAAAAAGATATCCCAGAAAGATTTATCTTCTTACTAGGGTTCTGTGTTGCATATTGAGCCCAGATTCACTTCAGCCAATATTTTTGTGATCTAGTGTTGCTTTATCAAAGAGCTTCAAATAGAAAGGAGCTGTACCAAGGAGATTCAAATAGAAGATTATGCAATCGTTATATATGACTTTAAAAAGCAATAAAATAGTTAACTTGCTAGTAACAAATGTTAATTTGTAGCTGTTCTGAAGCATGAAGGAGCAGAAAAATCTTTATAATTTGCATTACGCAATTTCCAAACTAAAACAGTGGAGGCTGATATCCAGCATGAACATTTTACTGTTGTGAGAAAGCAACATTTTGTCACATATAATAAACATTGATGCTCAGTTACCATGAAGTCCTGAGAGGGACTGAAAAAGGAAGGTGAGTTTGAAGCATAAGACATTTCATGCAAGCAAAATACTGTTTGTGCCCAAGATATTGGAGCTTGGATACAAAGGAACTGTGAAATGCTGCCAGTCCCTCCCTTTTGTTTCTTCAAAGAATAAACAGTTACAGAAATGTGCCCCAGATTCTATTGCACCACAACCTCTTTTTTACTGCCTTCCCAAAAGCATTTTAGCGCTTGGACTTTCCTTGAGCAATTAGTCATCTGAAACAGATTCTTAGCATTACCAAAAAAAAAAAAAATCTTAGCAAAAGTATATTTGAATTATATTCTCGTGCTGAAAGGTGTTAACGGCCATAGTCAAGTGGGACTTTGATCTGCAGATTATCAACAGATTTGAAGCAGATGGATGTGTTAATCATACAGGCTGGTGCACCACACAGATGGGTCTGCTAATAACGGAGGCTGTAAGGGAGGATGAAAAAGTTTCAGTTTGATAACTGAAAATAATAGAAGGCTGTGTCTAATACTTTGCATAGCTAAATCATCAAAGCTATTTATAAATGTGAAGGCTAAAAAACTTGCTCTGCAGAAGGCGATGGGAAGGACAAAAGAAGCTGCAATATATTCCAGAGAACCAACATAGCCCTGAGGTGCAGAAAGAAATAAGGAATAGAGGAATGACTGGACCGGCTTGAAAGTTAAATACATACCCTGTTTTACCTCTGAACAATAAAGCCTGGAGTGAGGGAGAGCAGCAGGCACTGCAAGAATGGTGGCACACAGAGCCTGGAGGTAGGAGTGCAGTGGGGAGGTGAAGGCTGTACCCCACAATTTTGCATCCCCAGCAGTGCTGCAGCACTTTGCAGATGGTGCCGAGTGATTCATTGTCACAAACACATTGCTAATTGCTCTGTGAATTTCTCAGAACATCCTGAATTGCTATTGAATGCAGAGTTGAAGCTGTCCAATGCCAAAATAGCAAGTATTTATTCACCTCTTAGGTGTGTAGATTAGTTATTTTGTGAATAGCATATTTTGGTTAGGTTTCTCTCCTGAAGAAATCAATGAAAAAAATTGATTAGGAAATTTATTAAAAGAGTAACATCATTCTTGGCCCACAGAGAGACAGAGATAAAACGCTAGTTTTGTTAAAATTAATTGTAGAGTTCCTAGTGATTTCAGTGCAATCAGAATTCCATCAATGTTGAAATGTATCAAACAAAATAATGTTTAGTTGTTTTTCATAATCTGTCATGTTAAGATTCTGAGCAAGCAGCTAAAGTTTACACGCAACATTAACTTTGTGCAATATACACCACTGGTGAGTCAGTACTTTAGCTGAGACTTAACAGTTGAAATATTTGGGGCAAAAATTAGTACATGCTTACTGGATTTAATACAAATATAATGCTAAGAGCTTTTTTATGATTTTGCTACTATGAAACTGAATATTTGAAGGTTGTTGAAACAAATTTTAGGCAACATGGGGACATGGAATTAGGAAAGATATTCATATGTTGAAACTTCTTTGCCATTGGGGTTTTAACTGTTCCTGAGTGTGAATGGCAAGAGTACCACGAGGACCAGATAAGCTCTTCAAGACAAGTAAACAATTAATTTTCTGCACACAAACATTATCGTAACTGGAAGTGTCATTTGATTTTCAAATATATGACTTTTCTACCTATGTCAGCATTTGGCAGTCTGAAAAAGTCATTAGTGAGAATCTCTTTATTGGGAAGGGGAACAAAGAGATTGGCAAAATTTTGAATATCAATGTATTCCCTTTGATCAGATGAGTTAGTTCTGGGAAAAAAAAACAGAGCTTAATTTGCTTTCTAAATGGAACACATTTAAGTATATAAAATCGATTGAATTTGTAAAAAAATATTTCTGTACTAATCAACTATATAGATTTGTTATATAATTTAAATACACAATTTTACTTGGTTGATTTCCATGTAAATCAGCTCTGCTTTTTATATAGAAACTTTATTCATAATGAAAGGATAAAGGAAGACTGAACAATTCAGAAATAAAGGTTTATTACCGATTTCATCCTTCAATGGCTTTATCTTGAACACCATCATTTGTTTTCTACCCATTTTCATTTCATGGTTAGCCAGAATAAGACAGCTTGAGATCTGCCTTATGCTTTTACCACAACATAAAGAAACTGCTGGTACATGGGTAACAAATGTTCAGGTTTGTGCCAGAGGTGGTGGGTCTTTAAAACATGGTATGACTCCAACTCCTTACTCAGCGTTTGAAGTGTGAGAAAGGAGGTGGAGATGGAAGAAACAGGGTGCTTGTTTCTATTTTCATTTCTGGAAGGGAGCAATTCCTGAGTTTTTAATTTTTGCTATTTAGCTCAATGTGGCTAGTTCTTAATGAGATTCTATATTTGCTCCTTAAGATAAGGGAACTGAGGTAATATAAAATTATTATTTCTTTCCTGCCCTGGGTCAGATGCCCCAAATTGTCCTGAATGATCAGGAAAACCCCACTGATTGACTTGTGTTGGGATAGAAAGAAGCCTTTGGGCTTCCTATCTGAGTTGATGTAACTTGAAGAAATGGACATACAGGATGTCTTATGATCAGCTCTGTATAGGCACAAATAACATCTTAGTTCTAACCTTAGTATTTATAATTGCTTTTCAGACTTTCTGAGGTCATTAAATGAGTACATCCTTAGCACAGTCAAATGTCTGAGCTTAGATATTTGCAAATTCTTTTGTGCACTTTGAAAAACTGGGGACAACTCTCCACCTGCCTGGTCACACATAAAACCAACCAACCAACCAAAGAAACAACAACAAAAAATCACACACACGCCCCTAAGAAAACCACAAGCAAACAAACAAACAAATCAGCTGGGTAAAGTCCTTTGAAGACTTGTTAAAAAGTGCCCAAAGGATAGAAAAATAACCAAGATCATTTATTTAGATCTTATTTTATGACCAAGGCAATTTTTTAAAAAAACCTCTGGCAATATTTGGATCTGATTACACTAGGAGTTAAAATGCCATTCTTTTTTATGGTTCTTCCAAAGAAAAACTGCTTTTAGTCTTTACAGCATGAGTAAACAGATATGACCTGATTGCTGTGCTGGACAACCATTGTCCTTTAAAGAACACAGGATGCTGTGGATCAGTCTCTTCCTTAATGGTGTGATGACTGGGTAATTAATTATTTTCTCTCTGGGTAAGTTATATTTTTTTCCTGTACTCACGTGTTTGTCTGAGACAATGAGATTATACAAATGCAGTAAAAACTGTCTTTGCAAAAATACTTGTACTTGCTGTTTTCCAAGCAAATACATATTTCAGGCAGTCACCCTGCACTGTGGTAGTATTGAAAACACTTCCATATCTGAACTGAGGATCTCTGCGAGTGAGGTGCAGGCACTAAAAAAGCTTCCTCATTTGGGTGCGGGGCTGAGCAAACACTGTGCAGTCAATTCCAAAAGACTGTGTTAAGAGTATGCCAGTGACATCTAGTGTTTAATATAAAATTGCTATAAAACCCTGTGGTTTTGCTTTGTAAAGACATTTGTGGCAGCTGGAGTGGTGGGTGCCATCAGGGTGTTTGCTTCAAGGCAGCAAGCCAGAGCACCCTTGGCAGACCACAAGGGTACCTGGGCTGTCATTCTGCAAGCAAGGATCTCACAACCCATTTCTCAACCAGCAACAGTGTGAGAGCTAATCACTCTCAACAGCAAATAAGTAACATTTCAAGGGTGTTCACAAGGTGATGGAAACGTCTGTCCTTTGCATCCTCCACATTTTTCTAAGTAACATACACCTTCTCGTCTAATACACTGGCAGAATGTTCTGATTTTGTACTGTTTTACATATGTTAGAATGCAGTCTGGTCACTAATATGCTATCTGTGTACATACATATACAAAAATTGCAGTGGGTGCAGTATGTGAGGTAGTATAGTCTAATTTTAACAAGAAGGAAAAGACAGTACCTCAGAGTAGAATTGCAATAAATTCTGAAATAAAATTCCAGCACAATAGGGAGATCATAACTGGTGACACACCAGCCAGATTCAAGGCAAAGGAGAAGACTATTCCAAGGACAATTGATATCCCATAGCAACAACTGTTATAAGTCAATGAATTCCATGTTCCTACAAGTAATACTGACAGGCATGCAGCTCTTTCAACTTTTTTATGTTTAGTTTGGTAAAATTTTGCTTTCTAAAATTAAGAATAAAATGGTCTGTGAGATCATAAGCTGTATAAAATAAATGTATGCTTAATGCTGTAAAACACGGTTAAAGAAGTTAGCATATGAATAACTAGTCATCATCACAAATATATCAAGACATTCTTAATGCAAAATACTACAATTTTGCTAGAAGAAATAGAATATCAGCTTGAATTATATGCAGATATAGGACATTTTTATCCCTTTTGATATTTACTGAATCATAGAAGAGTTTGGGTTGGAAGGGACCTTTAAAGGTCATCTAGTCCAGTGTCCTGCAGAAGGAGTAGGAACGTCTTCTATCACAAGCCCTAATAAAAAGTCTATCCCCATCTTCTTTATTAGCTCCCTTCAAGTACTTAAAGGCCACAATAATATCTCCCGAGAGCTTTCTCTCTTCCAGGCTGAATAACTTCAACTATCTCAGCCTCCTCTGGTCATTTTTGAGACCTTCCTCTGGACCTCCTCCAACAGCTCTACATCTTTTCAGTACTGTGGTCCCCCAAGCTGGATGCAGTACTCCAGGTGGGCTGTTACGAGAGCAGAGTAGAGGTGAAGAATCCTCTCCCTCAACTTGCTGACCACACTGCTTTTGATGCAGCCCAGGACACAGTTGGCTATCTGAACTGCAAGTGCATATTGCTGACTCCTATCCAAGAAAAATAAATTAATAAAACATAACATCAAGTGAAAAAAGTACTGCAAAGTAATGAAATGGACAAGCTCACAGGCTGAGTCACTAGGAAGATTCCAGACCAAAGTTTAAGATTATTGTGGCTCCTGCAGACTTGCACACATCCATACATGATTAGATTACTTCAAGCCTGCAAAGATGCAAAGCATTTCTGAATCAGAGGCAAGCAGTAGGTCTGGTGTCTTACATTAGATGAACCCAATATGTTCAGCACTTTGAAAATCATACAAAGTCACCAGAGATTTGAATTACCTTTTGAAATAAATTCAGCATCTGTGTTGTTTGATAAAAAAGACGCAAAAGTCTGAAGCTTCTGAAGAAAGGGAGCATCAGTGGAGGTCATTTGAAGATCACAGGACACAGCAGAAAAGGACTATAGTGATCCCAAAAGGTATGCTGGAACCAGATGAGAACTTTGTTGCAGAGGCATAATTTGAACTATTCTATTCCTAGAGTAAAGTGAGCTGCTGTATTAGTGTAATATTTTAGTTTAGACTGCTGTTGAAAGAGTTAAACAAGCCACTGCAGGAATTCACATGTAGTATGGAAACACCACTAAGCCAGCATTGTGTATTCTGAGGGAAGGCACTTGGTGTGACTGAGCGTTACACATTGAAATTTGGTATAGCCTAAGCAAAACCAAAGTACATCCAGAAATACAGGTCACAAAACCAAGTGATAATTACAAAAATCCCTTATGTTTTATGACTATTTATTCTGTGGCTGAGATTATGTACTCCCAGGTGAGTGGAAAAATAAGTAAAAGTCTCACACAGACTGCACTGTGCTTGATGGTTGTGGTGGATTCTTATTCAGTACTCTCTTCTTTGGGTTCAACCAGAGCAGGAGGAAAAAAATTGCTGACAGCTCTGTAGTCATTATACTTCTGTAAGGTTCATTCATTTTGATTACTGCTGTTACTCTGATGATTTTCTTGATATCTGAATCAAAACTGCAGTTCTCTACAGTTCAGCTCACTTTAAGACACCATCAAATTGGTATGACTCTCACAAGCTTTTGTTAAAGCAATGGTGACAGCTATTGAGTTTTAACTAGCACTGTTTTTATGCTTGCTATAAATACTTACTTTCACCAGCCATTTTCTTGACCATATATCACTGGAGAAAGATGCAGCACATTCCAGGTCTCCACACATATTAGCACTGACTTATTGCTTCACCTTCTTCATCTGAATATAAAAATAGTACAGGAAGAGTTATGAATCCAGGTTTTGATTTCCTCATTTTCTGTCTAGTTTTAGAGTTTGACTCCAGTGACTTTGGGGATGGCTTTTGCATTTTCTTCATGTAAGCAGTATTTTAGTAAGGGGCTTTTGGTTAGATTCCCTTGTGCAGCATAGCTTTTTGCACTGCTAAGGCAGCAACAAGCAGCTCTAATAGAGCCACAAAGTGCTTTCAGAGTCCCCTGGGACAGGAAAATCTGCACAGTTTGATTCTGCCACTGCATTATGGTACTACTGCACATTTTTGCCATTTAAAAAGGTTGGCATCCCGAACTCGGCGGTGTTGCCTACTCTGATGTGAGGAATGGAAAACAACTAAACCAAAGTATAAATTCTATTAAATGCACTGTAAAGCCACAAGTGATCCATTGTATACAGATCTTTTTCTTAGTTTGTGGGTTTATGGAATAGCCTCTGTCTTTGTGGGGTTTTTTTCTCCAAAGATGAATGTAAATAGAATTCCTAGGAAATAAAAATATTTGGGGGATTTATTTTTTTTTAAACAGGTAAGAAATTAATTTGTAACATATGTTTTCTTGACAGTGTCACTTTATTTGCTCTTAATTGGTTGGTGGAATGGCTGTTTCCATGACAGCACAGCAAATATACAGTAGGGGCACTGATAAACAGGGATGAATAACAGATCATTAGACTTCAGTGAGAATTTTTCACTAGTCTTTATCTGCTTTTTACATCTGTCAGTAGAGAGAACACATTTCGCCACCATCCATGACACCAAGGTAAAAGTTGTCAGAATTAGAAAGGCCCTCTGTGCTAAAAGACAACAGTTACTACCTTTGAAGGTAGGTCAAATTCTGACTTTAAACTATGTTAAAGTATTTCTTCTAAAAGTCAACTTGCTAACTAAAATGATGTACAATACTGAATGTCTGATCTAGCTTTGTCAAACTAGTCATAAGCCCCTACCAAGCAACAGTGCTTTCAAGATGGAAGTAGATTCTCCTGACCCACTGTCTCAGTCATGCTCTCCTACAAAAGCAAACTCCTACAGAAAGCAAATTTACCCTCTGGTTCAGTGCTCTGGGGTTCACTATGCAATCTGTGTGAAAAGGTGTTGGGATAAGTCATTCTGCTGAAAGCCATCAAAGCAGACACTCTCACAGGGAGATGAAAGTGAAGGTGGTAGCTGTCGCGTGCAAGGTAACTCTACTGCTGCAAATGGTGTTTAACCAAGATTCACTTTAGTACAGCTTTGAAACATACACAGATGTTAGAAGCAAACCTGTAATTGCCTTTGCTCTGAGAAATAGCAGCTGAAACATTGCTGTTTCGAAAGAGGATTGGTAGTTCTAGGTGCATCCTAATGCAAAATTAAAAAAAAAAACACTTCTGATTTGAAAGAATATACATAAGCACTGTAGAAAAAGATCAAATCTCTTTCCTCTTGAAATCAATGACTGTTTTTTCAAGAACTTAAGGGGAACAGAATTATATCCTTGTTCTTTTGTTTTTTATGGCAATTCCCTGTTTTAACCAAACCAGAAGACGTAATATTGAATAAAATATTAAAATAATAATGATTATCTGCTTGTTTAGGCAATCTGCAATGCAGAATGAAACAGGAAGGTTATCTACATGCTCCCAAGTTTTGTGAAAAGTTTTTCTGAACTCTGTCATATTCTAACCATAAATGATACATTTAAATTTGCTAAAGAGCCTCTTCTCACTGCCAAGACAAATTACTACTCCATAGGAGGCAGCCGAAGGTTTGCTACCACTCTTCTCGTAACACAACAAGTCATCTTAAATGACTCCTGTGGTTTATCTAGATTGCTATCCATCATATGTTAAGGGTATAATTTAACAAACTTTTCTTTTGGTTGCAGTCCTGGCTCAAGCAGCCTTCACTACTTTGCACCTGTGACCAATCCCCATTTCTCCTTCTACTTATTCCTCAAAGCAAAAGTTCGGCCAGTTTCTAAAACTACATGGTTAACCAAATCAGAGATTTAAACATAGTAATTTTTGTCCCCTTTTCAGTTTAAATAAACATCAGTTCTCATCCCGTCAATTGCTAGCAATTGCAAATTTCAGACATTTCAGAAAATGTCTAGTCATTTTTTAAAATACTTGTTTTCTTCAAAGATAACTGAAGTCAGACTAAAGGTAAAAACAATGCACCCAAGCACTATTCAGTTTTTAGGGTTAGACTACTGTTCAATCCATCAGCTTTAGAGTTCGTTGTTAGTTTTTACCCCTCTGTAGAAAGAAATTTTTTTAGCACTTATGCTCAGGAGGAACTTCTGCTTTGCATCATATGACTTTAGACAACATATGACTCCCAGAGAAGAAAAAAAATTGTTTTTGTACTGTTATAAACCATTCAGCAGTTTTTGTAAATCAACAAGGCTTTTCCCCTGCAGTTGAAATGTGAGTGATAACTTTCATGCATTGGCACTAGAATTTCTTAATGGTACACTGTTCAGGCACCCAGAATAATACTGTGTAATAGAGATGTGTGGCATTTCTCAACCATTCCCATTATACAAGGTAGAGTGAAGTACCAACATGGTGAGCCATCTGTGCTAATGCCGATGATGTTATTAAATCAATCATTACATTTCACAATTTCACATTAGATCATTTAAATTCTTCTTTTGGCATAGGGCATAAAATTCCTCCTCTAGAAATATGAATTCAGTATGCAAATGTGTTTTGCCCTGTTTTCTAATAGATTTGTATGTGGATTGAACACCCTTACAAGTGCTGTGGCTCGTGTAATTATGCCCTCAGATCTTGACTCAGAGTAGAAATAGAGCCCTATTTCATGCCAGATTAATTGATCAGTTTTTAGCACAAGTAAATTTGATGCATCCATTTCTGCCAACTTGTTCTACCTACGACACAGTACCATCCAGAGGTCTACCCTAACTCCATTGCTACCTTTCTTTCCCAGCAAGGAAAACTATTTTTCTCTCACATTGGATGCCACTTAATAATAGGAATATTTCCCCAAAATAGTATTATAGCAGTAAACTAATGCTGTGGTTATCACTGGTCACCATCCTCGTATGCATCTATCACACTAACTGACCTATGTATTCTAAGTGAGAGCTAAGGATATTGGTAAGTGGGCATCCCACTAGGCACGCAGTTTGCTCCTGAGACCTCATAGCTCAGGGAGAAGGAAATCCAGCAGAGTAGGCTGTTAAACAGGGAAAGAAAACTACAAACTCACAGCAAAATTATTTCATCAGAAATTTTCACTGACTACCTGTTTACACATCTGAGATTTGTCACAGACTCACTGGTGACCTCTATTAACTAAGACTGGGTTATGACTTTCATTTAAAGCAGAACAAAAAACCTTTTCCATGTAGTTTTGTGATGATGTCTTAACATGGTACAGTAAATCACCAGAGGATAATCACAATTTTCTTGCAGATGGGACACAAAAGCATATATGTGTCTGTAACTCCCTTATGGATGTATAAAATATTCAATATAATATTCAATAAAATTCAATAAAATATGTTCAGTGAGCTAATGAAGAAAAATATCTCACTTCACTGTCACAAGCAATTTGCTAGAAGAAATCCTAACAGTAGGTGTTTTACATGATTGCATCTTTCATGAAAGAAGTGTATATGACCTGCAAGTGTATGAGCCCTTATTCTGTTTTGCTGATGTGCAGTCCTCTTCAGTCTTCTAAGTGTCCTTAAACAACAAAGATAACCGTGAAGTGAGAGAGTATGGAGATTTTACACTTGCTTTACAGAGCACACGTGTGTTAAAAGACAAGGTACTGGAAGATGCCTTAAGTCCCTGGTATGTCTGACAGGTGTTTGACCATGCTCAGGGTCCATGGAAACAATTGCCTTCTCCAGCAGAGTAGTTTTAAGTCATTTTTTGTGTATCTCTAGTAGTATGAAGGGGTTGATGCAGGGTCCAAGGTCTGTCTACGGCTCCAGTCTAAGTTCATGAAGTATATATAATACTACAAAGACAGCTCAAAAGGCCTGTATTTTTGTACTTGAAAGAGTTTCTGAACTCAGTGAAATTCTGAGAGAATTATGACTTCTTCCTCAAGTAGGCTACATTTCAAACTCAGGTGTACAGTGTCTTCTCCCTCTGCAGAGGCTCCTCGGCAGACTAGTTTGTGAACGAAGCGTTTCAGAACTGACTGAGAACATAGCGCAACACAAAAGCCATGATGGGTCATGCTTTGGAATTGCTGCAGTTATTCCAGAAACCCACGGTAAGAACAAAAAAACCAAAACCAAACAAAACAAACTAAAAAACCAAACCAAAACAAAAAAAACAGAGGAAAAAAATATTCTTTAAGTTGAGGATCTGGTATCTTCCTGATGGATAGTAGGTGACAGACCCTATAGGAATAAATATTCAGACATTCTTATCTTTCTCCAGAGGATATTTTTTTTTCCCAACCAATTCACTTTTTACTCTTGTTTTACAGATTATTGCCCTACTTCTCAGAACCACTGCCATCTCACAGAGTCCAGTTTCAGGCTGAGCTCTGTTTTCTGGGGAAAAGGAGTGGAAAGAGAGAAGGGATGCCAGAATGGCAGAACAAGAAGCTTGTCACTGAGATCTGACACAGTTAATTTGTATGTGATTGTTCTCCAGGCCATGAACTGAACAATGCTGCCTCATGGGGTTTGCCGTGGCACTGCCCCCCCTCAAGTGAGAGGAGTGGCACAGCTCTGTATGTCTCTGCTTGATGAGATGAACTCAGCTCTTACATGGTAGCATTTTTCCGTCTAGGAAATCCTCATGAAGCTTCTGGGGTTCTCTTTGCTTTTATACACCTCTATTCCAAGAGGCTCCTGCTGTGCACACCTGGAGATACAGAAAAGCTAGAGAGGGATTTAATTCACCTTGCATGAACTAAAACATCTGTGAGCATACAACACAGCTGAGAAGGCAGTGCTGTTTGAAAAGCATTGTTCTTTTGACCCATTTTCATCCCTATTTTACCAAGCGCAGAAAATCCTTCATTTTTACTTTGTCCACTATCGTTAACAATGCCTCATGATGTTAATTAATATTGCAAGAGGCTAAACCTCAGGCTGACTTCTTACATGTGGGAATTATTTGTGTGGGTTTGCAGAGCAACATCTGCCTGTGAATAGATTTTAAAAATAATAATTAAATTAAACAAAAGAGAAGCTCTGAGCTGAATTTGTGGATAAATGATTAATATTACTCCATGTTTAAGAATTTTTTCACAGTCTATTTTGTTTAATGATTTTCAACTATGAATATTACATGTCATTCTGCAGTTAATTATTTATGCTGATGAAACACGGTACTCTCTGTACCCTTTTTGGATTCTAAATGGAAAGGAACACATTTTCTAGATAATTCCTCCTGTGATGACTCACAGAGGCTTCTTTCATCGGAGACAGAATCATTCTCAAGCCAGTTTAAGGAAGTTTGGAGTTCACTGGGAAAAAACTCTTGTGAGAGTACGTCAGTCATGGTTGGCCACCAGCTGGGTATGCCAGGCTGTCAGCTCTGGGTGGACTTCAAAGAGTCTGGCCTCAAAAATCCGTTCCTTCATCGTGGGAAAACCTATCACATGAAAGATTAATTAACCATCAACGTTTATATTTCAAAATTTTTGGTGTTTCAGGAACAGTTTGCATCTGCCCAGGATTTTAAACTGAGCTTGGAATCTGGCTAAGCAGAACTTTGACATTCTGAGCTTTCATTTTAAATCAACATGAAAGCAATCATCAAATATTGAAAACCTCCTGGAGCAGGAATTATCTTTTCCCACCCAGCTCTGATGATTACTGTTTATGGATCTCTTTGCAGCCAGATATCTCTCATTCTGTGAGTTCTTCCACGCAAGAGCTTAGGCTGAAAAAAAGTCTGCAGATATTATCTCTGCTATTGTGTTGTTTCAGTCACAGAAATGTATGGCTCTCCTGCACCATATGTCTTAGTGAACTACCAAATCCCTAGAGTCTTGAGAATTTGACCTTCATAATAAATTGATGGCATTTGAATAGCCTGAATGGTGAGAAATCCAATGAAATATAAGTACCAGAAAAAATAAGCTTGTTCCAACCAGAGAGACTACAAGGTCTTGTGGAAACCAATCCTACTTAGAAACTCAGTGTACCTTGGCAGAGCAAAGTGTTACAAGCTTTACAAACTCCAGCTATTAACTACACATGTACTGCTAATAAGTTAAGGAGGATTCTCCTCTGGGGAAAACAAAGCACTATTACAAGGAACAAGAGAACATATCTTTTACCGAGTAAAGCAGTGGGATATCAAAATAACATATGGTGGGACTTCTCTAATTTATTACAGCAGATGCATCAGATGTGATTATTCCATTCTGGAGGTGAATTTGGAGATATTCTTGAGCAGCCACAGAAACCAGGTGCTGCAAAAATTGTGCTGTTGCTGCTGCTAGGCACAGATGGTTGGTAGCAGACCTGGAATAGCACCAGGATCTCAAACACCCCCAGCCTTCCGGACACAGAGACACTGGGAATGGTTCAGCCACAGCAGGGCTCCATACCAATGGTGCCTCAAGGCTCCTCCACTCCTGCTCTGGTAAGGACCCCATTGCCATGTTTGGATCTCTGTCTCCTTGCTTTCCTAATCCCACCAATCTCTCACATAGGGAAAAATGAGATTGGGCTGACATCTGTTTCTGGGAAGTGCTGGATCTCAGCACTATGCCCATTTCTGAAATGCAGGGAATGGTCTTGGCTGCCTTGAGAGGGTGAAGGTGTTCTCAGTTCTATTTACACAGCAGCAGGTTTTTCAGGTGGTTGTTCTCCAAACTACTAATTCAGCACTATATGATGTAAGCACAGGCTAGAGCATTTTGAATGTCCATATAGGGTTGGCAGAAAGTAGCGAGAGAGAAAGAAAGAGATTTCTTAGATTGAGGGTCTGGCACTTTACCTGCAGTCTCTTGCAAGTATTCAGCCTTGGACTCCCTGGAAGTCATATCAAATTGTGCCTCTAAAACAAACTCCAAAACCTATGCTATTCTATATGTATAAGCTATTCATGTATAGGGAAGTTTGCTGATGTTCTTAACAATGTTGTATGACCCCATAGAAAAATTGTCATCATCAAATAATCAAAAAAAAAGAAGCTATAACAACTCATGATGGTGTATTCTTCTCAAATGAAATTTTCAAAAGCAAAAAAAATATTTTAAAAGAGTATTTTCAGATAGCACTTTAAAACTCCCTATGTTTTAACAGGACTGTTCAGGCTGTGTGAGAGTCAGTGCTAGTGCAAACTGTATCATTGCCAATACACCAAGCTAGACCAGCCTCAGCTAACTCCAGCATCTGCTAGTGCCACGTAAACATATTGTCAGTTGCTATTCTACATTTCCCCAAAGTCCCTTTTGCCTTGAAATCTTCCTCTTCTCAGGATCATCTATGTTTAAAAAAACCCCCACATTTTCTAACTCCTAACAATGACATCTTAAATAAAATAACTTTCTGTAATTCTGATAGCAGCTACCATCCTTATTTCCATAGCTTTCATCGTTCACCTTTAATCCTCTTTCTTTCTTGCTTTCATTATTTGTCTTTGCCTTTATTCTTTCTGATCACTATTGTTATCCAATTTCCTTTCTTCTTTCATCTTTCCCTAACTCCCAATGCATTTATGTCTTGTCATTTTATGATTTTGTTTTTACTCCCCATGTATCTTTCTATCAAATATAGAACTTTGTAACTGACTTTACCTTCATCTTCCTACCTTTTTTCCCCCTTTTCTTAGTCATGCTCTGGGGATCAAACAAAGGCCAGCAATGCAGGCAGCTGCAGACTCTCCTCACTCAACATCCGCAGAGCACAACTCATCTCTTTTCTTGATAATGAATGGCAGAACAGCCTTTGGCTTCATTTCTTATTCACATTAGGCTGAGGGCTCTGGAGGATAACAAATATCTCTTACACTAGAACAGGCTCCCCAGGGAAGTGGTCATGGCACCAAGCATTTGGTTCAAGAAGCATTTGGAAAATGCTCTCAGGTACATGGTGTGACACTAGGGGTGGTCCTGTGCACAGCCAAGAGTTGGACACAATTATCCTTGTGGGTCCCTTCCAACTGAGAATACTCTACGATTCTATGTAGTGTTCAGTGCCTGGAACATGGCATAGTCATGATATCATAGTAATAATAATATCAGAGATTGGGGTCTGGCCTCACTCTTGGGGTCTGTTTCACTTGAGTGATGCAGGAAGAGCTCATAGGAGGTAACTTTGCTAAATGGGCTTATTGAGCATTTATTTATTCATTTACTTAGACTATTAAAATTAAGAAAAGAGGTGAGAAAATATCAATGAGTCTTTGACATGCATTTAATTAGCGGTAATGTAATGATCAGAAGTCAGTGTTTCCACCACCACTTCAGTAAAAACAGAACCAAGGAAACCCAAAATCTCTTCAGAGATTACTGTATCCTAAGAACCAGTTAGTATAACATGAAGTTCATTGAATGAATTTATGATATGTAAGAAAGAAGAGGTCGGAGGTGAACAAGATGTCTCATCAGTTTCTCCCACACAATTTCCATATCTGGAATGTATCTGTCTTACTTAGTTGAATTTAGTATTTTAGACCACTATGACATGCAGCCATTTCTGAGAGGAAGGATTGCTTCCATTGCCAGCAATCACACAAAACAGAATAAATCTTCTTCTGAACATATGAAGGAATTCCCCTTTCTCCTTTTTCTCCTCCTCAAGGGTAATGGTCTTCAAAGTTCAGAGATACACTCTCCAACAGATAGAAAATTAATATTTAATATGCCTTATTTGGGATTTAAGAGGATGGAAAATAGGTCATCAGCTTTAACTGCAATTGTAAAACTTTCCATGATACCAAGTTACTTAACTGAAGTTCTCAAATACAACTGTATTTCTTTTAGTTGTCAAACATGGTCATACTGAATGATGTCTCATGTAGTTCCAAGAGAAAGAGATAGTGTCCTTCTCTTGAGAGAAACTTGTCCTGACAGAGGTGTCAGGGACAATCTACTTCACTCAATTCAGGATTCAGCTCTTTGTCCCTGAAGCCGTTCGTTCAGTGGAGACAGACAACTCCAAGATGTTTCTCGAAAAATTGAGCTCACAGACTGTGAGATTGGCTACAGACCTGTCCTAAAATACTCACATTTGGGATGAAATCCCACTTGCCTTTACATGAATCATTCTTTGGGCTTAAATAGGTAATGTCAGCAAGACTTAGAACTAGAAGGTATTGCCTGAAGCAAGGGTCCATGCTGGATTGCCCTCACAGACTGAGTTGACGCTCCAAACACAAGGGAGCAGAGGCTCCCATGAACTTGCAATCATCAGTCTCACTTCTCCATCGTTTTGATTCTTGCTGTTGCTGCAACTCTCTTTCCTCTGTGCCACTGCCTCAAAGAAGGAGTGTTTGATTTCAGACAGCTTGGGTTTCAGAGGTTCAGATTCCTGAATTTTTCTAGATATTACATATCTGAAGAAACTCTCTCTTCCTGCCAGCAAGCACCCTTCTCTGTAACCCTCTGTGATGTATTTTCATGAACTATAGAAGAAGAGAATGATTGTATGGATAACTATACTCATATATGGTTGTATGGGTCTGCAAATTCACCACCCAAATGCAGTTACTTATGTACCTCAGGGCTGAGCAGACAAGCCTTTAAAATTTTTGGTTTAATTCTGACCCAATATTTGTCTTGAAATATTTACAAGACTTTTAGGGTGCCGACTTCAAGCACATAAATTAACCAACTGAGTTACCCTCTCTGTAGTCAATGAAAATGAGAAACCACCCTCTTGAAAGGCCATCCCAGACCCTAACAGCACTGTTTGCTATAGCCCTGCTTATGAGAACTGTCCTCAAAGAGCACTTATGGAGATCAGTTGTATGGGATTGTGTTGAAGTAGCACAGAGTGATTACCCCCAACAGAGAGGAGAAGCAGCCAATGCAACACAACTGAGGGCTAAGCACAAGCACAACACAGCCCTCAGAGTCTCTGGGTCGGAGTCGGTGAGCTCTTGTCTCAGAAGAGGGCAGGTTGCAGGCACTGCAAGGATGGGGAGGATGTGAAGCAAAACAGATGCTCGCCTGTCATTTGACCTGGAGAACACACTTCACTTTACAGTGCTCATTAGAGGGAACTACAGTTTCCTCTGCCAGCTGGGTAAATCTGCTTTCGCTCAGACTGCGCGCTTGGTTACAGTTATTTGTCCTATAATGAACACCAATTTAAACTTCTCATGCAAACTTTTGTGCTGTAAAGTCATCCTACTGCATGGGATGTCTGTGCAGAAAATATCTCTTTGTATTTGTGTTTGAGCAGTACCTAGCACTAGATGTTCTCAGGCTGGTAGTAGAGTTCTTGGCCCTGAAATAATGAAAACAAAATTGACATTATTTGTTTTGTGGTAGTGCCTCTAGGCCTCAATCAAAAATGACACAGGACAACAGATGGATGCAAGTACACTGGGGAAACACAAGACAAAACATTTATTCATTTAGTAAGCATTGGTCACAGTGCACCAGCTGCTTAGATATTAAATATTTTGTAGGCAGCATTGTATAGATATAAAAATCATAATAATTGTTGTTATAAACCAGCATATATGAGAGAAAGAGAGGGGTTTTTTAGACTATTGTATCATGGGAATGGAAAATGTGGCCATTAAAAGCAAACACTTCTGTAAGTATAACCATTCAGTCATTCTTCAGCTGTAAACATTACATTATCCTAGACTGTTCTCATTTAAAAGTTGATAAATATCAATAAGAATTTTCTGACAAGTTTGTCTGCAGTACACAACTGGTTATCCTGGCAATGTTGGCCAATTTTACATCTGTTCAGATATTCAAACTGTTTTGAAAAGAAAACTTACCCCTTCCAAAAACACCCCAAAGCATATTAAAATGGCACTGGTATATGAAAAACATAAAAAAGAAAAGGAGATAACAAATTTCATTGCAGACATTTCAAACAATATTTTTACAGATAAACTTATGAAAATGTAGAGATCATGACCATAGATTTTATGATTTCAATAAATATTTTATTGACAGTTTTTGAAGCCTAGCTTGAACAGGAAAATATTAGATCCCAAGTTTATTGTTCATGAAACCTTTGAATAGCTCGGTTGTTTAGCTGAATCCATGGAACCACAGGGAAATTTCTAATGTAACATTTTTTTTCTCCAGTTGGAAAAATCAAACCTGCAATTTTTCAGGGCAATATTCCAAGATTGTTTAAATTTTGCTCAGGATTATTTTCTCAGACATTCAGTTTTATTTCTTCTACAACTAGGGGAGAAGAATTAGGCATGCCTCATATCCATGTTTCTTTTCATGTCAAAAATCCATGCTGCATGCTGTGGGTGGTCCATCAGGCATACTGTTAAGTATTATTCCCATGTCCAAAAGTTAAGCTGAAAGATTCTCCCAAAGAGTGCACACCTTAACATGGAAAGATAAGGAGATTTAGTTTGTGCCAGATTCATTTATGCCTAAAACAAATATATTTTCCCAGGTGATTTTGCTGCCCACTTACTTTGCTTGAAGCTTAAAAGCTCCATTTACTTGTTCTCAAATTTTATGACTAACTTTTTTTGTCTCAGGTAGTTTTTGTTGTCTTCTTTTCCAGTTTTAAGAGACCCAAAATGTTAATGGAAATTCTCCCCCCTAACTTTTCATGGACAACTTAAAGCAATTTTCTAGGAAGCACATCAAACAAGTGAAAACATATAGAGAAAGGAGCTTATGCACATAGTACACTGCATGCTTTGCCAACATACATAACATTTATTCATAGTTCCAGCTATTTCTTTCTTTGGGTTTTTTGTTGGTTTTTGGTTTGGGGGGATTTTTTGGTGTGTTTTTTTTTGTTGTTGTTTGGTTCGGGTTTTAGTTTTTTGGTTTTTTTGTTTTGTTTTGTTTTCCCTTGAGAAGGAGAGGAATGACAGCAAATACTAAGTCCATTGAATTGGTTCCATGTGTGTTAAATGGTACAGAACATATTCCCAACTAATATAACTAAACACCAACTCCAAAGAAGGCATGTCAGATAAGGCAACAGACCTCTAATTTTTGCAAACTCTAGGGAAATATGACATGAGATTTGGAACTGCTTATGGTTGTTTTCACTCATCAATGAACAACAACTATCTTTCAGGTACTCGTGTTTTGACAGCTTACAAAATTTGTAAAGTACAATTCCTAAGTATATGGATCGCGTGAGATTCAGAAGTACTTTTTCTATGTAAATATCAAATAGTACTCTTTATTCCCATTAGCTCTTATTTCCTCTTCAAGTGACTCTATTGCTAGGACAAATGGAAGTAGCAAGAACCTTGGCTTGTTCCCAAGTGACTGAATGTTTGTATAGTGAGTATGCAATTTATAAAGCATTTATAAGTACTTCAAAGTGAGCATATAATACAATAAATCTTTTTCCTAGTAGGTATTTTTTTAAACTTCTTGTTTTACAGTGGCTTTAGTGTGCATTTTGGAAAAGCTAAAATTTAGAATGTCTCCAATCAGCCCTCTTACAGCTTGTCTTGTATCCTCTTCTGGCTGACATCTAAACTAAATTACCCAACACACAGGCAATGCCCCTCTTTGAATAATTGTCCATCTTAGCACTGAACTTAGCTTTTTGAAAGACATTGATATAGACAATTGCATTTCCCCCTACTGCAAAATAAAAGTTGCATAAATTTGCCTCTAATTTCATTCTGGGGTTTTGGTGGATGGAATTAATTACTTGAATTTCAGTTTTATGGTTTAGGTTGTCTCTACAACATGTCCTATAGAATTACAGCCTTGCTACATACCAAGTAGTCTGATACCTTCCCTTCGTGGACTAAGAACAACTATTGAATTTTGACCATCTTCTGGATTCTTGAAAACTTAAGATTTCATGCACTTAAGAGGCCACTGAGATGCTCAGAGTCAGTTCTCAAGACTTTTCCTGCCCGTGACGGACACTTCCTTCAATGAGAAAGCCAAAACCTCCCTCAACAATGCTATGCAGTTTAGGTTACCACAAGGGGTCAGTAGAAATCAGTGAGAAATATGCTCGTTCTCCAGCCCAGAAACTATGAAATGCTCAGAGCCACTATGTCACTCCCTGTTAATTTCAGGAATTCAGTGAGGGAAAATCAGACGTGATTGTTGGGGTTTTTGTTGCTTTGTTGTTTTTTTTTTCTGTATAACCAGCTTTTACCACTAAAATATATGAGTGGTTTCCTAACCTTATATAGAAGTTTGTTCTTCATCAAAGCTAGATAAAGTTCAAAAGCTGGTGTTCATTTATTTTTCCTGGATAACTTTGAGTCTGAGTTTGTTCATTACATTTGTTAAAATGTGTGCTTCAAACATGGAAGAGATTTATGATCAGGGAACAGAATTTTTGTTTCTTCCAAGACAGGTTTCATTGAATTACTTTTCTTTTTAAAAAATAGAATTAAATTTAAGATAAATTTAAAATGAAATTAAATCATGTATCCTTTCGACTGAGCAAGTAGTTAAAAGAAGTTGCATATATTTTCTCTCCAAATGCTTATGTAACTAATTTTTATTTTATTCATGATTGCCCCATGAAGACTATTCATCACACTTGTGCTGTTTTCTCTGTATCACATTCCTTTCATTCCGCAGGATGCTGGGGAAAAAAGATCACTGACTTGAAGTTTGATTCTTTTGTCACTTTTGTGTCAAAGCTGTATGCCTAGGGAGCATTCCAGACATAAATGACAGCAAATTAAAGACCTGCATACACCACAGTGGGAACTGGGATCTCATAAACTTTACCAAACACCATCTGACCACTTTCCTTTAGGCAGGTAGAGGGTCAAGCTGATGTCAGTTAATCTTCTACTGCAGCAGTACATTAGGTAGTGTTCATGGAGCGCTTGAAATTCTTCTTACCTTTTCTTGCTGTAGCCATTCGTCCTGAACAATCTAGATGTAATGTAAAAGAAAGAACACTGGAAAATAGATTGGGAAATACTCAGATTTTAATTTATTGAGACCTGCAGCAAAAGGATCAAAATATTGTTAAAAAAGAAGTCCAATGGTTGAAACTGTAAGGGAATTATGGGTTTGTAGGATCATTTGCCAGAAGTATTATTATATTTTGGTTCATTTTTATGATCATAAGTGGTGGAAAATTAAACTAGATGGGGAATTTTGCCTCCAACAAATCAGAATTTGCCCAATCCAGCTGATGCTTCAGATAAAAGTTCCATTGCTATCACTGTGCTTTGTTCAGAGCTGGTGTGTAATGAATGTTGGCTTAGCATGGTATGCAGAAAGAATGTGCACAGTGAAAAAGGCTGATTTTTCATGTATATTGCAAAACCAAAGCAATATTACTCTTTCAACCCAGGCGGTGACATTCCCTAAGCCTCTTGTGGCTAATATGTACAGTAAGCAGAGGCTCTGAAACACCATTTTTCTTTTGCAACACTCATAATTCATTATGACTATAAAATGCATACTCATCAAAAATTATTAAAATAACCTAATTGCAGATGTAGATTTAAAAAGTGGTAGATTTAGAGTTGCTTTCTATTCTGTGCATTGGATGTTGTGGGAAATCCTGCTGAAAATGTAGCAGAAACTGGTCCCAGTCTATGTTGGAGATGGCACTCAGGGCAAATACTGTGGACTCATTCACAACCACATGCACTGTGACATACATGATGGCAGATGCAAGTGGGATTGTGGCATTGGGATGTTGGTGGCACATGCTGTGTTCAGTCAAAACCTGCAAGAAACTGCTTCCTTTCCTGTTCATAGGGGAACATGGAGAGTCATTGCTAAGGATAGTAGTAAAGGAAAAGCAAAAATGAAATCAGGAGGCCCAGAGCCATTTTTGGTGAGAGACAAAAGTGCTGCTTCTTTCTTGTCATGAAGTGAGGTGTACAGGCAAAGGAAGTCATGTCTTGGATTCAGGAGATGAGCAACTCCATGTAGATTTCTCTAAGTTTTCTGGCATTCAGCACATAGTGACAAATGACACGTATTAGTATAAACCTGGAATATTTATGGTTTTGGTTGTTTGTTTTTTTTGACATGCAGCAAACACCTGAAGAATAAAAGCAAAATGTTTAAAATTGTAATTTCTTTTTTTTTTCTTTAATATATCCTGGAAAACTCAAACCCAGATTTTTTGGGGGCATGAGAACACATTTCCTCCACTGTACAGAGTGTAACTCTTACTTTGTCATGGAAGTCTGATCAAAGACACAGGGTTCAAAGAGCTTTTTGAGGAGTGGTTCTGTCTGGAGGCCTAAAGTGAGACTGGACTCTAAGCGAGCCACATGCTGTAAATAAACATTGTAAGTGATAGGTCTTTCACTATGGACTGAATAGGCAATGTGGAGATGAACCACAACCATCACCACGCAGACTTGAAGAGCTGAGATCCAAGTAATGACTAAATGGCTGGCCTCAAGTCACATCAGAGCTAGAAACTGAACTTCAGTGTTCTGAATCTGCTTTCTTAAACAAGAAACTTTCTGCTTCTTAAACATCCTGTCTTTATCTACTTACTCCTGCAGTCACGATCCAAACTGACACACATGGCCTGACAGATGCACCTGTCTGAGCATGGACATCGTGCCAGTGTCCTGAGGAGGAAGGGGGGGCCTCTGGAATGGAGCTCTAGCATGCCAGGTGCTCAGTAGAGAGCTCAGGTTAAAAGCTTCAGAGGAGCTACAAGGTGAAGAAAAGAAGGAAAAATTTATACTCAGTAGGGGGGAAAAGGAAACTCATTTGATAAATACAAACTCAAGACATATTTAGGAGCTGTGTATGCAAGCTGAACTTTCCCTGGGGCTAATTGCTGTAATGGCATGTTAAATAAATCCTTTCTAAACTTGGCTGTACCACATGAACACATGAAATAATGAAGTGCTCATGGACAAATTATCAAAAGTATTAGGCAGAAACAAGTTTTTATTTAACTTGAATTGAAATACATGAAGTTTGTTTTCATCTACTTATTGTGGCCATCACAAATCAGAAATATTTTTTATTTATTTTTATTTATATATTTTTTTAATACTAAGGCTGCCTCTCTTCTTCCTATTCTGGTTAACCACAAACAGAGCACATGCTTTTCATCTTTGCTTTTTCACACTGTTCCATGACAGACACATGAATGTTTTTTGTCCTTTATTGAACAGTTGATAACTCCTGGGCCTTTCCATTTCCATTGTGCATATGCTCAAGAAAAGGCAAAACTACTGGAAAATGGAAAATATTTATGAAATAGTCTCCATGGCCAAGCACCTTCAGCTGATGAGTTAGAACAGCCTGTGCCCCAAATAAATCTGAATGATGGCAGTCCATTCTGAGGAAAAGATAGAAGAAAAAATAAACACAGAAAGGATATATATAAATTTATAAGTTTTTATATATTATATATACATACATATATATGAAAATATAGAAATAGTTATCAGTCACAAATTTCCTGATATGCTTATCGCAACAAATGACTCTAAAATGGAATACAAGGGCTCAAATGGCTGATTGCACTGGAAAAATGCTGCAGAATGTTGTTTAGGTTTTTGATAGTTTCCCCACCCATCAAGGCTAGAAACATGTCAGTATCATCCTCTTCCATGGTATTTGGGGATTTCTGTTTATTGTTTCATTAACTGGGATGAATGACGATATAGATGACTACCAGACTGCTAATGAAATTCTGAAATCTTTTTAAAGGTTTCCCTAGTCAATGAAATGATAGGAATGATTAACCTAATTGGAGAACCCTACGTGTCAGTTACAAAACCACTCAGTAAAAGGAGGTACTCCATACTGATTCATGTCTATTCCTTTTCTTTTCTGTGGTCACTTGTGTTGCTGTAAAGCATTGGAATCACCATTAAAAATGTGTAGTACATGAGGGGTCTTTGCAAGTGGAAAGAATAAGAACCTCTTCTGAAATTCAACCTCATGACCAGACATGATGTAATCACAGCATATCTCAAGTTGGCAGGCACTACTAAGAATCATGGAGTCCAACTCCTCTACTCCACACAGGACTACCTAACACTAAACCATACGATTAAGACTGTGCAGCAGTCAGCCTTAGTGCCAAGACCACTTCACACAGAAACAAACTTGAAGATTCATGTCTTTTATTGTTCAGAGATGCTTTTTATTCAAGCAAATAGAAGGTAAAGCTAGGAATCTGTATGTCCACAATGTGAAAAGGTAAGTTTTATGTTTGGTGGTCTTTTATCTGGAAACACACACAAAGTTTTATCTTCTTTTTGATAAAATATTTCTTTCAGGTGTTTTCAGAAGAGAGGAGAAATAAAAGTATATGATTCTTCTAAGCCTTAGAATAATATGTTTACATATCAAGGAATCTATTTCACAGAAATCAATATCTTTTCGTTTCATCTGGGGAAGAATAATATTAGACACTTGTTGGTTCCTGGCATCCTTAGGACTCACTTGCAAAGGGAAACAAAGAATTTTACAGCTGCTTCCAAGAGAGCATAGTATTAGATCTTCATACTTAACTGCATTTCCTCACAAACATCGATTTTCTGTTGTTGTGACTGCATCCAGGTGGTCATATACTTTGAAGGAAATATGCAATTAAATTGATATCACAAAATTAAACTTAGTATATTTGTGTCTGCCTGCGTCTCAGACTGAAAAGCAAATCATTTGTTTTTTTCTTCAGAACAGGAAAACTCAATTTCCTCTTATGAACTTCTCAACTGTTAACAACCACCAAGAGTCATAGAGAGGGAGGCTACTTCTAACTAGGAGGCTTGCAGGGTGGTACAGCAGGGCTAGCAGCATGGGAGACATCCCCATTTAGATTCCCATGCATATTCCAGAAAAGTGATATGATGACCAGGTGTGGTTTGGGCTGGGCTGGGGGTAGGAGGGGAGTGTGAGGCAGAGAGTTGGAGAGAGGCATTATCCCACTCTGAATGTCCCCCTTAAAGCGTTTCCCACTGGAGCCCAGGAGTTCGGGCACTCCCTTCTGAGTCAGAGAAGGGGTCAGGTCCCTTGATAAAGTGAGGTATAGAAAGGACATGAGCTTTTCTATTCCTCCTCCCCAGTGGGGACTGTAGTCAGTGGATAATTTGTTGTACATATACTTTGACCAAAAATTCTTTCCATGCCGAAACTGTATATAAAGTATTCATGAAAACTTTCCTTCACAGACTGATTTTTCTGTCTGAAAAATTACTTCCTCTAAACATGCCCAGCCAACTCCATTGTGTATTTGTTAAAGATGTGAATATATATGCATGTTTTTTTCATTATTATTAGACTTTTCTGTCTGTTGACCTTTATTCTGTGTCTGTTCCAATATCAGAATCGCAAAGAACATGTGATATGAATATTAAAGTACCTCATCCAAAACACATTTAAAAAGGCTAAATTTCAGAATGTCAGGGTCCTAGTTTCCCAACATCAGCCTCATTTAGGAGTTTTGCCATCTGTTTGAGCTTTTAGGCAATAAGTTGTTCTATACGTTTTTACAGGTGTTGCAGAAAGGACA
This sequence comes from Sclerurus mexicanus, assembly GCA_013396755.1. Classification (NCBI taxonomy): domain Eukaryota; kingdom Metazoa; phylum Chordata; class Aves; order Passeriformes; family Furnariidae; genus Sclerurus; species Sclerurus mexicanus. The sequence continues at coordinate 658,708 of VWZF01000813.1, forward strand.
TGACTTTTAATTTTCTCTAAATATCTCTGTGGATTTTATTTGCAGGAAAATAGGATGTGTTATTCTTTCTTCTGAAAGGTTTGTTCTTACACATTACAATCGATCACAGTCATCAGAGGTCTTGTCCAAGAAATAATCATTTAAGCCAGGCCTTAGATCTGTGGTCTCTGAATGACAACCTGCTCAGGTGCACAATTACAGCATTCTGCCCTCCCCCTGCTGGTGCAGGGGATCTCCACTGACACTGAAGGGCAGTGGGAGAGGATCAGCTTTTGCTGAATGAAAATCCTTGAAAATCCATTTGTTTTGTTCTTACTGTGGAACTGACCATGCTTACAGAACATGCTCTGTGGTGCCAAAGCTGGACAGATGTCCCTGAGCAGGGATGAGTTACACTCAAAGCTGTGTTGGTACTACCCTCAGTCTCCCAAACTGGCCGCAGCTGCAGTTTGCCACCTGGGCCATTCACAATAACAGGCTCCATTAACAGGGGCAGATTGCATGAGCCGAGGTATCAATGGGCAGAAAGGTCAATCAATCCTGCTTGTGGGTCTGGGCACGCAGAGACCATGCTTGTAGCTAGCTGGAGCATGTCATGCTTCCTGGCAGGGCTTCAACTTGCAGAGTTAACTTTACTTGAGAGAAAACTATGCCAGATTCTGGCCTTTGAAGATTTCGGTAAGCTCTTTTTCAGGGAAAAAGGGTTGCCAACTGGGATTTTTCGTGAGTTGACTGCTTTTCAAAGATCTTTGTGAAGGGGCTTGGTTAAGGGCATTGCTGGGGGAAACCAATTATAATTTTCAAATATGTTAGACTTAAATAAACATTTAATTAAAATAAGACCAGCTCTTTCAGCCATTGCCTGTCTTCTCCTGTTTGTAGAGTTGGGGAGTTCTGGGGAATTCCTGATACTACACATTTTTTGAGAGTGTCAGCAAACTTTTCAAACTAACCTTCAATACTTCCTTTCCTTTCTCTTCCCTCCCTCCCATCTACTTTTCTTAGACACTTTAACCTACTTTTTGGTCTCTCATTTTTTCTGTTTTCCCCTATTTCTTGCAATCTCAAATTTTCTTCTAACTTTTCCCTTCTTGCTCATTCCTCCCTGGTCCCTTTTCTGTGCATGCTTTCCCCAGTCCAAATGAACCTCCCCACAGACTGTGTTATCTCCATAATAGCCTCTGACTAATGATGGAGTGAAATACCCTGAAACACCAGCTTTCAGCAGATGGGAGCCAGGAGGGTATATGTGACAAATCTTTTCATTCCTCCCCCCGATCTGTATAATTCTTCTTCAAAAGTCTGCCCGCCTTTGGCAGCACCAAGAGATGTAGCTGGGTTAGCAGGAGGAAGAATGAAAAAAGATGATTTTGTCAGTTGTTGAGCAGGCCCAAACCACTGTCAGGCAGCCCAAAAAGATTCATGGGAAGAGAAAGGGGGTGACAGATGGCCATGGAAGGGGAGTAACACCTGAATAATATAGAGCATCCAAAAATGTGTTTCCACTAAAGTATCATAATCCTGTATTTATGGCACTACCAGCATTATAACCACAACACAGCATGCCACATTAGATAGTGAGTGTGAGTCTTTGCAGTTATTAAAACCTATAAATATCTTCAATAAAAGAAAAGAGAAAATATTTACCACATGGTTTTCTTTCCAAAACATCCAACTGATACTAGTTTGACCCAGGCTGAAAGGTCCCTCATCTGTCAAAATAATTTGATTTCAAATTGTCTTGCTTTTTCACTCCCTTTTTCTTTTTTTTTTTCTTCCCTTCCCCTCTTCCTCAGTGATTTCCAGTGCTTAAGTGTGCTTGCTTGGTAGGACATGATTTAAAGAGTACCATACTGCATGGAGATAAAGTGAATCTAAACCGTATTATCATCCCCTTTTTGCTGAGGGACAAACATGCTATTTTGCAGTAGCTGGTGACACTGACTGCTATTAGACTGTTCTGGTTTCAGCTGGAATAGAGTTAATTTTCTTCCTAGTAGCTGGTACAGTGCTGTGTTTTGGATTCAGTAAGAGAATAATGTTGATAAAACACTAATGTTTTAGTTGTTGCTAAGCAGTGTTTACTCTAAGTCAAGGATTGTTCAGTTTCCCACACCAGCAATCAGGTGTGCAGGAAGCTGTCAGGGTGTATAGCCAGGATAGGTGACCCAAAGTGGCCAAGGAGACATTCCACACCATAGGACATCATGCTCATACCTAAACTGGGGCAAGGTTTGGGGGTGGGGGGGACAGCCAAGGAGGCTGATCACTGCTGGGATACAGGCTGGGCATCGATCAGTGGGTGTTGAACAAATGTATTGTGCACCACTTGTTTCTCTTGGGTTTTATTCCCCTCTCTCTTTTTGTTGTCAGCCTTTCTGTTACAACTATTATTGCTGTTATATTTTACTCTATTTCACTTATTAAATTGTTCTTATCTGAAGCCATGAATTTTACCTTTTCCTGAATCTCCTCCTCATCTCAACAGGGAGGCGAGTGAGTGAGCAGCTACATGGTACTTAGTTGTCAATGAGATTAAGCATGCATTAACACAATAAATTGTGACCATGTTTTACATATCTTCAACAATACAAAAATAGTTTAGCAAACATGGGCAGCAAATACACATGATTACCAACTGCAAACAAACCATCAAAGCATAGCTTTAGCCATTCCCAGTGTTTTGTTAGTTAGAACATTATTTGCAAAATCAAAATTAATAATCAAAATAACCCAAAGAAAAGCTCAAATTTCATTTAAAAGAATGTAACTGAATTCTTATATACAACTTCCATGCACATTTCTGAGCGGATTTGTCTTTCTCCTGCTCCATGCTAAACACAAAACATGATTTTCTTTTCTATTTGGAGTATGCAAAATGTAAAAGAAAATCCTGTAAACTTTGCCTGTTGGCCTTAACTTCTAGGCTTTCCTGACTTAAATGTTTGCTCTCATAAATGTAGTTTACCACCAATCTCAGCATCCTCTATCCTTTTACTGTTATTAAACTTTTGGAGACATTTTGCTTTACATCTGCAGGTATTCTGTGAAGAACTATCACTTTTCACTTGTCAATTCATTCTTAAAAGCAGAAGTTCTTTTTAAATTTTCATAAAGTAGAAAAGTTACTCCAGGGAGATTCAGTGACAGTCTAAATTAATGTGAATCAGGTGAAGAAGCATTTTCAGAATCACACCACGATAGCCAGCCTGCTTACAAATTCTGTTTCAGCTGAGAGCAAACTGTTCAGACTAGATTCAGACTAGAGGCATTTCAAAAGCCAAGAAAACACTTAGATTCTACTGAAGATAAACAATTTCTAGGCATCAAGAAAAAATGTAAAATCACATTCAGAGTGACATGTTCCTCTGCCAGTTAAAGTTCTTGAAAAGAACTGGAAAGATAAGCCTGGATGGGGAACACATTCAGTGCCTTTTGTGTTACGGATTTGCTAATGGTGCTCTGAATTTTGGAAAACTAATAGTTACTAGATTGGAGGTTAGGCTGCAAGCATCTTTCTCTTCACTTTTATATAAACAGAAAAATTCTGTATAGAAACAAATTTGATGATGATCTTTTAGGAGATTTGTGTTTAGCTATAATAAAGAAAACCAAAATATAATACTTCTCATTAATCTTCTCCGCACCATGACACAAACACTACCAGTTTCTACATAACTCATGTCCCTCTGATAAGAATTAAATTCTGTCATCTGTTAAAATACAAAATGTAGCATAGTTTAAATCCTCATGAAAAAGAGATGGAGTATAACTCCTGGTTTTTTTAGTTTTGAAAGTAAATAGATATATAATTAATGTGGGAATTTTAATCACATTCACACTTTTTCAATTGAATGAAAGCAACCATTTCAATTTTCTCTGCCTTCTAGATACCATTAAAATACAGATTCAGTGCTCTGTAAATGGAATCAAATTATTTATTATACCTATTAATATACATACGCATTATCTTGAATTGCACATACCAGTTATTTCATAGTTCAGATGAATCACTAAATATTTAGTATACTGTATTACTTTTTCATCTATGGAAAATAATCCAATGCAGGACAGAAATTTGATACACTAAGCATATCTGAAAATGTCTCTTCTTTCTGATCAAATCACCAAACTAATGATGCAACCATGTAAAATATCTCCTTCTAATTAAAACTTTCATTGTATCTTAACAGGCATTTTATGTGTCATGTCCATCATTTGAAAGGGTATCATTCCCCTACAAGCCATGAAACAGACAAACAAACCCCAAACATTTCTCCTGCATTTGGTTATACTGGTCTTCATCTCCCATCTACTTCTTGCTACTAGGAATTCATGCATATGAGTAAAAAAGCAGTAAAGCATCCTTACAGTATTTCTAAAACTGTAAGTCTTCCCCAGTGTAAGGAATTAATAGCCAGTGGGATTTGCCATATCTTAAAATATGAATAAAGACACAGAGCTCTATCTGAGGAATTACACCTTGTATGTCATGTGTTTCTCAGATTTTTATTCTTTTAGTTTTGTCACAAAAGTTCAAAAAATACTATACCCATCTCCAAGGGCATGTTTTGTTTAGCTCTGATGTGTCTGCATTCATATTTCAGTTACAGTACTTTTCAAAAATGCTGACTTCAGCAATGAGAGCCAAAGCCACCTTGCAGCCACAGCAGAGGGGTGGCTCCAAGAGGAGTAATGGGAGCTTTCTTTGACTACCCCACAACTGCATTGTAGTTCTCATCAGTCTGGGGATACCCCTTCACCCCACCCCCCAAAGTTTTTGATGTGTCTTACAAAGTTTCTAATGACTGCTACTATTGGTGAGACTGGGCTTTTAGATGGTGAACAGTATACTGTGAACTACAAAACTGTCTATTAACAGCTCCACTGGTTGCCAAACTGCACTAAATTTGCACTACATTCTGACTGCTGGCAGAAGGGCATCTCAGACAATGCTCGTGTGACTCCAGGATTTTCTCCTTAAAAGAAAAAGTTATGTTGGCTAAGCTTTGTCTCAGTCATGTTGCACTAGAGGCAGATGTTCTTGGCAATTATTAAATGAGCTCCAGATGGTAGCTTAGAAGTTTGACCTTAAACATTTTCTCTTCTTCAACTGTAATTTTTAAATGAAGAGATGTGTAGATGCATGGCTTGTTCAGTTTTTCTCCAGGATTTAGACTGAAGATAAAATGATGAGGTTCATCAAGAAGATGGATTATGATATTATCTTGTCTTGAATTCATTGCAAGTGAAGTTTGACGGAATCATCTGTTCACCATAATCTATAAAAAGATTTTAAGGAAAAGGAAATAGCTCAGTAATTTTGTTCTTTTTAGTCCTCATAGAGACTAAAGAAAACCAATTTTCTACTTGAATCTTTTACTCATTGTTTGAAAAAATTTCATCTGTTTATATAGATTGTTCTCTGCTAGGTTGCTCAAGGTAAACCCTAACTTGATGTGTTTATCCTAACAGAGAACAAAGGACTCAGCTCTCATGTTTAAAGAACTCTCTTTTAATTTCCTTTGTACTTCAAAAGATGATGTACATATTTTTAGATAACTTACTACTCTTAGCAGAGTAATCACCAGATATTTTGTCAGAGATTATAAAAAAAGTTCATCTCCACTGGAAGCTTTATGATTTAGAAAATAACCTCTGAAATCATCCAATTCCTCTGCCTACTGGATTTTTTTTCTACGTGCAGAGTTAGAGGAGGATAACTCATTGTTCATTTGCTCATTAGAAAAGAAAACATGTCATTACAGTAAAACCTCTGTATGATACTTTCAGAATGGGTATGTGTAATTAAGTGCGCAATTTTGGAACACAAAATAGGCATGTGTTGTAAAATTATGGTTTGATTTAAAAGTAATTAATTTTCTGCATTAATTTCTTTTCGCTCTAATGCACTCACAATTTTACCATTTACACTGAAAATTATACTGCAAAGTTATGTTTCTTTCAGCAGAGAGCAGGTAAAATCCAGAAGGACAGCAGGCTCAGGGCAGGATCTGGGTCCTTTAGGGGCACAGGGGCAAGGGCAGAGCAGTAGGGGCAAACCTCAGCTGGGCTCTGCACACCCTGCTTCACTTTCATGGATATAATGGTGGTGAAAGCAGACGGGGCCACATCCATGTCATATTCCAACATGTGCTTGAAATTACAGGGTAGATGCATCCATGGACAGGTCTTTAGGTTACTTATGCATATGGTAGTTTAGATACAGTCGTAATAATAAAAACATCAGATATGGTCTGGACTTGCAGACCTGCCTGGATAACTTGGTCTTCTTGTATAACAGGGTGACACATTTAGTGCATGAAGGGAAGGCTGTGGCTGTTGCCTACCTTTTGCCTACCTCTTGTCTAGACTTTAGTAAAGCCTTTGACACCATTTCCCACAGTATTCTCCTGAAGAAACTGGCTGTTCATGGTGTGAATATGTGTATGATTCAGTGATTAAAAAAACAGCTGGATGGTCAGGCCAAGAGAGTGGTGGTGAATGGAGTTCAATCCAGCTGGCGGCCAGACACAAGTGGTGTTCCCAAGAGCTCAGTATTAAAGCCAGTTCTGTTCAATAACTTTACTCACAATCTGGACAAGGAGATCAAGTGCACTATCAGTCAGTTCACAGAGAACACCAAGTTGGGCAGGAGTGTCATTCCACTGGAGGGTAGGAAGGCTCTACAAAGGGATCTGGACAGGCAGGACTGATGAGCCGAGGACAGATGCATGTGGCTGAACAAGACAAAGTGCCGAGTCCTGCACTTTGGCCACAACAACCCCATGCAGCACTACAGGCTGGGGAAGGAGTGGCTGAAAAGTTGTCTGAAGTAAAAGGCCATTGGTGTGCTTGTCAACAGACAGCTGAAGATGGGGTAGCAGTGGTCAAGAAGGCCAATGGCATCTGGCTTTTATCAGAAATAGTGTGGCCAGCAGGACCTGGGCAGTAATTGTTCCCCTGTACTTGGCACTGGTGAGGCCACACCTCAAACCTGTGCTCAGTTTTGGGCCCACTAAAAGAAACACATTGAGGTGTTGGAGGTGTTGGAGTATGTCCAGAGAAGGGAAATGGAGCTGGTGAAGGGTCTGGAGCACAAGTCTTACAAGGAGAAGCTGAGGGCTCTGGGGTTGTTTAGCCTGGAGAAAAAGAGGCTGAGGGAAGATCTTATCACTCTCTAAGCTACCAGGAAGAAGTAGTGAAGTTGGAGTCAGTGTCCTCTTCCAGGTAACAAGCAGTAGGAAAGAGGAAATGGCCTCCCGTTGCACCAAGGAAGGTTTAGACTAGATATTATGGAAAAATTCTTCACTGAAAAATTTACCAAGCATTGGAACAGGCTGCTAAAGGCTTGAGATCTCTGAAGATATTTAGAAGTCTTGTAGTGCTTAGGGACATGGTTTAGTGGGGCACTTGGCAGTGCTGGGTTACCAGTTGGACTTGATCATTTTAAAGGTCTATGATTCTGTATTCTACTGCTTCAACCACATTTGGCACCAGAACTGCTGCACCCAAAATAATGAAATTCATAAGGAAGAAAGTGAAGCCTAAATAAAGCTGCTGAGTAGAATCTGGACCTTCAATTGTGAAACACTTCTAGACCCTTTGGAATGAAAACGTCTCTGGAAATATTGACTGGGAAATATTTAAAGGCTGTCATTGATCATCTCTTTGATCTATAGATAATTCAAGAAAATAAGATCTAATAACATATCTTATTATAGCTGATGAATGTAATCAGTAGCTTTCAGCCTGACTGAATATTGAATATTCCTTTATATAGTAATAACTCAAAAGAATAGGGAGTTATTGCCCAAGGTAAATGCAAATAAAACCATGAGGCCAAAAAGGATTCCCTGAAGTTAATTGTAAAACAGTCAGGCTGTGGTATTGATTTATGCAAATGCTCGTGCCTGTATGCACATGAGACAGGCAGGAGAATGGATTATTGAGGGAGTGACCCTGGCAGAGAGGTTTGGGGACAATTCCAGGTGGCTAAAGCAGGCACCTTGCTGCCCATCATCCATGCCTCATGGCTTCAGGGAGTAAAGATGGACTCACAATTCCCAAGCAGCACCTGAATGTAACCTGCAGATAGCAGACTTTGTTGACTTTGACTAAATATATGAAAAGTACGATTCATTTAATCACAATCTGCTACAGACATCATTGGGTTCAGACCAACAAAACCAACTCATCTTTTCTGCCTTTTCTTCCCAAACTCGTCATGAAATGCAGGCTAAGGCCAGTTGACGTCTCCAGATGAGTATGGTAAAAGTTGAGGGCAAGTTTGGCCTGCGAAGAAGGGAGGAAAAGCAGTTTCTTTCAGGTTTTGGTAGAATAGAAGTTTTTATACCAATAGTTATGACAAACTCAGTAAGTGTAATTTGAAACCAGTCTGGTACAAAATTGTCCAGAAGACTGTTAAAATCAATGTAACTACGGAGGGAATAATTAGAATTCAATCAACAGGGAAAGGTGCTGATTCCTAAGACAGAGAAATCAATATATAGTTTGGCAAAAATCATAAATTGGAATGGTTACATTCAGAAGGCAACCTGTTCTGTACCTTTAAGATTACCAAATAGTTACATCTTTCACTTGCACTACCCAGGGCACATGGAGCTCTTTCTAGCTGTACTTAAAAATTCTTTCCTTAATCATGGAAATCCAGCTCATGACAATGTTAATGTTCTGAGCAAATTTGGCAAAATGTCAATTTAAAACAAAGAAGCAGAGAGAGGAAAAGACAGCTTTCCAGCTTTTTTCTGCAAACATAAAATTTGTTCATGCAGATCACTTTAATAATTATATAAATTGTTAAGGTAAATACAAATATTTAGTCTGAATATGTCATCTTTCAAAAATTGTTCTATTGGTATTTCAGGGATTTAGAGCCCTGTCTAGAGGTGCTATAAGATTCTATAATGGGCCAAGAGGTGTGGAGATGGTAACTAAAATGGTTACTGCCTCACGGTAGCAACTTGGGAGTACAAAGTGATTAGAATTTAAGTACAAAGTGTGCACTATCTGAAGCTGTTAAAATAGACTTCTGAGATTTCAGGGAGAGAATGTATTGAGAAGTGAAGCTTTGACACAAACTAACACAATGCTCTGTGGCTTATTTTTGGGTTTTGATACAAATCCCACTTACAATAAAAGCACAGAAAAAATTGTGAAATTATATGCAAATATATTTTACTATCTGGCTTCAGCTACCTCTTAAAAAATGAACATTAACAGTTAAAAGAAAAAAAAAGAAAAAAAAGGAAAAAAGTGAAATCACATGGAAATATATCATATTGTCTCTCTTAAGCCTTCTCATCAAAGACTGAGCATTAATAAATTTGGGAGGTATTCTGAGCAGGGTCCACAAACTCCAGAAATTCAGTTCTGGAGCATGGGAGAAAAGCAAGCAAGCAAGTTTCTGGAATAAAATAAGCAGAAAAGAGATGAGAGAAGAGACTGACATAGTAAGTTGACCTAAAAAATTGCTAAGTAATAGATTTTATTTCAGTGATCTGTAGGTGATCCTCAGTTCATCTGCACACTGTCTTGCTTATAAAACAAAAAATCCATTTCTCAATCCTGCAAGCTAAGCTTAGCAGCTACTCCATCTGTTGAGCTATAGTAGCCGGCAGAGGCTATACTCTGTCACCGAGTGTTATTTGTATCCAGGGTACAGTGTAAGGTTGTAATTGCAAGTGGTGACCTCCTTTTCAGCTCTCTGCATGAGAATCTGTACCAGGGACCTCCAGACAGAGGCAACATTTTGTAGCTGGGCGCAGCTATAGTTCATTTTTTTTTACCCTGGGGACAGGGGAAAAAAGATCAGTGGGTTGGAAGTGGGTGCTGAATTTCTGTCCTGGGCTAGTCAAGTCTTGTTTTCCTTTAGGCCAGGGTATAAAGCCTCACTGCTTTGCAACTCATCAGACTTCAATTCAGGTCAACTGCGTGACTAGAGACCGGTCTGTGCAATCATGGGAAGTTATTGCTGATCGCAGGATGCCCCGGTTTGGCATTAAGAGTAACAATTTTAATAATCTAGTGTAAATCTCGGGTTTGTGTGTGTCTTCAGCTCTGTCCTGCAGAGAAGCTCTTAAACTCTTTATGAGTCTCTGCCATTTAATATCAGACTAGTAAAAAGGAAAGTACATTGGCACCAAGCTTTCTTTTTTTATCACTGCTAAATATCAGGCTGACAAGACTGATAATCTTCTGATTACTTCCTTCATGTTTTATTGGAACATGTTCCTGCATTCATTCAGATATTTAATTTCACTATTGATGGCTGCTTCCTAAAACATAAACAATTCTGTCTTTGTTTGAAAAAAGGTTTACATAGTAGCCAATAATTGCCTTAAGTGACAGCAACCCCCATTACTAGCTCAATGCATTTTCCAAGGTTACTGGACTCAAGAGTATTTTAAACTACTAATTGTTTCTCTTCATGCTTCTTTGTTTTTCCATTGGTCTAGTAATTAATTTCATCATTCCTTCCTCAGGTTTTCATGTTCACACACTAATTTGCTTCCTTAAGCTCCTGAAATGTTTTTGTGTGCCTTAACCTTTGGATACAGACTGTCTTTCTGAGCACAGACCCTATTCCTTGTGTGGGGCACTGCTAAACAAGGTAACTCTGTCCCATCAGCCTTGGAAGAGTTCCTGCAGATTTACACAGGTATGGCTAAATATGTTAGTTATTCATAGATAAAATACATTTTCCCTGGCAGTTCCATCAAGCACATAGTATTTGACTGCTACATGTAGTGGGAAGCTCCAGACTTTTTACACTGGCTGCCTGGCTGCCACTGTCTCATCAGAGAGAGCCTGAGGATCTCCTTTGCTACCTGAGCAAGGAAATGACAACAGCTAAAGAGAAATTCTGAATAATCATAGCATCAAGTGGACTTACACTCCCTCTGAGAAACAGTACTGGAAGAAACAGATAAAGATCTAGATGGTCTCAAAGAGGTAGTAGCAAGGAATTGCAGTGGCCATCAGTCTTTGGAAATAACAACTCAGTCTCTATGAAAATAGAGGAGGGCACTGGGTTGGATGATGACAGTGAGCCACAGCCACCATTACCTTCAGGACTCTCAACACAAAGTTTTTGGCAGCATTAACATGACTGCTACTCAGGCTCATGCAAGAGAGTACAGACTGAATGCCAGAATGAAATGTGTTAGCTGTGCCCATTAGAAGCTGTTAGTTGGCAACAGGATCTCATTTTCCCAGCACCATAAACTTCTGCTTCTGCCATGACGTGTTCCCCATAGGTTTTGCAATAGCTGTGTGTAAATACTTGAAAATATTTACACTGATTTACAAGATCACTGTAAGCAGTGAAAACCAGAAATGTAAAATTTGTCGAACTGCTCTGATCAGTGATTAACCTCAAATGAAAAAGAATGTATTTCTGGAATACAGGATATTTTATTATCTTATTTTGAGGGAAATTGTGTGTCATGAAGCATCAGTCTTTGTGGTCCATGTTGACTAGAAGAAAGCCATTTTGTCTGAATATTCAAACTACCTATATACCCAAAGCTGCCATACATGAAAAGGATGAAAAATTAATTTTATCTGTTCACTTCAGGATATTAAATTGCATGTAGTTGATATAGCAACTTTTTGCTGTCAAATTATCCCATCTTTTGGTTGTGGTGGTGTTAGAGGTAATGGTGGTTGTTCTGGCTTTCTAACTTTAAGATAGGGGAAGAAAAGACCTTAGTGAAGCAGAAAGTGTGAACATAACAATGCAGAAATGAAAAAGGATGTTCAGGGGCAAGTGTAATACCTGAAAGATGTTGTAATTCATTTATTGAAAATGACCAGGTTTCATGCTATCATCATCTTCTTAAAGGATTGCATTTGGTCCTCTCTTTGATGGCTTAGAAGTCTTTTTTACCATACAATGTAATCTTTACAGGCAGCTGCTACAGAATGCAGCATGATAAAGGCAGGTTCTGAATACAAGATACGTTTATGCTATAAGGTGAATTTCATACATTTTATTTAAAGATGATCCATCAATTGCAAACCATGATCTGATGCAGATAAATGAGAGGACTCATTGTGCTGGTAGGGTAGCAGAATGAAAATTGTAATTATAGAGTGCAGATCCAGAGTAGTATTACAGCACTATGCATACACTTGCTGGGGACAAGGAGGCCTGAGCAAACTGCTAACTCATTTACTCTGACCTCCCACAGAGGATAAATTACCCTTTTATTAAAAAATATACTCTAAAACCATGTTTGCATACACTTGAAAATAAAAGATGAAGTGAAGACTTCATCTGCTCCCTATCTAATTTGCTAAATATCCTTTACTTCCTTTACTAAAACATCTCCTCTCCCTCTCCCAATATGGATTGGCAGTTGCTGATAGTAAGACTGGTGACTCAGTGGGAGCATGAATTTTTCCATCTTGTTAGTTCCTGCTGAGAGTTTTGGGGCAATCCTCTTTAAAATCCGTTGTTTCACAGCTGGCAACCAGCAGCTGGCTAGATACTCCACCTGGAAGAAAGGATGTGGCAGTAATTTTCTGTAGGTCCTGGGGTGTCAAAAGAACAATCACAGGTGAAAACTCTGGTTGCAGACACAAAGGGAGTCAAGTATCATGTTGTGGAGCTCTGAACTTCTAGGTTAATAAATCCAAACTGTAGTGAGAGAATGTATTTGTTTATGTGTCATGTGTGAACCTCTGAAAGCCGGGTGTCAATGGGATTTGCTAATAATGGTTTCCCTGTAAGCTACCTAACACATGGTGGGNAAAATCCTGACTATTTCAATTTACTTGCTTTTGAAAATGTAACTTGGCAGTCAGTGTTATTACACTGACATAAGCAGCAACTGTGTACCTCACACCAATTTGAGGTTAAGGAAAACAAACAAGATTCCTGCTACTTTTATTCACTGCTGGAAGTTTCAATTTGTTTTGTAAGCTCAGCTCTTCTTAAATCACTTGCAAATCTAAAACAAAGGAAAATACAGATAATTTATAAAACAAAAAAGTTTGATACAAATACATCATGTATACATATAGACTTAAACATGTGTTGACCTTGAGTTATATGATCAAAAAATAGTTTGATGACAACTCACAAATCTTAGGACCCGATGTGTTTACAGGGCTCTCATTTTTTGCAGTTTCTGCTTCTTTCTAACGATCAAATAAGAACACTTCCAGCTCTACTGACCAAGAGCTTCACAGTTTATAAACAATACAATAAATAATTGTATCTGTGCTTTGGTTCTACAAGTACTGTCAAATATTTGCCATGATGACTGTAGTGCTTTCCTAAACAACATATTTTGTACCTAAGCATTTACCTTTAAGGGGGTAATTATGAAGCAGAGCATTTATTTGTAAAGCAAACAAGAGAATAACAGGCTGCTTTGTTTATTCTTTCGCTGTTTTCCCGTAGTAATTAAAATAATCCCAAAAAATATAAAACAAAAACATTTATGCTTTTCTGTTTCCAAAATTAAATTCCCAAGCACACATTTTAAAAAAAAAAAAAAACACATTTACACTAAGTATAAACAGCTACTCCATTTGTGCAGCCCAGATCAGGTGTGTACTAGGAAAGGCACTTGAGAATATGCCCCTCAGGGTCACATATCCTGCCAGCAAATCTGCTCCAGTGTGGGCTCCCCTCCATGGTTCCACAAGTCCTGCCAGGAGACTGCTCCAGAGCAGGCTTCTCATGGGTGACAGCCTCCTCCAGGCAGTCACCTGCTCTGTGGTGTCGGGTCCTCCATGGGCTGCAGATGGATCTCTGCTTCACTATTAACTTCTATGTACTGCAGGGGGACAGCCTGCCTCACCATGATCTGCACCATGAGCAGCTGGAGCAACTCTTTCCCCTCCTTCTTCACTGACTTGATGTCTGCGGAGTTGTTTCTCTCGCATACACTTTTCTCTTCTCTGGCTGCAATCTGCTTCTATGCACCAACTTTTTTCCCCTTCTTAACTCTGCTACCCCAGAGGCTCTAGCACTGTTGCTAATGGGACAGCCTTGGCCAGCAGTGCAGTCTATCTTGGAGTCAGCTGGCATTGGCTCTCCCAGAAATGGGAGAAGCTTCTAGCAGCTTCTTGCAGAAGTCATTTCTGTAGCCCATTCCCCTCTCCCCCACTCCAATACTGCCATCCAAGCCCAATATAGGGTGATAGATCATATTCCCCTCTCCAGATGTGGAATAAGTGTTTAGCAATGAAAGCTCTGCCTGAGCATGTTTGTGGAAGTCCATGATCTGTCCCAAGTTACTTACTAAGTATTCATACATTTCATTCCAAAGGAAGAAGGGTGGAAAATTATGATACCATCTGGAAAAGATGAGTTTAGTAGTCACAATCCTAAAGAAAGTCCTGGCCAGGAGAATGGGTCATTTAAAGCATCCTTGAGGAAGTCACCTTTGTTCAGCAGATTACAATGAGACAGAAAAAAGGTAGCTTGCTCTGAATTAATGAGTGAAATAAATTCATTGCAGAATTCAAACATAGGGTAAAGGATGATTGCTTCCTATTAAGGAAACAATCTGCTCTGAGCTATGGTTTCCTTAGTAGGAAGCAGTGATTTACCATGTAAGAGGTTACCACAAAGAAGGTATGAACAATCCTGTGTTCTTCGGGAAGAGAACAAGAAGAAAAGGGTATGAAATCAACAAGGGAAAACTATACTGGTTACAAAGAAAAGTTTCCTAAAAATAAAGGAAAGCCTTCCTGTGAAACCTAATTACTAGAAAGTAAGCCAAATCCTGGAGAGAATGGTTTATATACAGTTGAGCTGAGCTGAGCCAAGGGAAATTAGCAGGAATCCTGTGAGATGTGTTACGATTTTATGATCCTGGGGCTTCATCTTGGCATTCACTCGCACTTTTTTTCTACAGCATTTTGCAGCAGTGGAGCCTGAAGGCAGAAAAAATGGCTGTGGGTATGTGACAGGAGGAAAACGCCCTCAGCTAGAGAACTTTCTGCCATAACCTCTGTTTCCAGAATTGCTGCAAGACTAGTTCCCAGCCTGAGCTGAGACAGCTCTTCCATATCTCTTTCTCTTTAAACTGTCCAGCATTAGAGGCATGTTTAGTTTTCCCAGATTTCTCTTCCATTTAGTGTGTAAAGTTATACACTTTAGTCTTTGGAAAGCTTGATGGCATTATGAAGATACAGAGTTTTATTGCCCATACATGTTGCTGACTCCCAAATTCATCCCAGTCTTAACAAAGAGGTTTAAATATACATGGAGGTCCCCAGAACCAGAACACACAATTCCAAACAATGATCTGGCTAGGAGAAGAGTTAAGAGAATATGTGCAGCTTTATCCACCCTGCTAAATCTCATGTTAAAGAGCACCACATGATGGTCAACTCCATCAAATACTGCCAGCAGATCTAGCTACATTAGCATAGTAATTAGACTAAAGGTTTATAGATAAAAGAAGATATTCCACCAGAGCAATCACCATTGTCTCAGTGAAATATTATCTAAAAATCCAGCTCTGAGAATATCTTTTGGCATAAAACAGGCCATGATATGTTAACCTTCTTGGTTATGCCCCCTCAAAATCTCTTTTGTTTTATATGTGTTTCAGCTTCTAGCTAAAGGGAAGTGTGTGATGAGCAGTGAAATTGCTTTGAAATCTTAGGCTAGCCAGCATGCATCCTATATCCATATAGAAGTATAGAATATTTTATCTCATTTTCCCTAGAATACCACTCTAATAATACCCTGTGGAGGTGCAAAGGCATAGGACAGTACTGACACTTGGCCATATGTGAGCCATCACACAATGACCAAACAGTTGGGACTAATGACCGCGCTAGATTCCTAATTTGTTTTTTAATCTGTAGTTCTTTTTATATATCTTGTATTCTATGGTTGTCAGTCTGACTAGTACTTGTTCTACTTTCCACCTTCATTTGCTCCAGAAGTTCTCAGTAACTTCATTTCTTTTCTGGCACAAATGAATACCATGTCATAATTTGTTCAGTGTTTGAATCCAAGCTGTTAGAATGGGTTCAAAATACTTCCATTGGTCCTAATAAGCAATGTAAATATTCAACAAATAGTACAATGAGTAAGAGAAACCTATAATGTTTTATTTTATTGAATACTCCTTTAGCTGTACTTCAGGACATCTGCCAGACTGTCATATCACCATATTCCTGCTTTTTATTCCAGGTATTTTAGGATGGAAGAGGAACTAGAACACTGGAAATACATATTTAATGGTATTATCTTGTCTCAACAAATTGTGAATCACTTTGGAGGCATCCTCAGTTTCGTGTATCAGTTTGTTTCTCTGTCAGCTTGTCAACAGATGTTTAATCAGTGCAGAACTTTGTACTATCAAGAGTGCTGTTGGGACTAAGAGAATTTTGTTTGTCTCACATTCAGGAGATGTGTTGAGAGCAAAGTGCAATATGCAGATTTTACTTCTCTGACATTCAGCAGTCATGTAAAATTGCTCTAAGAGGGGTTCTGGTTTGGGCTTTTTCAGTCTGTATAATGCTTAAGAGCAGTCAGTTATAGCTGAGAAATCCAGATTCTACAGTAAGGATGATCTATTAGTATCCCTTCAGTCAAAACTGAAAGACAAGCATGAAGAACAAGAACTTTCTGGATGCTTTTAAAGCATTTAGATCACATAGTTAAGAAATTTACAATTAATTTTGCATGGACATTGTAATACCAAAAACTGAAACACCAAACTCTCTCCCAGCTTGGCACTCTGATACAATAGCCTATTCTTTTCCAGAAGGTACCATAATCAAGGACTATTTGGCAGAACAAAGATGAATGTTTCCTCTTCTTTAGAACAACACAAACTAGAACTTACGTTTTACAGGTTTTACAAACACAGTTGAAAAGACCTAGAAAAACAGAGGAAATTCCTCCTTGCATTACAAACCACTTTTCAACAGAAAGCCTTCAGGTGTTAGTTAAGGACCTCATTCATTCATAGTCTCTGATTCTGTGGAGGGTAGCAGTCTTCCAATCTCATTTCTATAGTGAGATGAGACCATTTTGGAGAAAGTGTGACCTCCTGATTTTTAGGTGGGCTATTCAGGAAGATAGCACAGGAGAATTCACATAGGATGGGATGCCAGGAGACCTGTAGTCCAACCTCCAGCACATGACTAGATCAGCCACAGGGTCAGGCCAGATCGCTCAGGGCTCTATCCAGTCTTGTCTTGAAAACTTCCATGCACAGAGCCTGTAAAACTGGATATACCTCACTCTAAAACACAAATGCATCACATAATAGCATGAGCACTCACAAAAACCCTGTTCACCCAGAGCTAGGGCAGAGGGAGTAAAGGAAGGAGACTTAATCTTAGCTGAGTAGTAGCTGACATTTAAAGAACCTTGGAATTAGAACAGCAACTTGCAGAAAAAAAAAAAATTGCAGCTGCTGTTTACTTTTGGCCATCTTCTGGGTATGGGAGCCCACTAGGATAAAATAGCTTCACAGTTAACTCATTGAAGTGTTTTTGAAGACAAGTTTTTTGGGACTCGTTAAAAACAAAAATTTGTAATAGCTGAAGAACAACAGACACTTTGAATTGCCTAATATTTTTGAATAAGCACACAACTTGTTTAGAGAGACTTTCATAATTACCCCAGCATGCCAGTTACTGAGCAAATGAATTTTATACCAAGTTGCTTGCAGGTTTTTTATAAGAACAAAGCAAATGCCCCATAGCAATGCTTGGCAGAGGCAAATTTTAGCCTCCTAACTGAGGAAAGGAGCATGTTGTGGGTGCTGCATTTCTAGCTAATTAGCTGAAAATGAGAAAAGTTCAAGGAAATAAAATGAAACTACTTGCTGAATGGTTTATACCCTGGAGTAAAAGGTACCTTCATAATGATAAAATGCTTTTAATCACCAAAGGTTTGTCTAATTGGCTCTATATTGATATACAACACACAGCACTGAAATTGTGCCAGTGTAGCCTGTCCCACAATTCAGTGCAGTAAATGATAATGGCACTTAGAATGAATTTGGCTAATCTAAAAATTCCCTGAATGTCTAATCCTTCCCCTTTGGAAGAAGATCAGGCCAAACAGGCACAGTTTTTTCACAGCCACTAACTTAGACATGGTTTTTATATTAAATTTTTCTTTAAACATAAGAATACCAACTTCTGACTCCTTGAAATGTGTATATTTGTGTAGGTAGCTGAGATGGATTTCCAGTAAACTTTGAAAAATGTCAAGTGGAAACCTAGGCTTGGTGGAAAGTCCAGCAAGAGAGTGGGTTTTTTTAACAGCTCACAGCAATGATACATGTGGATTCTGTCCCATGGTCCCATGTGACACCCACAGGGGATTTAGGGGCCTTATACAGTGTGCACCAGCAGTCCACACAGAACCAGCTGTGAGTGTGGGTTACTGTGACCTGCCCTCCACATCAAACTTTCCTCCATGCCTGTCCCTGAAAATCTACACAGGAAACAGGTAAAAATCAAAAATTGGTCTTATAGTAGAGTAAAGGTGGATTTATTTCAGCCAACTGACCTCTAATTTTTGGGAGATTTCAGTTTCAATTCATGACTTGTTATCTTTCTTCTCTAGCTGCACTGACCGCTCCCATTCCTGCAAGAGGGCACAAGCACCTGGCTGCTGTCTCACTGCTTTCAGACGATGCTGCTGCTACCTTAACTATTGAGCTTCTTGTCTACCAGAATTCATAGGAAACATGCAGAAACCTGACAAGAATAGGGTTTCTGATGTAGGCGCTGGCTCTGCACCAGCCCTGCTGACACAGACAGACTGCCGCCACCCTTTTGTAATTTGTTTTTTTGCTACATGTCAGGCTTCAGAAGGTGCTGAATACATTTACGTAGTTGATGAGCTTCCTAATCCAGTCTCTAATTTCACCTGCATGTTGAATTTTTAATCTTTAATCTAGTAAAGATTCTTATATCCAGAGCTGGAATATGCCCTTTGTACTGAAAGAGTCTGTGGTAGAACAAGTATTATATAAGCTAAACACACTGGTCTAGTTTTTTTTGTCTTCCTGGGTTTTTGTCTTTTTAAGTTGTAAAACAAGACTTGGCTTTATCCCAAAGTAATTAAATGAAGAAAAATAAAAATCAAGACATCTGATCTTTTCAGTGTTATATATAACTTTAATTGGTTGATGGGTACAGTCTGGGTAGATCAATCTGAATAAATACGTTTGCAGTACGTACTTATTGAGTGAAATTAAATCTACAACACTCAGAAGGTTAATCTGTATATCCTTATTAGAAGCTTTAGTGACCTTCATTACAATCTTCTGAGTATATTACCTCAGGAAACTAAAATTCGGTAAGCATGTTGTTTTTCCCTAAAATCTCATGGGCCATCAGGGACTAATAGATCTCTAATTTAAATATGAGGTTGCATTTTTTGTTAAGGCATATGGTTAACATATGCCTGCCGGGTTGTCTAAAAGGGGAAACATGTTCAACTCTTCTGAAATAGCAAACAACTGACATATTTTGCTTCCCTACCTCCTTCATTCCCTTCTATTTCTAGTAGGGAGCCAGACAAGCTAAAGGTGTGAGGAATAGTCTTTACTCACTGGAACTTTAAAGTGGATGCATGGCTGGGTCTGCTCTGAGCTGCTAGCCTCTGCAATGAACTAGGGAGACCCTTCAGTGAGATAAAAGAGAGAAAATTAATAGCACCGGGGTGAGGTTATATGTGTTCATACAACCTAAACTAAGCAGGAGAAGGATGGCTTAGCACTTTGATTGGAAATCCAAGTGAACACTCCTGAGCACAGATCTTGGCTGCCTATGGCTGCTACAGATCCTGGAGTACTTTTCAATGAACATCTAAGTTCTGGAAGGAGTAATCACACTCTGCTTAAACCCCCCTGGAAATCTGAGCAGCACTCAGCTCTCTACTCTCTGCTCTGAAACATTTGTCTTCAGCCCATGAGCAATGTTCAGCTTCATGCTAAAGGTGGTTGCTCTTTGCTGCTTGAAGAAGTGATCCCCATGTGCTGGCTGTAACAGTGTGTGAGATTATTTGAGACTTATTAGGGTAAAGGATGTAAAAACACAAAGGTTATGTCACTGTTACTCCAAGAAAGGCCTTATGCCGTAAGCAAGCAATGGCTCAATGAATCAGGGTACATTTCAGAAATACATGCTGGAGTAATTCTAGGGATATAGCATCGCAGAAAAATGCCTAAACGAGAGAGGGATAGAAGTGGTTTGAACACAGCTCTGGAAAGTCAGAACTCCTCTGTGCTTACCCTACCTTAGCAAGAGCCAGAGCTATTAAGGGCTTCCTCAGAGATGTAAGCAAAGTGATATTCCCGTTAAAGAGAGATAACGTCATTTATCTATATGGCGGCTCTATTGTCACAATAAGCCGATGTTTGCAAGGCACATACGATGCTCTAATAAGCACTAATTAAAATATTCCACTCTGTCATCCCGTTTCCCATAGACGGCAATAAAGTTTCTACTCTACCTGTTTTAGTAGCTAATTAAAGCTATGAGTTGCCTCTACATGGCATTTTAGGCATATTTATTTGCTAGGACAGAGAGGGTTACCACCGGATATGTAACAGCAAACAAAACCTGTTAGCAAAGCTCTTCATCTCCGGGCGGCACGGGAGGGAGCGCGGCTGCCCCCGCCATGGTGCGGGCTGTGCGGGGCGAGACTCACCTGCCCCCGCGGGGACCCGCCCGCTGGCATCGGGGGGTCCCGCACCTCCGGCAGCCCCTCCCCAGCCCGCCCGGCCCCAAAGTTTGGCGAGGAAACTTTGCGTGCAGGCGCAGCTGCGGAGGCGCCTCCCGGGAGCGGCGGGCAGGTGAGGGGCTGCCACGGGGCACCCACCCGGGTCTAGCGGGACGGTGGGTGGGTGGATGGGTGGGCTTGCTGCGGGATCTCCTCCCCGGCACCGGCAGCAGCCTCTCCCCCACCGGCACCGCCCAGCCCCGGGGCGCCGGGAGCGGGAGCAGGAGCGGGAGGCGGCGGCAGCGCGGCAGCTCCGGTGCGTTCCGCGCAGACCGGCCCGGGGGGAGCCCCGGACCCCGGCGCCGCCGTGGCGAGGGGCTCCAGCGCCGAGGGGGCTGCGGCTCGTCCCCCGAAGTTGAGGGGATCTCAGAGCCCCGCTGCGCCCCGCACACCAGCCAACTTTTCTGCTGACTCCTCGCACCCCCGCGCCTCTCCACTTCGTCACACGGCGGGATTCGGGAATTCGTGGCACGTCTCCAAAATAAAAAATGGGCTGGTATTTGCCTGTGCGTTTTCTCGCAGTTGGGTGGATGACTGGGGCAGTCTGCGAGTCTTGTTGGCATGCTGATAGCACCTGGGTTCACTGCAGTCCGTAAACAAGACCGTGTCATTTCACTAGTTCAAAAAAAGGGAGGATCTTGCTTTGACACAGTCCTTCTCCTAATCGTCCCTGTTCTAAGAGGGGGGAAAAAGCCCACCTCCAATCCTTCTAGAAGACTGAGAGTCATCAAGCTGCTGTCTTGTGAGCCCTCTTTCTGTTTTAACTTCCCAAAATCCAGGTGACTTCCATATGGGACTGCTTGCTGACTTCCAGCAGTTCGTCAGACAGGTAAGAGCTAAACATGCCAAACTTATTTTTGTTTGCTGAGGTCCCTCAGTCCTGACTGGGACTATTACTAAGAGTAATAATGATTTTTCTTTTTTAAAGCAAGATGTCCCGCAGCTGTAGAGTGAAACCCTTGGAACTGAATATTCTGGTGAAATGGTGAAATTCCAGACCCCGACGCTTTTGATGTCTTGTCTGTTCTCTGTAAGTAGCCAAAACTTTCCATGAGGCTGGTATGTTAACCTGCGTACCTGTGGATAGGACAACTAGGCATTTATCTGTTATTAACATAAGCATAACTTTTGTTTGTTAGAACTGCAGCTTTAAATTTAGCCTACAAGTGTCTGAGGGAAGTTGCTGTATACATTAAGCCCATATGGTCTGAAGTTTGATAGGATTTATGGTTGAGGTGCAGGACCAGGTAAGTGGTGTGCATGTTCACAGAAGCAGTGCAGGTGCTATGGATTGCTTTCAGTTACCTAACACAATTCCTATGGAAATATTTAATGGCATCAGAAACCAATATATGCCTCTTTACTAAAGTGAGTGTTGTTTACATCCATTGCTTCATTGAAAGTTTTTTTCTTTGAAAATATATTGAAAGGATCATGAGGAACTAGTGACAATAGCTTTAAATGGTGAAATCAAATGCAAACCATATTTTCTTTGTCACGTTTTTAATTTTGCACAATATGTTGTATGCTGTAAAATGTATTAATAACAAAACTTAATTGCTGTAACAACATTGTGGTCTGCTATGTAACAAGGGAGAGTGAAGTTGAAAAATGTTAAATATGTACAAGTTGGCTTGGTGGGAAGTTATTTTGGTGACGTTGATGTATGGCATTTCCTGACTGCTGTTGAAATTTAAAATTTTAAGCTCTATTTTTTTTAAAGGGGCTTTATTGTTTCAGGATTATCAGTGGGTGAGTGAAAGATGCACACTTTGATAAAAATAGCTCTCTCCTTTGAAAACAAATCCCTGTATATTTCATAAAAAAGTATTTCATTATTTGTGTCTTATGGAACTCTCAACAAAATTCTTTTAACTTGATTTGCAATGTTTGTAGGTAGTAATCTTCTGTTATTGCCAGTGATAAAAGTTGTGCAGGCCAGATGGTGTCTTCAGTTACATTTTGAAACTCCGCTCTTATGAGCTGCTCTTCAGGTGCAGAAGTTGCTAAGGTGTCAGCAGGACTTATGTCCCAGTGGACGTGGATGTTGAGTATCTTCCCAGTGTCCTGTCTGTATCCCCTCAGTAGATTCTTACGGGCAGGAAAGGCTACATTATGGGAATTTTTGTTTGGTTTGAAGTGATTTTTGGTCGGTTGGTTGGTTGGTTGGTTGGTTGGTTTTTGGGGGGTGAGGGTTTTTTTGTTTGATTGGTTGGTTGTGGTTTTTTTTTTTTAATTTTTACAAACTTTCTCAGCAACACTGATTATCTTGATCTGCCTACTCACTTATACCAAATTTCTGTAGGGCCTTTGACTTCACCCAACCATAATACTCAGCATAACTTGCTGGAGATAGAAAATGGCAAATATTATATGTTTATTCCTAGCAACGTTTGGAATAAACCAGAATGAAAAGCAGCACTACCTGATAGGAAGAACTGTGCAAGCATTGTTAAGAGCTGGAGCTGTGCCTTGCGCTAGTTGTGAAGCCAGAAAGTTGAGATGTGGACAGTGGAAAGATGATCCTGGAAGATCACCTGCATGTGAAGTAGGACACGAGCTAACAGATGAGAAGTGAGGGAGGAGGGGGAGTGTTGAAGTGAGAAGATATCATTGCCTCTTTCCGCAGACTGCACTTAAAGTAGCCTGGGACAGTGTCCAGCAGAACATTCCTTGGTGCAAAATTTTCTGCTGTGATAACTCCAGTGGAGGTATCAGAAAATGTAGTGCTTCTTGAGGTAAGGAAGGAAGGAGAGAATGAAAAAGAAAAAAAACAAAAACAAAAGCCAAAATCAAAACGTGTGGAGGTACAGTACCTTTCTCTGTCCTTTTTCTCATTTTGCTTTCATTAATTCAGTTGTGTCTAAGGAGATATTGAGTGGGTGGGAATTTGTGGTATCCCACAGTAATATGAATGGTTTGACCATTATAAAGGGTATCTGGGTTTTTTTCATCTGTATTCTGCTGGTTAACCATGCTTCTTGATTTATATTTTTTTTCAGGTGAAGGAAAATAAGGTGAAGGGGAATTTAAAAGGAAGTTTTCTAAATAGTTTGAGGCAATCTAATTTTTTACTTTTATATGTCTTTGATTTTAAAACTAGGTGATGGTCAGGGTCACAGTAGCAAGGAAATATAAAGTTAGGCAAACATACTGTGACCAGTTGTCATTGATTTTCTGTGGTCTAGAATAGGAAGAAGCCGACAATGGTACCTGAATGCTGGGGTGCCTCTCCTCGGCTGCAGGTGTTTTTGCTTGCCAGGAAAGAAAAAAAGGTGAATGATGTACTGGAATGAGGAATCATGCCAAAAGCAGGAGGTGCACTCTTCCCCCTTTTTGGGTGGCTGTGCTATTTCAAATGCTTGTGTTGGCCCTGTACAGGAATGTGCCTCTTTGAACCCAAAACACAATGGGAAAAATGCAAGGATTTTATATCAGTGGAATGTGCATTCTCAAAACTCTTAATATTTGACAAGTGTTAAAGAATTTGGCCTCAGAAGTGAATGATGATAGACTAGTCAAGTTTCTAAATTTTTGCTGCAAAGAACTCTGTTATATAAGGCATGTAGTGCTATTGTCTGCCAGATTAACTGTTTCTCTATGGTTGATAAGAATAATATGTAGTAATATCTCCAATACGCAAAAGGACTTGAAATTTTGGGGTGTGTTGGTCACTATGATATTTTCTGTGACAGCTTGAGTTGAAACAGGTGGGACATTGGGGTCCATACACCCAAAAGAGATGAAGTTGAGAAAGAGCAAGAATCTAGTTCAGCATAGATGAGTGACACAGCATTAGTTTCCCTGTAGCAGGGGATGGGCTACTTTACGTTCCATGTAGCAAGAATCCCATCCAGCAGGGTGGTCAAGATACCCCCCAGTGAAGCCATGTTGCCCAGGACTGGGAGCAAAGAAAGATTCACAGTTTAAGTATGGATGCTGAACCTCTGAATATGGCTGATCTCTTTTGAAAATACTTAGGTTTAAAGTAATTGCTTGTTGGCTCTTCACAGCCAAAAGAAACCATTTATCTTGGTTAAAGAATATTTGCAGGTATTTCCCCTTTCCCAGGATGCCTGAGAGTTTTATCCATGAGCGTTACTTTTTTATTCCAAAGGAATAGATTTGTCAGTGCTGTGCAGCCATTTTTCAAGTTCTGATAGAAGACTCATAGACACAGACTTTTTTAAATGTCACTATAATTTTTTCATATGGGGGTTACAAATCACTGTGTTAAATAAATTAAACTACTTATTCAAGTTGAAAAGCCTTTAAAATCTTATAAGGTAACAGAATAGCTTCAGAGTTTGAATGGCTTTGATGTATTTAGAGTCTGACCTGTGCTAAAATAGGTAATCTTAATTAAAAGTACTGTTACTCTTGTTTAACACTAATCTTAAAACTTAGCAAACACATAAATGAAGAATTACAGTTTAAGGAACTTCTATCCACTCAAAACCAAAACTACCCCAGCAGAAAAATATCTGTTTTCTTATTAACAGGTTAAATTGCTAGGAAGTGTTCCTGATTTTACTGTGCATCTGCATCATCACCTTCAAGGCTTGTAGGTGGTGCTGCAGGCAACCAGGATGGTGTTTGGGCAAGATCAGCTGTATATCCTATGCTACCATGTGTCATGGATGTATGTGATACCTGCTACTGCTAGAGGAAAAAAAATTGGCAACTATTCCTTGAGTACGTCCCTTGGGGGCTGTAATTGTTTTCTGTCTTTCCTGGTCACTAAGGTCCCCATTCCTTTTTCCTGTAGCAGTTCTTAGCTGGATGAGCTATTCATCTAGCTATTCAGCTGGATAAACATTCAGAAGAATGTAACTGTGCAGGTGTATAAGCCCTCATGGTGATGGCAAGAGCTGGGCAGTCAGGGATCATGAGAGCAAATGACTGGAGAGAGCAGCAGTGCCAGCCTACATATGTCAGAAATGTTTGTGGAGATGCGGTGTGAAATACTTTACTTCCAGCATCGTCCATGTGGCTTGAGAAAACTCTTGTGCCCCCCTCCCTCCTTCCCCAAGGTCACTTTTTCAGAAAGAAGGATTGAAAATATGGGAGTTTTATGCAGTTGGAGATGAAAGCAGGTGACAAAACACAAAGGCAGGCTTATTTCGTGCATGCCACTGTCATTGTGCATGTCTGGATCACTCATTTTTTTATTATGAGGGAAACCCCAAACAGCTTTTTTCAAAAGAAACCAATTCTTGCTTTTTAGTACTGCTAATTTAAATAATTTATTTCCAAGATACTTCAGATATTCAGACCCTCACAGCTTATTTATTTCCTGCTTTTATTTTTTTTTTTTCTAATCCAGGTGCTGTCAATGTCCTGTTACATGAACACCACAGTTTTTGTCTAGGGGAAAACAGAAGAGGTTTGTACTTGTTGGTTCTTTAATGGGTCTTGAAGGTTATGCTGGGAAGCTTCTGTCTGATCAACAGAGTGATTTCTGAAGACATGCAAACAGTGCATTTGCTGCAGTACTGAAGTTAGGTGTGAAGATCTTAGTAAACCTTGTAGCATAGATAAAGAAGACTGCAAGTCTGAGAATGCTGAGGGCACTGTAGGAAAAGAAGGTGCGAGGGATAACAGCTAATGAAGAGCTGGCTGAAAAGAGGCTCCACTACCTACACCTTTACAGAAACCATTTCACAGAATTTCCCAAGCATTTTTTGTTTGTTTATTTTAACCGATCTTCACTGCTACCTTCCAATCCTGCGCATCATCACAATTGCTGCAAAGAGGTACTTGTATATAGCATGCAGGAAATTTCCTCTCTACAGAATCAAAGCAGAAAGAGCTAAGTGGAATAAAGCACATACTCACCTTTCTTTCATGTGCCAGGTTTGAACCAGTTGCTTCATGACCCATACAAAAAAGACTTAAGCTAGAATATTTATATTCTGTTAATGTCTAGCTATCTGTTTTCTACATAACAATTACATATAACATGATTAAACTGTGGGTTATGTTTTCTGCAGGCAAGTTTGTTCTTAAGAGAAGCATATAGTTTTATGACACAGAATTGGAAAAAAACTCTGAAAAGTTCTGAAGGCAATTTTCTTGTTCTTGAAACCTTTTTTATTTAATGTAGTTACTTTGTTCATTCAACAGCTGTTTTTAATGGGAGTTCCTGCTAAGCTTTATGTATACTGTATTTTTAGAAACTCAGCAGCTATAGATGTAGCAGTGTTGAGTTATTTAAAAATATAAACTCATGTAACATGCAGTATTTGTATGTTTCAGAATAACTGTTAAGTGCCTGCATTTGCTTTTTCTATGTATTTGGATGCAGATGTACTTTAGGTCTATTCTTCTAACAGATTTGTCTTTCAGTATCTTCCAGTAGGCTGTATTCCTTTAAAAGCTTGAGTTTTTACGTGCACTCTTTGTGGTAGCTCACTAGAGTTTTCTGTCAGATATGCACTTACAAGGGTGTCCATTATGTTGAATTTTAACACTTTTGCTGTGCAGGACAGTTTCAACAGCTGCTCTTCAGCTTCTAACAATGTGCTTTCAAAGTGAACACATTCTCACTCAGGTTAAGGAGTTGTCTTTTTAGTGATCCACAGTGTCTTCTATGTTCCAATGTTATAAACTCAATTTTATGACCCCTTTGTGGCAGGTGCAGGGTGTCAGGTAAATAACTTACTTTTTCTGGGCCCACTGCCATGCAAGAAAGTAACCTTTTTGATAATTTTTTACACTTGAACTCATTTTTATTAAACGTAGTGGAAAGAATTGAGTTTCTGATAGGACCTTTTCCACATTGCAAAATAGCTGAGTAAAAAGATGAACTATTAATTCTATTTTCCAATGCATTACTGATATTGTCTTGCCCTGATGTTCTCTAACCCTACAAAACTCAACTTGGGTTCATATTTTAGGGTGAACATCAGACTATGACTCCTTGATGCATAGGTTGAACTGATGCTGTGGCACTGCAAGCGGAGTGACTACAGGCTCCCTTTCTTAAGGGCACATGATTACATGGTCCGGAAGCAGAGTTGCTGGGATGCCCATCA
The DNA here is from genome assembly GCA_013396755.1 of Sclerurus mexicanus. Taxonomy (NCBI): domain Eukaryota; kingdom Metazoa; phylum Chordata; class Aves; order Passeriformes; family Furnariidae; genus Sclerurus; species Sclerurus mexicanus. The sequence continues at coordinate 686,497 of VWZF01000813.1, forward strand.
TTGGGCTGGCAGCCTCAGAGTGTGATGCTGCCACCTGGGATGCTCCAGCTGCTTGCTGTAGCTTCTCAGCTGTGATGGTTGGTGGACAGAGTGGTGTACTGGTGTGACACCCAACGATCTCGTTTGGGTCACCACCTCCTTCTGTTACAGCAGTGGATGATGTTTGGTGGAATTGTCTTTTCAGCCACTTTGAGAAACACTTTTACTTGGAGCTCATCCAGGAGTAGAAAAAACATTGAGACTGTGAGCAGAAATATAAGCATTGAAAGTAATAGCTTGTAAGACTTCCAGCTTGTATACAGTATGCTGTTTATACAGTCTCTGGTGAAGAATAAAAATGTAACAGGAGAACAACCTCCATCTCTTTTTATTCCAGGTTGGTGTCTCTGGGGAAGATGCCAAATAAGATGCAGGCATGCTGAAAACTTCCGAAAAGTGAGCCATGAGTCTTTCTGAGAGCTGAAAAGAAGTCCCCTGATAGGGTCATGAACCTAAGACAAGTCTTTGTGTCTGTGCTGCTGTTTGGAGTAGCTGGTCTACTCCTCTTCATGTATCTGCAAGCTTGGATTGAAGAACAACATACAGGTACAGTAGGTTTTCTCTCTTTTATTTATTTTTTTTAATGTAATTGCATCCATTATTTAAAAGATGACTGCAAAATCTGTTAAATACATGTAGACAGTTGGGGGTGGAGTCCCCACCTTTGCTGTAGAAAGCCCTTTGCTGAAAAAGGGCTAGTTTTAATTGATATACTTCATGAAGAAATTTCTTCAGTCTCATAAAAAGATGCTTCCAGCTACCTAATTGTTTTGTATCAGCTTCATTTGCAAATGCAAGTGTTGCAAAAGCATTCTGTGTATGTGTGAAGACAAGTCCAGTTTGGAAATTATTCTGTATGATTTGCTGTAGGTTTTGTCATTATGTTCTGTTTGGCACAGCAATTTTTGGAGTGTTACTGCTATGTCTTGTAGGCAAAAGTGGTCTTCTAAGTAACAGTGCTTATGAAATCATCCCTTTGTATTTTTTGTTGTTGTTTGTTTGAGACAAATACTGGACTTACAAGACTTTTTATATATAGTATCATAGTCATATTGCAACTCAGGAAAATCTATGTTAGCATTGGCTCAATTGAATGCTGAGTTGAATTTCTCTTGTTCCCCATTTACAATATTTTGGTTTGCACCAAAGCTTGATCTGAATTCTTTTATGAATGGAACTAAACCAGACTATTTACTTCGACCTCTACTGGATGCTCAGTTCATGGGACTAGTCTAGAATTAGTCTGAAGTAATCCCCAACCCCAGAAATGTGTAAGGGGTGGATGTCAGTAAGGTCCTTAACACCCACTGCTTTGCTCTGCAGAACCACTTCTGTTGTGTCACGTTACTTGATGGCTTATCCTTGATGTTAGTTTTATACTTATTTGGGGGGCTTAGGGGTTTGTTTTGGGTTTTGTTTTGTTTTGGCGGTTTTTTCCCGCCATTAGCAATACAGACTGTTTCCACTTTGTTGTCTTGACTTTTAGGTCGTCTTGTCTCTATCGTTCACCTTCCATTTCCTCTGTAAAATCTTACATTATAGTATGTCAATACCATTGTGAAGAAATATATCTGTAAAACCACATTAGTTTTCTGGCTTTATTGATCTGTGCTATGTTATTCCATATGAGCTGCTAGGGTCTGGTATGTTTTAGAGAGCACTGTTGAGGGGGAATCTAGCGCATTATTCCTGCAGTTGTTTGATAATGACCTTAAAGGCTTTTTCAACTGAGTGCAATGATCACAACATTAATTTTGGCTCCTCAATGTTTCTGTGCTGTCCCAAGGTATTTACAGGCTTGCATTAACAAAACTGTTACAAGAAGTAGTACAGGCTCCCTTTGGAAATGTTCTCTTGTAATCAGCTGTTGACACAAGGGTGCTGGCAGAAACTGAGCATGCAGCAGGATGGGGATCTTCCTTGAAAATCTCTACTGTTGTCAGGAATGTTAAGGGCCAATACCTTGCTTTCAAGGTAGTTCAGGAATGTAGATGATGAGTGTAGATTATTGATTTATTTACTTGCTGACATTCTTCACATTCCTTGCATCTTTTCTTGCACTGTAATTAACCTTTCTTTCCTTGCAGAGCACCTTGTTGCTATTTCTCACTGTGGTTTTTTTCCACTCCTTTCTTTTGTCTGTATCTCTCTCCCATTAAAAAGAAACAGGAAAAATATAAAAAAGGGGAATTAGAACATACTATGTTCTTTTGGGCAACCAGATGCTTTCTTTGGGGTTTTCTTTGATGTATTGCTATAATCTTCTTCAGGAGAGAGGCTTCTCCTTGCACACATAATTCATTTCCATGTGGAAACATTTCTGTAATAAAATGGAAGCTATCAGAGAATAACAGAATGCTTAGTGAGTTTAAAGTGTGCCTGCAGTTTTGAGTGCCCTTTTATCTCACTGGACTACTGTTGTGACAGCACTTCAGCAAGATTAAAAAAAAATAAAGTTTTGGCATTCTCTACAGTAGCTAGCTACAGACCTATATGTTGGCATGGCAAAAACTCATTCTTTGGTGTCTTCTCCGACTTCTTCCAATTTAACATGCAGAGAGCCATTCTTTTTTATTTCAAACACCTGTATATCCTCTAAACTTTCTTCAGCTCAATTTTCTAATGTTCTCCCCCTGTATGCTGCTATGGAGTCGATATGAAATAAAACTTAGTTGCGTATTCACAGTATACATTAGTTTTGTTATGGGCTTTTTGGAACTTATTTTTCCCCTCTTATGCTGTATTTTTGATACTGCCATGTGTTGTGCACTGTATCTTTTTTGGGGGGATGAGCTGTATCTAAAGAATCCCAAATTGACAAGTATCTTTGCAAGGATTTTATGTGTTCCTTTAATCCTATCACTAGTTGCACAGCTGTAAGACAGCTAGTTTTAATCTGCAAGTGGCTGAGCATGTGATTTGATGTTCTGTTAGGAAATGGAAAGTGCACCTCGTGCTTCTCAACTGCCGGGTTGTGAGCCTGTAGAGACAAGTGTTTGTTGCAGGCAGAACTATTTTTATCTTCCACAGTGCTCTGCTCAAGACCTACAGCATTTGTGTTTGTATTTGGTTGCTGAAGGGATGGGAAGTTGGATGTGCTTGAGTTTAGGAAAGTATCTGTTTTGCACCTGTGAACTGCTGCTGCTTACCACCCTATTTCTCTGAATGTCTGACTTGGTGCCTTTATCTATCACAATCTCTGGAAAATATAGTGAATTTTACTTAATTGTTGTTTGTAATGTTCATACTTATTTCTCAGGCTGTCCTAGTTGTGGTGTGAATTATTCCTAATCAGATGTAGATTTTCTGGGGAACTGGAGAATTATATGGTAATTTTTAATTTCCTTGTTAAATTTGTCCTGCTATATTGAAGTTGGACTATTTGCTTTCACACTCACCATTCTTATTGCCACTTTTTCTAGCTACTTATAATTTTTCACACTAGACTTAATGCCACTTTTTATTCAAAGTTTGCTTTTTCTCTTTTTGGGTCTCTTCTTTGTACTTGGTCTTCACATCTGAGATCTCAACTGTGATTTGATTCATCTGTTTGTCTGAATTTGCTCTAGACTGATCTTACCTGAGCATGTTTTTTACTGGTTTACTTTTACTAATGTCCCTCGTTACTCAAATGTATGCAGCCCAGGAACACCTCTAATTTTTCATCCTGTCTGTCTGCTTCAGAGGCACCCACAGGCTCAGCAGCTGGATGCACCTCTCAGCGCAGCCATGTCTTCTTCTCCCTCCCACTGTGCTTGGACACTTCAGATTATTTCTAGTCATGTTTACCATTCCTATATTTTTTAAAAGGGAAAATCTTTCATCTAGAGATGTCTAAAAAACAGCTGCTAGCAACATGGTGGTCCTCCCTGGTGTTTTTTCAGAGACGTTAGCAGACTGAGAGGACAGGCGAGTTTTTTGGTTTGGCTCTCTGCATAGAGTGTATAAAGACAGGATGATATATCTTTAGTTAGATATAGTAGAGCCCTTCTGTTGGTCGTTTTCAGTTCATCTCAGTGGAGTAATTTGGAACAGACTTGCTAATAATCCAGCAGGAGAGTCAATACATACAGACTTCATCTGGATGAAAATTTAATTGACAACATTAATAATGTAATATATATGTGGAGCACTTCATGTTCTCTGTATATAAATATACTCACTTATATATAAATTCACATACATACATGAAACTTGATGTGAATTCAACTAGATCCTACACCTTTACTTGGCAGTTCTCAGTACAGTCTTGCATTATTCAGTGCAAGCATCAAATATTGTGGTACTGATTAGAAAGCAGTTACTATTTATTACAGGTTTAGTAATTTCCAGCACTGTTACTCTTACGCAGTAGAAGCAAACTTCTGGGTCTTCCAGGGTCCACATGGAGTTCTATACCATGAATCACCTGAATTAATGGCTTGTGGGTTGCAAAGAACACCTGTGTTTTAATCCTGCAATGTTAGATATGTGAATTTGAGTTTTAAGTTAGGGATTCTAATTTTTTACTTTTAAACTCTTCATTTTTTGGAGTAGTGATTTATTTAGCATGACTGATTACTAAAAAATAATCTGAGAATATATTTCTGATTAGATCTGTATGCTGGGCTTGTTGTGTTGGGCTTTTGCTGTTTGTTGGGTTTTTTTCTCCATTTAAAACTTGTGTAGTTTCTTATTGTGAAATGTGCCTATTAAAGTCATGATTATGAAGGACTACCTCAGTGTTTCTTGGGGTACAAGTATGACTACTAATTAACGTGAAGAAGGCTGCACTGCTCTCCCATAGATTTCTGGTTCCCTAGGGTGAGAAAGTCTGACTCTTCTTTCCTAGCATCTTTGTATCTCAACTTAAGAATACTGAGATTTTTCTTTGTGCTTTCTCCTCACTTTGCAGCGTACCAGTTTTGTAGTACCAGTGGGTGCCCAAACATCCTTCTGCAGTCCATGTGCTTTCCTGCAATTTGTGCATCTACTTCGTGAGGATCTTCTTCACACAGGCCTTATCCCCATTCCTCAGGCCACGGGTCTTGTTTTTGTGAAGAATCAAAATAAAAATTCAGATAAAAATCACATCTTAGGAAAAGTTTGAAATTCCATGAATTAGCATGAGCTTTTACAACTTAGTCTGCTGTTGCTGTAACCACCCAGGCAGAAGTTCTATCATGGGAGGTTTAGAATGGATATTAGAAAAAGGCTCTTCACCCAGAAGGTGGTTGGGCACTGGAACAGGCTCCTCAGGGAGTGGTCATGGCACTAAGACTGACAGACTTCAAGAAGCATTTGGACAATGCTCTCAGGCACATGGTGTGACTTTTGAGAATGGTCCTGTGCAGGTCTAAGAGTTGGATTTGATGATCCTTCTAGGTCCCTTCCAACTCAGCATATTCTGTGATTCTGTGATTCTGTTTCCATACTACATACTACTTGGCATAAACAGATGGGCTTTTTTCCCCACTTTGCCTGATTTGGAACTTCAAGGGGATTTTTGAGTCCTCTAGTAATCTGATGAGGTATTTTGAGTCCATGCAGCAACTTCCTTCCTTATCTTGATACTGTAAGTTGCAAACGAACGTGTGCATACATATAGTAGTATTTATTCTTTGCTGTTTCTGCAAGTTGTTCTTTATTTAAATCTTGTCGAAGTGAAGAAATATCAATGTGGCTTAAAGGACAGTTTGTATGTACTGGATTGCAAAGGCAACTCTTTCATGGAAATCATAGTTTTCCTAGACAATCTTCAGAAAATACGTTAAACTATGTGGAAAAGAGGTTTGTAAATAAAAAGAAAAAGGATACTTGTCAATAATAGTTATTAATCATTAATAATTTAATTATTTTAGTAACATTGAAATATTTCTGTTGTCAAAGTCCTGGATAGTTTATGGGCATCTTGGTAACTGTTGGAGAACATCACTGGTATGGCAAACAAGTTGTCCTGGTTTGCAATGCCCAGCTACTAATGAGGCTGTTCTAATGAGGCAAAGACCTCTAAGTTTTATGATTCTAGTCAGAATATGCTGTGTTGGCTGTATAAAGTGGTTTTGTTTCTTTGGTTTTTTAAGAATCTGTCCCATTATTGGATTGCAGCACAAAAGAAAGAGGATTCAATGGGATCAGTAAATGCTTCTTGGTGAACAGTTATAGAGTTGTTGAAGTCGCAGAAATGCTGCAAAATTTTATTAGGTCAATTTCACCATATATGATATGTTACATAGGGTTTCCTTTCCCCCTCAGCTTTTAATGGCTGCACACTGTAGGGAGAGAACAGTTGTCTTTGCAGGAGAAAAACCTCTTAAGAAAGAGGTGGAAATTGATGTTTTCTCAAACCATAATGATCTAAAAATACAAGTAAAACCTAAATATAAAATGATGCTTTTCTGAGCTGGAGACTGTAGTGTCTCACCCTGTCTTCAGCAGTTGCAAACCCCAGAATCTTTAAGAAAAAGAAGATAAAATTTCATATGCACTGTGTAACAATTAAGGCTGTATTTATCTGTTTCTGAGAATGTTCTTCCCAGGTTTGACTGTTTAGCAGCCCTCAGTCTTGTATTTCATTCAATTACTTTCATCATTCTATAGCTAAATCGCAGCTGATTTTAGAAATCCTTCTGTCTTAGAAGAAATTGCTGCCATGCTGTTTCCTTGAGGGTATATTTGATCTGATGGTATGCTTTAGGCCTGTGGTATTTAGCTTACGTGTTCTGGTGGTGTAAAAGAAACTAAATGGGATGAAGTTTGGGGTTCACTCTTATCTATATATTCAATAGCATGTTTGAGTGGAAGCTGATGATATTTCATGTATTATTGTATGTAAGCCTTTGACAACCCACACAAACTTGTTCATACCTAGACCACAGAGGTCTACTTCTAGAGGTCTTTGTCTTCATTTAGAAGTAACAGTAGGAAAAAAATTAGATCATGGAATAGTTTAGGTTGGAAAAGACCTCTAAGATCATCAAGTTCCACCTTTGACTGATCATCAACTTGTCAACTAAACCATGATACTAAGTGCCCTGTCTGGTCATTTCTTGAACACCTCAAGAAATGTTTACTCCACTACCTCTCTGGGCAGTCAGTTCCAATGCTTAGCAACCCTTTCTGTGAAGAAATTCTTCCTGATGTTCAACCTGAATCTTCTCTGGTGCAGCTTGCGGCTATGTCTTCTCATCCTGTCATTTGTTGACTCGGAGAAGAGACCAGCCCCCATCTGGCTGCAACCTCCTTCCAGGTTATTATAGAGAGTGATAAGGTCTCCCCTGACTTCCTTTCTGCAGGCTAAACAACCCCAACTCCCTCAGCCACTCTTCATAGGACTTACTCTCTAGAAATTATGGTGAGAAGATGAAAGTTTCTCTGTTCCTGACTGGTTCCATTTTCCTTAAGTGCACTGCACATTTTCAGAAGAGCAAGTGATTGCTCCAGGAGTGCGTTTAAGGCTGCTTACCTCTGTGTCTGATGTTGAACTGCTTTGATATGTAGCTTGATTACAAACAGTCCTGTTAGAACATGTCATCTGGTCTCTGCCAAATTCCACATAAAACCTTTGATTTCTTACTGGAATTAAATTTAAAAACCTGGTATTTGTTTTAAATGTATCTATATATATATTTGTATGCATATATATTGAAGTATCTCTTTCATTTCACTTCTTTGTATGGGAGTAGGGACTGCTGGTAGAAATATTTCAGATGCAAAGCTGTCTTCTTACTACACTTAGCTATTTGAATACATGGGGATGAGCTTATATGGAAGAACTAGTTTGCTACTCAGACTCGAAAGCCTTTGTTTCTGTCATTTTCTTCCATTTTACTCATTTGGTGTTACTGTAAACAGGCTATTGCTATAAATTTGGAATAATTCTGGATCATTTTGCAACACATGTAAAACAAACATTTAAAGATCAGAAGGTTGACAGGTTACAAGTAATGGGAGCCATTTCGGCATACAAGGGATTGATGCCTGACAGATGGTGTGTGTGATTGAGCTGGAAAAAACGTGATGTATGTCATGGAGCAAAAGGTTCAAGGAAGAAGAGAAGTGCCTTGGAATACCTGGGTTTATTTGCAGTTCTTCTTTTATTCTTAATGGTAATCATTATTTCGCAGCAGCATGGATACTGGCTTGACTTTCAAGTTTAGGTTCCTGCTTCTTCAGACAACTGCCTCACATTTTGCCTTTTTTTTTTTTTTAAGATGTATATATTAATGGCATATTCAATGAGAAAGAATGTTTTTACATTTTACAGTATTTCTGTAGAAGGCATTTCATAACTGTCAGTTTGAAACTGGGAAGATTCATGACACATCAGCATATAGTGGTTCTCTTCCCAGTTCCTCCAACCTTGAGCCTTGCGGCAATATCTGTGGGAGTAAATGTTACTGTCTTCATCCATAAAGGAGAGCTAGCTGGGTTCTATCAAATGCTATGTTTAAACAAAAAAAAAAACAAACAACAACAACAACAAAAAACAGAATAAACAAAAAACTCCACAAAAAACCCTCCATTTGCTCCTTTCTATCCAAAGTCAGAGTCAATGATTAAATCATCTTAAAGACTCTTATTTTTATAAAACAGTAAATATTCATTACTCAAGAAAACTGCAAAATATGCTGTTTTAAGTGTTGCCCTCTATACAGATGAAACTGTTCCCAGGCATGTATGAGCCTCACTTGATGTAAAGTGATGGGGAATAGAATATCACACATATCCATTTGCTTTGGAATTTGGTTGTTTTGATCTTGATTTAGCGAAGATGTGCAGAAACATCCTGTACTGCCTGGAAAGCCATAGTTGGCAATGAGTGCAACCTGGAAAATATTATTCCCTACAGTTCTTTGGGAACTCTCATTCCTTCCAGTTCTTCTCATATCCCCCAGAAACAATTGTTTCCTCACCACATTGACAGCTTCCCCAAGGTAATGACATCCAAGACCTCTATTAAACCTGTGTGATCCCTGCTAGCAGATACAGTTTGTCCCTCACAGCTTTGTTGTTTCAAATGATTTTGTTTATATTGATCATTCAGCTTTCTATCACACGATCCTGGCAGAAATTCACAGTGAATAGCTCTAGCAAAATCAGGCTGAACAGGCACAGTTTTTGTCTCTTATCCCTTGGCTTCCTTGCTAAACTGGGCACCATCTTCAAGGGTCAGTGACATGAGTTACCACAATATCTGAGGAATGATAGTTAGCCCTTTCCAAACAAGTAATACTTTTTGTTTTGTTTTGGGTTTTTTTGTTTGTTTCAGTGTGGTTTTTTGTTGGTTTTTTGTTTGGTTGGTTGTTTTGGGGGGGTGTTTTGTTTTGTCCTATTCTGTGTTTTTTTGGTGAGGGGGAATTGGTTTTGGTTTTGTTGTTTGTTTGTTTGTTTTCTTCAGGGATGCTGCAGCACACAAGCTCCTGGAATGGCAGTGGTGGGATACAGCATTGAGGCAGTGGTTTGTAAGGAGTTCAGTTCCCATGCACAAAAACTTCTGTGAGCCAAGCAGACAATATTGGGGGAAAACTCTTAAGAAAGTAAGTCATTGGCTTTGGAAAATTGAGTTTCTTGAGTAACAGAGGTAGCAATGCAAAGCATGTCTTCTAGAAAAGAATTTCAGTGCCCCAGAATATAACAGATGATGGCCTAATAGCCACAAATTTTGATATGCACCTCAGGGGATGTCTTCTGCATGTCATGGACACTGGGTAACATCCAAAAAAGTAACTGAAGGTCAGCAGCCTAAGGTTAAGAATAATTAGAACCAATATTAAATTTCACTGTGGGCAAATGCCAGGTGAAAGAAGAGGTGTTGACTGATTTTATATTTAATGTGTTTGGAATGGAGCAGGTAATTTCAGTACCAATTAGAATCTAACAATAGAAAAATTTGCACAGTTGTATGTATGTGTGTAAGGGCACAGATGGAGAAAGAACCTGTTACAGATTTGTAATCCTTTCTGACACAGATATGTTATGATTTAGGCTTAATACAAGCATACACTTAGGAACAGCTCAAGTGAACTTGGGGTTGCTTAGAGTTCTGCAACTGGGCCCTAGGTATGTGCATCTTGCCTCTCAGTAAATTATATGCAAGAGAAATGAGGGTTTAGAGGTGTTTGGTTTTGATTATGACCAACTAGGGAGATGTGGTGCACGAGTTCTATTAGCTGCAGCTGAAAGCATTCAGTTGCATTAAACAGAAAAATCTTAGTGCCTAATGCTTCACCATTCATACACAAAATAGCTCTGTTAAGGGATGAAATATGTCCAATAGGAAATAATAACTATCATAAATGTTGTGTACAAGGGCAGTTTAGATTATACTTTATATTCTTGATTAAACTTTTTAAAAGAGCATGCAGACCTGGAAAGAGAAGGAAACACAGTTGTTTCTGAATTGTTGCCAAAACCTCATAGTTTTACTACTGTTCAGAGGTGTATGCCATGAGAGGTTTCTTTGACTTTGCATAACTATACTGTGTTCTCAGAGAATGTTAAAGATAGGAGATAATGATTTGTTTAAAAATAAAAGTATGTTCCTTTTCTCTTGAACAAGGTTGGTGGTTCCCAAACATGCAGCTGTGCAAGCCTTAATGTGAGCAAGGGTCTTGCTTGCTTGGTTTAGGATGGGGGCTGTGGTTCTCCAGTGAAAGCACCCATTTGCTCTGATGAGCAAACAGTGTTTTCTCTGCTTGGGTGGAAGCTGAGGTGTGATTCCCACCGTTCTTGTTTGCTGGAAAAGCTGCCTGCTATGGCTGCTCTTGGCAGCATTTCAATGGGAATGAAAATACAGCAGTGTGTGTACTGTGCCCCTCAAGGAAGTCAGCTACTTTGTTGGACAGGGCAGAACGTCAAGTCCGTGCTCATAAGGAACACAAACAGAGGCAAGGGAAAGGCCACCAGCTTTGTCCTTTGCAGAGGGCTTTGGAGACAAAAGTGGATGATGAGAAGTTGTAGCTCATTAGTTAATGGATGGCTCCTAGTCATGGAAGCTTTTGGTTTCTTCCACCAAATATCCTTGAGCCTGGTTACTTTTCAAATTTATTCTTCTTGACTTTGGCCTCACAAGAGCGGCAGCTGAAGGAGAAGCTTTAGTTAGCAAAAGCTTAATAAAGTTGGGTAAAGAGAATTTCACTTTTTGCTCCACTCAGCTATGCAAAATAATTTTCTGTTATTTATGACAGAATATTTAGTGGCCAAAAAATGCAGTGGAATCTGTTGCAGTGATGTTATTGCATTAAAGCCCCCCATACTACAGTATATTAAAGTATTACAGTATGCTTTTCAAGTGAATCCTGGCAATACAAATTAAAAAAGTGCATAGATGCATTAATTTTATTTTTGTTTTTCTTTGTTTCTGGCACTTTCTTGCTCTTTTTTAAGCTTCATTAATGCACAGTATGCCTTGCCCACTAGTGAGAACTAATGGGCTACAATCTGTTGGCACAGGTCATGGCATTTGGATTGTGTGTAAAATGCAGCCTGTTACTTTAAACGTTAAGCATATAATTCATTAAATGTCATTGCTTTAAGATGATTCTGTAATTGTGGTCAAGAATTATGGTACACTTTCCAGAAAGCTGTTCTGTTCTTGATGTAGGGCCAAAGAATCAAGACTTTTCATGAACTTCAGCTTGATTTATAAGCTATTTAGAAACATTCAAGCTGAGTAGCTCTACAGAATGGTTATTAGTAAAGGTGGCAGATATTTTTTTCCTTAGAAATTGAAATTTCCGTGGGAATATAAGACTCTCAAGTTGTCTAACCTTTTCTTCTTACTAGCGGTCCTCAAAGAGGTCACTGAATATGTAAAATTCTGACACTGGAAAAGAAACAAATCTGCCATGTTCTGTGATGTGAGGGAAAGAAACAGTTCAGGGAGGCTGGTAGAGAAGTGGGAATTTACTTGAATGTGTTTTTATCCTTTTTACTCTTTTGCTGTGGGAGCTGCTGAATTATTAATGCAATAATAAAGTCCATTTGATATGAATAGACTCCTAAGCACTAAAGAAATTACTTGTAGGGGCAGAATCATCAGAGTGAGAGTGGGCTGACTGGCCCCTGATTAAATTATATGCAATGAAGCAATAAACTGTAAAAAAAATATATTTTTACAATAATTATTTGATGGTTTTTCTTTTTCATCTGTGTGATTTCGTGTTAAAGATTTGCTATTGCAATCTTGGGACCAGGGGCAGGTAGAAGGCGATGATAAATGTCACAAAAAAAACCCTGACTTTGCTCCTGACTTTCAAATTAGTTTCATGGGATTTGAGGTGGGGGGGCAACACAAAATATATGTGAAAAATAACAAGTAATGCAGGCACGATTATTGTAATTTTTGGATTTTTTTTTAATTTGCTTTATCCTCTTACAGATGGCAAAATTAATTTCACCCTACTTCTTTTCTGTTACAATCTTTCCACTTCATTGTATCTATTTTGAAGATGAACAGGCGGATAAGACTGGACTTATGTAGACTGAGGTGGTTGCAGTGAGGTATAAATACTTCATGATTTATTTAACCTTTAAGCAGAAATTCCTTTCTGGTAGAATTAATCTGCAAATAGCTAAGGTGTGCTACCTCTTAAGTTATGATTGATCATGCAATATAACAAACTTCTATTGGCATCAGGACTGATGTACATATAAATATAATCAAATAAAACTGCCAGGTGCTGTGAATGACAGGTGGCTTCAAGGTATTCTTGGCAAGTAGATTCAGCCTTGCCTCTCCAGCTACCAAAATGCACATATTGGGCAGCCAGCATTAATATGCTGTAAATAAAATATTGTCAAATGACAGCTGGGGAATCAGTTTGAGCAAAGACTAGTCTGTGGTGACCAATGCACACTACAAATAAATAGATTTTCTGGAAAGTAGATTTTGATCTTGGTGTTTTAAGTGAGCTAATCCATGTGGACTAGTAGCCACTTAAAGCAATCATGTTAATTATTTGGGAGAGGTCAGATGTTTATTTTGCAAAATTTTGCTATCCTTTCAGCATTCATTTAGGCCTGAAGACCAAGTATTTCACCTGAGTCAGAGGGCTGCCAGAATATCTAACTCTAGAGCTGGTAGCATAGCACCTTTTTGGTTTCATCCCCCTAAAAGGACCAAAGACCCAAGAAAGGATCAAAAAGGCTTGTTCAGTCTGTTCAGTAAGGTGTTTCTTTACTAACAAATTTACTAACAAATGTACTTTATTACTGTTTATCTCCTGAGGTAAGCCATAGGAAAAAAAGAGCCATTTAAAAAAGACAGAGAAAAGCAAATGGTTTCTGGAGCCTTGATGACAGGAAAGGAGGGTAAACAGATACCATAGATGTTTAATTCTAAGTCTGTTATGACTTCTGTAACAAGAATGCACTAAACTTACTTTATAGTATTATATATCTATTGTACATGTTAACTTTTTTCATGATTATGTTCTACTTTTGGCCAACTATTTCTTGGCAGTTCCTATCACTAAAATAATTTTGTCCTTTAACTGTGTTGTTTCTCACTTATCAATCTGTCTTAGTTCAAGGGGAGAACTAAGATATCTATGTTGACCAAGAAATAATCCCTCTCCTTTTAAATTTAGAAAACAGAACTTTAATTAGGAAAAAAAAATGTATATATGGAAAAAGATAACAGTTCTTAACCACAATACATTTATATGTATATCCAGAAAGGACCAAACACCAACNTGATTGCCCACGAATAAAAACGGTTGAGTCAGGGATGAGAAGGCAGAGTCTCAGTTATCTAGTGATGCCGGATACCGCTGTGCCTCTGCCCTGCTCACTCCGCCGATCGCTGCAGCTCCTGACCTGCGCAGGAAAAACTCAGAAGCCCCGGCCACTTACCCCCCCCCACCCCGAGCCGTTCTCCCTCCTCCTCCCTACATGGGGAGAGACCAGAACAAAAAGCCCTAGCTAAGCAATTAACATCAGGATATGAATATTCATCTCGGCCTTCGTTAACCATCTTTACAGACTAAGACATTGCCTCCAAGATTTTAGGAAGGAATTCCAACAGATTGTTGAAACTATAACACAATCATTAGTTAAATTCTCTATCTTTAAACCATATTCCAGTGACACCATGAAAAGAAGGCTATCATCACCCAGGCAGCCATTCTCAAGGGCAGATGTAGAATTAAAGTTGCAAATGCATTATGACTATCCTGGCCAAAAATGTGGTTTTCTCTTCAAAAAACTTCTGATATTTCAGGTTTCCCAAGAGCTCCAGTTCCCACTGATGTTTCTTTTCTTGCCCTCCAAATATCTGGAAGAAGCTAATTGCAGCTGCTGGTTGTAGAGGTTTTAAATTGGTGAATTTGTAGCAATAGCATCTCCTTTTATGGTGAGAAGTAAAAATATCTTCCTCATATTATGATTGCCCTTTGCCAGAAAGGTTGGTGCTTCAGAGAATGGTGATGCTTCTACTCATTCTACAGGTGATCAACAGAATTAACAAAGATTTTTTCTCTGTGTGTGAGGAACACTGAAGTTTGACCAGTTCAAAGTGCCTAAGAGTCTGTTCCCACTTCCTTTTTAAATATTCTTTGGCTTTCATTGTTATCCTCTGATGTGAAAGTGCACTTGTGCAACAAGTGTTTGTGGCATAGAGGTAAAATTTTGGGTAGTTGAATTACTACAGACAGTCATTTTTTCTTCAATAAATAGCAACAGAACTCAGCAAATAAATATGTTTGCATTTCATGCAACACCAAATACTGTATCATCAAAAATGTTCACTTGAAACTGTACCTATCTAGGAGTGTATTCCAGCTACTAACAAAAAAAAAATATTTGTTGTGAAGGAAGGAGGCCTAATCTTGTGTCTAAACATCTAATGTAAAGTAACAGTAAACATTTTTATGTGGAAGCCTTGTAACGGTGTGATGCTGTGAGCTGGGGAACGAGATATGGTGGAAGGGAGGGAAGGCAGAGGCTTGGAAGGGAGGTAAAATAAGTTTGATAGTGTGATGTTCATCCCTCAGGGAAAAAATGCCTGTGACTGACTGAGTGGGTCTAAGGAAAAAGCCCAAGTCATACTTCTATGAGTTTTCATTTCTGAACAGGAGGACAGTATAATCAAGTGGATCATAAATACTCTTTTGAATGAGGAATCTTTATTGGATATAATGAATTAGTCTTGGACTGCCATGAATACCAGTGAGGGGAGGCATTCAGACTGCTAGAAACCTGGAAGTTTTAAGTTTCAAAGATAAATGCTACTTGAGATAAGCAAGTATGGTAGCAAGGTGATCACCCCCTGCCACGTAAGACATATCAGGTCACTTCTAGGTTCAGGTATCTCAAGCAGAGGCTTATGAAGCCAATTTTCTTTGGCAGAGAAGAAGAAAAACTAGATCAGGTCAGATCCAAAGGTCTCTGCAACAATGTCTAGAGAAGACTATGTAAACAAGAGAAGTTTATAACAGTAATTCAGAGAATTTTCTTTGCCCTTTATGTTTTATAATTTAGAGGTTTCCTGATTCAAGATATGTTCTGTAGCCTTGAATTATTCCTTCTTCCATCAGTTTGTACAATGTCGTCTTAACTGGTGCCTTTCCTCTGGGATTCCTCTGCTGAGGAGTGTCCAGCTTGAATACTGGATATTCATGCTCTTTAATTCTATGGAGGTATTCCCCAGAGTGTGTTATCATTGGGTCACTAAAACATATTTTCCACTTTCTATCCCAGTGATACTGTCAATTACTGATCACAAAATAAAAAAGTGACTGATGGATTATTGGCTCAGCAGAACATTCTGACTACGTTTTAACATTTTTGGTACTCTTTTATGCTTCTCTATAGCCAAAACTGTAGTTGTATCACTTCAGCTTTGTACTTTTCAAAGAACTGATAGTAACTCAGAGAATGTTGGTTTTCAACTTTTTTTTTAATTATTTTTAAAAAAGAGAGGAGATACCTATTTAACTGTACTCACGACTGTTCTGCGATTGACTTCCCAGGTGTGTAAATAAAATGTCTTTCAAGAGAATAAATTTTAAGAGCAGATCAGAGATCTGACAGATATTTGAGGGGAGAGAGGCTTGAGTATAAAGAACTTTCTCCCTAAGATGAAGTTTATAGCACTTTCACTTTTTAAAATGAGGAACAAGTAGAACTCTGCTTCTCTGCCAATGAGGTCAGTAACATGACTGAAATTATTAGTTTTTTATTAGATGGATATTTTTACCATGCATTTGACAAAACATACGTCTCTTAGTGCCTAAGACTGAGAGGAAGAGAGGAAAGTGAGGATTTCTGTGTTTTTTATATAAAGCGTCAAGTGTTCCGAATGCCACATTTGTTTAATGTTGCTTGTACAATGACTAGAAATGGAGCTGACAGTCTCAGCTGGGCAAAACATTTGCTGGGTAAGGATAGCAAATAGAATTGTGTGATAGCTTTTCTTTTTATCAGCATCCAGAATGAAATTTCATCATATCAATCAGCTGCAACACCTTTGGGAGCAGAATAACGATTAGGCAGTGTTTGTGAAGCT
This sequence comes from Sclerurus mexicanus, assembly GCA_013396755.1. NCBI lineage: Eukaryota > Metazoa > Chordata > Aves > Passeriformes > Furnariidae > Sclerurus > Sclerurus mexicanus. The sequence continues at coordinate 703,025 of VWZF01000813.1, forward strand.
ATTGCCATCACCCTTTCAACTGCTTAGAGGAACTAACCTGCTGCCATTTCATCTCAGAAGAGCTGTCTGTCATTAGTGGGTGTAGGTATGCCAATTCACTTCTTCAGCTTAGAGAAACTGAGCATCTGACAGGAGTTGAGGGTGTTCCAGCTATGAAACTGCAGCCTAGGCTTTAGCAGACAAGAATTCCTATTCTTGTCTTAATCAATAATTAATGGGAAGGGTGGCAGTAGTGTCAAATGCTCACTGTTGAATTATTTTTTTCAGCTGAGACAGATGCATGAATGGAAAAATAACTTCAATAATTTTAAGCAAGTTAGCTATAAATGCTTTTGGGGGGATTTTTTTGAGGAAAAAACCCCACAAGGCTAGGTGGTCCAAAGAATGACTCTAAGAAAAGTTATGTAAATGCTAAATAGATACAGTTTCGTACATTAACTTACATAAAAATTTTCACTTATTTTCCTGACATGAGTTTATGCTTGGAAAATATGGTAAATGAAACGGTAAAGACTTTTTTAAAATAATTTTTTATGCAGATGGGTTTTTTTTACATTCCAGAAAAATAATGATTAAATAAATTAAGGTTGAGTTGATTTGAAAATCTTCAGAATGATTTTACTGGAAAATGCAATTTTGCAAAAGTAGCAACTGAATACAAATAAAAAATAGAGGCTCTTGTTTATTTCAAAGAAAAATAAAAAATAAAAATGGCATTATTTAGTATCTGAGTTTGCTTTTTGAGGTTCAAATAAATGTATGATGTGTAGCTTAAATACAGTGTCATGTTAAGAATGAAAAAAGAATACAATGTCAAACTTTTCTTCAGAGGAGTAATTGAATGGTTTGCTAGCTGTAACAAAGGCCTGTTAAGCTCATGCTGATATATTGGAGATGCATTTAGCTTGCTGAATTTGAATTTAAGCGTGAAAAGGCAAATGATAATGTATCAATTTATTTGACAAATGTATTTTCTTTAATTAGATACAGTACTTCACAGACTATTAACAAATATTTTGCAGTCTGTCCTCTAAAGAATGATTTCTCATAAAGAGACCTTGCAACATCAATCCATTAAGTCTTTATTTGAGATGAAATGTCCTCAGAATTTTGTGAGCAAAGTCTGCCTGTGCAGTTTATTGAAGCATGAGGTGAAGAGTCTGATATAGAAATGTTTGCTCCATCCTATATCAAACTTTTGAAGTTTTCATTTTATTTCTACTAAGTGATATTTTCACTAAGTGACAGAAAAGTGTACTATCTTTTGTTGTAACTGTTAGATAGAGGTCTCATTCCTTTTCAGTTCAATTCCTGGAAGTCAGAAGAGAGCATTCAGTCATAGATTAAATAATCTCTGGAGGAGATCTAATCAAACATTTTAAAGCTTTCAGAAAGTATTATAAGTCTCAGTTATTTCTTTTATGTGTTTGTTGTTTGAAGGAACCTCATGTTTGTAACAAAATCTGTCCTTCTTCAAGAGTAAATTTTCAAAGATGAAGAAGTCATCAAGAAGTCTATTTTTAGTAACCATCCAATTAGGAGATGCAATAATGCATATTTCAGGTTGCTAAGTCTCTGTAGAAGTTCAGAGATTTTGTTCATTTAAAAACACAAGTGTAGCTGCTGCCTGAACACATGGCAACTCTTTTGCAGGTGAGTTCTAACCTGGTAGTTTGTACCAAACAGCCTGCCCTAGTGGGTACCATTCTGAAACAGTAAAGGCTCACTGCTGAATATAAAACAGCATTTGAGAAGATACAGAGCACTATGCCTTCTATATATGTAATACAGATGGATAGGAGAAAGTGACATATGTGCTTGCTTTTCGTTGATACAGTGACAAGCGGTAGATGGGACTGCAGGTTTATGCATACTTCATACTTTTTTGCCTGACAGTAGAAATGCCAGTATGAATTTGACTCCTCTCTTGCTTAACTTGCAAAGTGTCAGTCAGTAGCTACAGTGGTTTATGGAAATGAGGGTAATGTCAACTTACTTCAGTGTTATGCTTTCCATGCTTTAAGGAAATAAGACCACTTCCATAGCTCACTTTTAGTCTGAAAACTTTGAGGTATTTTGGATTTGAGTGATAATGCATTGTAACACGTTTCTCACATGATACTGAACATGAAATAGCTGTTGCAACCAAGACAACGGAATGCTTTCAGCCCTGGATTATAGAATTCCAAAATGAGTGTCTTTGGATGCCCATGGGTGTAAATAGGTCCGTAGTAGATGCACCGCACCTCTTCCTGCTCAGGTATGTGCTGCTCCTCTTACAAGTCCTAAGGAATAAGGGAAAAAAAAAAAAAAGGAAAAAAAAGAAAAATGGACCTTTGCTGAAGTGTTTGGCATTAGTAGATTATGGTTGTGGAGTCATTTGACTCTGGATTTAATTGCAGAAAGTCACGATCTTCTATGCCTTGTTGAACTATGGTGGTGATACAGGAAAAAAAGAGTTATTGTGTTGGTCTAAGGGAACTTGTGTAAGGCTTTGTAAATTATATATGGAGATTCATTGAGGAAGATGCTAAGAGATTCCAAATCACAATTTGCATCTTATGCCTAGGGATGTGAATCATGAAATATAGGAGAAAAAAGGACACAAGACATGTAGGAGGGAACTGAAAAACAAATGTTAGGGTCGATAGGCTGATCTTCCTGACCAGTGTGGTTAATGGAGAAGGGGACACTTCCTTTTGCCCTCCAAGATAACTTCAGTTCTCAGTCTCTCCTGTGGTGTAGTGTCAGTGGGGTTGGTGTCACTCACTGTTTTGGACTAAGATTGGACTAGAGAGCTCATTATATTTTTCGTTTGGAGCATGAGCAGTCTGGGAGAAACAGGAATGTCTGCCTGGGTGCAGCTAAAAATGAGTTGCAAGCAGGCAGGTACAGGTGCCAGTGTGTGACTGGTTTGAAGTTTCAGTTTTTTTTTTTTTTTTTTTTTTTTGGATAGTTACAATAACAAATTCAGTTCAATTATCTTTTTTCTGAATTCACTGTCCTTCCAGGGGTTTAAGAGAAAGTCTAGAAAGAGGCTGGTTTCCTCTGCCTAAAATTAGCCTTGTGAATACCCTTTAGAGGTACTACAGTTTGTGTTCTCTGTATAAACTTTTGTAAGAGGGTGTGTGAAGGAAATCTATCCAGGAATAGAAAGCGGTTTCATATTGCTAGGCTATATAAAACTGCAAAGGTTTGCCAGGTTCTTCCATGGTTCTTCAGCTTAGTTAATCCTCTGTATGTTGTGTAGTTCTGTCCTGGTTTAACCCCAGCCAGCAACCAAAGACCACGCAGCAGCTTGCTTACTCCACCCCAGCAGGCTGAGGGAGAGAACTGGAAGGGTAGGAGTGAGAAAACTTGAAGGTTGAGAAAAGGAGAGTTTCTTGGGACAGAAAATGAAGAAAATAATAATATTGATTAAAAAAAATAGAACATACAAAACAAGTGATGCACAATGCAGTTTTTCACCACTCTGCTGAGTGATGCCCAGATAGCTCCCATGCAGTAGCCCCCAGCCAGCTTTCCCCTTAGTTTATGTGCTGAGCATGATGTCATAGGATATGGAATATCCCTGAGGCCTCTTGGGGTCAGCTTCCCTGACTTGTCTTCTCTCAACTTTAGCCCCTTCAGCCTTCTTGCAGGCAGGGCATGAGCAGCTGAAAAGTCTTTGACTTAGTATAAACGCTACTTAGTAACAACTGAAAACATCAGTGTAATAACAACATCATTCTCTTACTAAAACCAGAACACAGCACTGTAGCAGCTACTGGGAGGAAAATTAACTCAATCACTGCCAAAATCAGGACAAGTTCAAGTACGTTTTAAGATCCTTTTGAAAGACCAGTTTAAGTACTGATAAAAAAATGCAGATGCTGCTCTGTAAGTAGAGGAAGGAAAAAATAATGCAAAATAGATCTGCCACATAAAATGCTGCATGGAGAATGGTTATATAGTGTGTTGCACCGTCTTTCAGTCATTATGCATTGAGGAAGTTTCTGTTCATGCAAGTAGATGGCTTTTGCTTGACATGTGATGTGCTTACCTGGTAAACAGGAAATTCAGAGATTTATGGCATCAGACTCTTTTGATTCCCTTTCCTGTGGGAGGCAGCATGAGCTATTAATCAAGGTCCAAGATACAGTGGAAGATAACACATTCTGTCTGAGCTTGCCATAGATTTCTTGAGAAACATTCAACAATACAGAAAACTTCTGCCTTAGTTCCCTGTCTACAAAGGACAGATGATCCCAGATCCTACTTTACAGGCTTCTTTGGGTATTTGAATCCTATACTAACAGGGACATAGCATCTTGGGTTCAGGGGAGACTTGTGTCATGTTTGGTGTGCTCTGAGTCCTTTCCTTACAAAGATGAAAAAACATTCCTCACAGGAAAAAAACCAAGTTCTCTTTATTCTGTTTCTTCATAGTAACTCTGAAAACCTAGGCCATTATGAATTTAATCCTGAGATAGATTTTTGCCATTCCTCAAGATTCATGCTCTGCTTTCATTGCTTACGAAGTTTTAACCAATTAATTTATATTATCAAAATGTATTTTCTAGTCAATGAATTTACAAGAAAATGATTTCTTGTAAATTAAAGTGGTCACTGTATAAAAACTCAGAAGCTGTGGTTGAAAAGGAAACAGATGGTGCACAAAATCTGAACTATAAACATACTTCTCTATTTATCCTAGTTTAAGAACTATTACTAATCATTATGTCAGTATGAATATTTAGTTTACTGCATTTAAAAGCCAATTCTCTTCACTGTTTCAAATTTTTTGGGTCTGAATGTCCTTTTATATTTGGCTCAGTAAGGGAGAATTAAAAAACAAACCAAACACCCTCAACAAATATATTATGTATTGCTGTATTTAAAATATTAAGTAGTATTAAATATTTAATTTAAAAATCTAACTTCCACTAAATATTATGTCAATATCTGTAAGGCAGTTTTATATAACTTGAGTATTCAGATATTTAAGAGCCAAAAAAGTGGAAAAATGCAATTTATAGTTCACTAACATTTTAATCTACAAGCGTGTACAAAGTTTACAGTTTTGTATTCCAGCATTCATGCTCTCCAGAGTAGTGGTGGGGGAGGATGTGCTGTTAATTTTAAAAGTATTGATGCTGATTGCAGTGGTCTAACCAAGAGCTGTTTCATTAACCTGATATATTCTTCTTTACATGTCATAGATCTGTATGTTTACTTTGCAGGGTTAATACAAATATTTAAACATTTTGTGTTGGGTAGATTATTTCCTAATAAAGCCTGAGTATTTCTGCATATAGTAAATTTTTGCCATGTTCTATTTCCCTTTTTGTTGCCTCTCTTTATCAAAAACAAAGTAATGTATTTTTGATTGGGGGTTTTTGAGCCTAATATAAACATGTATGGATTTGTTCATGTTTTCTACATCCTCAAGCTATAAACTGCTCGATTGTGTGAGAGATCGTTCTAAATAGTGGGGCAAAGACAGTGGAAAATGCAGTGCAAGAACTGGTAATTTGTGGTGTTTAACACATCAACTTGACATGGCGACAATAATTACTATCAATGAAATACCTTCCCAAGACAAAATTGTTAAATTTTCTGTGCAATATCCAAACTACCACCCATAACTCTGAGTGTTCTTTTTATCTGTGCTTGACAGATTCACTGGTTTTTTTTGTTCTCCCATTTCTCTTGCCACCCCTCCGTCTGAATGTTCTTTTCTTATAATTTTAATTCCAACAGCTATGTATAATAAGGTATATTGAAGTAGGAGAGTAAAAATATTCATAACCAATAGGCACCAATAAATAAAGAAGAGCAGGTTAGCTTAAATACATTAACTTCCTTTGCTTCTCTTATCTGCACCCAAGAGACTCAAACTACCTCCTCCTTTTATGTAAATGTTGTAAAGATTTATGGCTGGGATGCTCTTTTGTACCAAAAAGACTTAAAAAGCAATCATTTACAATACAGGCTAAAGTGAAAAAGGAGTCCAGTTAAACCAATGATCAGAGTAGGGATCAAAACTATGTTCTTATTGGTGGTCAAAGACAAAAAGTATGGCTCTCTGTATGTATTCTCTTGTGCTGTTCAAAGTAATGTCATCATAAAGACCTTGTTTGTTGCAGCAGCAATTTTGTTTGCATAGGACAACTAATTTTGTCCTTAAATTAAAAATAAATGGTATTTGACCTCTGAAGCCAATTTCCTATTATTTATTTTGGTAGTTCCATATCTGTTTAGCTTGATGATGTTAGGTGAAAGGTCTTCAGGGCTTTTGTTTGCATGCTAGCTGAAACTATGGATTTTAATGCCCACTGTCCTTTCACACCAAAGTTCAGAAAAATCTCTACCTAGAAACCATTGCCAGAATAAATTTACTTGTTAAGTTACAGAGCGTGAAATGATATTGAAGATTTACATACACCGACCTTAATTACAAGTTGAGTGGGGTTTAGCTTTGAGTATTGTTCTATCTTTTTCTAATACCAGCCATTTGGTGCTTGGCGTGAGGTGTCTGAGAGATCTACAATTATTTTGTTATTTTGAAGGTCTCTATTGTCCTCACAAGTGAGCATCAGTACAGAAGGGAACTAGGAGCCTAGAAAATGGCTCCATCTCACATGGACAAAGCGGAGTTGTCATTCCTACAAAACCAGCTTTTTCGTTTGTTCATGGAGACCTTAATAGCTCAGCATTTTCTGCAGGTAATGTGCACACTTCTTATTTTGGAAAAAAACATGATGAGAGATGGACTGAGTCACTAAATGGAACAATGTGTCAAAAATACTGGACGTGTTGTGTCTATAGTGGGAAATAGAAAGAAAATTAACAATCCTAATTCAGAAAAATTGGCAAACAGCAAGAGCATTAATTCTGAATAAGAGGAAAATTCCATTAACTGTTTTAAACATAAGAAAGTAAAAATCTCTGGACCATGTTTTGGGGTTTTTTCACTTTTACATTTGGTGCCAGGATTTTTTAAATATATATGCACTCTTACTTTATACACTTTTCTTGTGCCTTTGACCTGTATATGCAGTAGGATCTTGTGGTGCTGTGAAGAGAGTATTTTTTCTTTCAGTAGATGAGATATGGATAACTTTTTTCCTTTTCCATCTTCTTTTGACTTTTCTTTCCAGATCAGCGTGGGTTTATCACAAAATGTTTGTGGTTTGTTTTCTCTGCTCTGGTACATCCATAATTTAAAGCTGTCCAATGATTTATTTTATATTTATGTACAAGTGGATAATAGTTCATTATCTTGTCATGTTTACTGAAGGAAAGTGTTTATTTCTTATCAAGAGTTAGATAGTTTCAGCGATGTTTTTAACTTTAAAAAAAAAAAGAATCTGTGAAGTATTGCAAGTGATGTTAAGAGAGGCTGGCAGACAGAAATATGCTTTGTTCTTTTTGGCTAGTAATTGCAGGGCTTGTTCTCCCACATCTATGGAGCATGAGGAACTGAATGTAAGACACTTTGAATATTAAAAGATTTTAACTTCTGGTAGTTTAATGGTTGGTTGGCTGACTTGAAAAAAATGGAATATGCTTTGCTCATAGGTGCTATAGAAATAAGGAAGTGTAAAGTATTTTTGTGACTCCTTGTAAAACCAAAGAGCAACAAATGGCAACAGAGTTATCTGCAAATGCTTTGTTACACTATACTGCATTCTTCAAGTGTTCTTTGCAGCCTTCATAGGAGTGTGAATGTGAGTGTATATGGAAACAAAGCAATTACTCTCTATTCTTGCTCTTTTTGTGTCTCTAAACATAAATAGTTTCTGCATTCAGTATTTTGGCATCTGAAAATATATACTTTGGATAAAACATCTTAGTAGTGAGTCAAGCTTTCCAAGATATTTGAGATCTAAATCATCTTAAAAATTATGCCCATGTTTAAAAGAAACTCGAGAGGCAAAAGACAACAAAGTTCATGTTTTCCTATACATGGACATAAAGTGTTTTAGGTTGCTAAATTCCTCACTGGATATTGAAACTTCAGAATACAAATAGGGGTTTAAGTCTCCCCCTTTCCTTCAGAAGATGATGGCACACCTTTTCCCTTTTGGGGGACCAGCTAAGTCATAGTATAAAAAGTGGATTTCTTGATGTTCTGTTAGTTGTTTTTCTTATTTTATTATTCTTCACCGCCTTACTTATTAAAATGTCTTTGATAGTCTATGGGGGACTGCCTGTAAGTTGGAAAGTTTGTTTCTAATTTATTAATTTATATATACCATTTTTTAGAGTTTTCTTTTTGCACTACTTTATTTTTACTTTTTTTTAACTAAATCTCTGGGGTTTTTTCTATAGCAACAGTAGAAATTCTTGGCTTGGAAAAATCTACAGGACACTACAGAAGTTTGATGATAGCATTTACTTACAAGTGGGATGTGTTATTTTCAGCAGAGTTTAAAACATTACCTTAAGGCAAGTATTAACAGTATAGGTGTTTATTCTTGAAAATTACTTTAAAAAGTACTTTTAATCAGGATGAATCCTATTTTCTGTTCTTCACGTATTTGGTTCACTGATGGTTGGATGTTATTACAGCCCAGTACTTCCTAGAAAAATTGAACCCCCTTTGCTCTTTCTGCATTGTCATTACTCTTAATGAATTACAGAATTGCTACAGAGGAGTACTGAAAAAAATGTGTGGTGAATCTGAAAATCTATGGAGAGAAGGAAAGTATCAGGAGAAAAATAGCACTGCAGATACAACTAATTAAGTTAATGATCAGTGCTACTTTAATAAACATTTTGAAGATATGTAGTCTATGCTATGACCTTCATGTTTTGCAGTTAACAATAATTGAAACTAAAGTGTGTCTCAAACCATATTCTAAAACTTTTATACTTGTAGAGTACTACAGAGATAAACATCTTTTTGCAATTATTTTACTATGTGGAGGAGTTCTGTTACAGTCCTCTGCCTGTTAATAACAAAATTTGTGGCTTAAAATATAACCTCCAGTTCAGACTGCAACTATTCTGGTATGAACAGTAATACGTGGCCATCAGAGCTCAAATGCCATATCTCAAGGCCAGATCTCTGGAGCCAGTGGAACAGAGGTTGTTTGGACGGAAAGTACAGAGGGATGCTGTCAGGTGGAACCAGAATGGAATTCAAGTGGAATGAGTTTTCCAGATGAGGAGACATATTTCATGAGGGATGAAGATAACAAAGGTTGAGAAGGACAAACTGTATTTAAGATAACTCATTTTCAATTAAAGGTGGAAGAAAAGAGCAACTTCTCAAACTTGGAGCATGCCAAGACATCTGGTTGTTGCTGTAAGATGGATATAGACTGTAGTTCTGGAAAATATCTGGTATTAGCTGAAATCTTACTTCTGATTCAAGGAACTATGACTACCTAAGATACTGAGCTGCATGCACAGAACTAGCAAGACAGAATGTTAAGGCTTGTGTGTATCCAAGGAAAGAGTGAGGGAACAGACCTGAAGTTCTCCTGTGGGAGAAATGAGAATCTATTAGGTGAAGCCTACACACAAGGAAAGGGCTTGTGTGTAAATACAGAATGCTATATTGCAGAAAGCAGGTTTTGTTTGATTGGTTAAATGAGGAGTATAAAGAGCAACAAAAGCAGAAAGATGTCTTGACAATCCCTATGAAACAAAAACTGTTCTTAGCTCTTAGAAAAGGACAAGTCATAATTTTTAGCTGAATAGCAAAAAATTGAATGCAAGTTGTAATTTGAGAAGTGTGCAATGAAAATAAGGCATCTTTATGTGGAGAACCTCAATGCAGTAGGCGTTACCACAAAACTGAGTACTTGCAAGTAGGACCTTAAATTGTCTAAGTGAGCACTAAATCTGCATGGTCAGCAGAGTGGTGTAAGGAGGTTCATACAACACAGCTGAGTGTAGGAGTTCAGTTCAAGCCTGGTCATTAAAAATACCAGCAGTAGGGCGATTACTCATTAATCCTATTAGTGATTCATCTCATTAGGTGAAATCGTAGGTGTGGTGCATTTAAGTTCTTAAAGAGTTACCTGTTAATTAGGAAAGTAATTTCAGTTAGCCTTAAATCACTCTCACATACACTTGGTTGAGGGATACTGTTTTGAGAAGCCCCTGGCCATAAAATGAGCACTTCTTCAGGGCTGTAGAAGTTACTGCAGTGTTCATGGGCTACAGAAGACTCCGTATGCCATGCCTACAGGAGCACTTCACTGGTGTGGTCCCCATGTTGGGAACTGCAGTCTGAGAAGAAGTTATCCTCTGCCTGGGGAGGAAACTGTCCACTACTTTTTATTGTATTTGGGCATGCTGAGGCTGCAGTAAATGTGTCCTTTAGTGAATTTGCCCTGAATGCTTTAGTGAGGGTTCCATACAACAGGATGCCACCCCATTAACAGTGCTGCTTCTTGACAAATTGATATTTCTCAGGAAAACAACTTGAGTATCACAGCACCTACTTTTTGAAGTGCTCGTGTCCTCTCAATCTCTGCCATCCTAATGTCCTATTGCTGAAACAGCTTCCACAGTTTTAGGAGGGTATGACAGAAGAAAACCTAAATTTAGTGATTGAGATAAAATTATGCATGCAAGATCTTAGGGTTCCTTTCTCCAAGCCAGTAAATCCTTTCTAATAAAACCTGTGTTTGGCTTTTCCCACACATGAAGCACCGTGCTACTGAGGTGGCAGGACAGCAGCCTGTAACTTAACATTGTAAAACTTTACAAAGTTTTATCCTGGATCCAGGCTGGTTGCCCACTGTACTGGCAAGAAGATGGAATTATTCTTTGGCTTTTTGAAGGTCAGCTGACCTTTCCAGTACAATCTGGTGGGGAAAACAGAGATCGCAATTCAGGAAAAGAAGGCCAGGCCAATAAAGAGGGGCCTATGAAGTATTTTTTTCTCAAAGTGGGAGTGGAAACTCAGGAAGAGAGTGTGAAAATAAGTGGTAGGATTGTTATCTACACTGTAAGGGTTTCCCTCTCCTGTGGTTATCAGACCACCAGGCACAGCAAGGTTTTAATTTTAATTTTTGTTTCCTTCTGGTGAGATGTAATTACCAGAATGTATTTGTTGCCAACAACTGAAACTAGATGATACATGCACAGCTATCCTTTTTAATTCTTAAAAGTGGGGTATTCTCTATAAAACTGTCATAAGTAAAAAAGGAAGGCTTTTCTACAATTGTACCTCATATTAAGAAAGGATGTTCTGTTGTGGGTTTTTTTCCTCCCCTACCAGTCTGAAATCTGAAGTAAAAAGGAAAAATAACTCGGGTAGCAATGTGGAGTTAGTACTGCTACCGAGTGTTATCAAAGCAGAGCTACCAAATCAGAAAGCATAGTCTTGTAAACTTAAATCAGTTTAAAAACTTAAAACAGTACATTTGTCCTAGATGTTTTTCTCTCTCTGAAAAAATGCTTGATCTTCTAAATGAAACTGAACCTCCTCTTCCTTGAATGATTTTTTTTAAAATGCTGTAGTGTCAAAACCATTTATTTATAACATTTTAAACAGAATAGATCTTCATTGATGAAACAGCTATCTGGTGCCATAACAACCAATGACAAAGGTACAGGTCTTCATCAATATAACTTTTAGTACAATGTCAGCAATGATGTATATAAAAGTGTTCAATCCCAAGAGCATTCTGATGTTCATATGTTCCACTTTTAAAATCAAATCTAACTTAATTTTTTTAATCTAACTGGTGATACCTTTATATAATTGCATACAAAGTATTTTTATGTGGGGCAAGTCATTTACATGATTTGTATACATTTGTGTTACTTTGGGCTGCAAAGTGTATTTAAATATATATGAACGATGTAAGGTAACAACTAGGTTGCTTAGAACTAGTTGCTTGGAACTAGAAACTTGGCAACTATCCTGTGTTCTAAATTACATCCACAAATAGGAACTTTCCTATGTTGGAGACACCTTGGGCTGCCTTCAAACCAGGTGATTTGTATGTAAGTAGCAGTCTTGCTGCAGCATGAAATCATTCAGGGCTCATGACTGTCTGTATTTCGCTCTGTAGTAGTCATTCAACTTCAGTGTAATCTTTCAGGCTTTTGAAATTGCTGCTATATCCCCAAGTATACCAAGTAGAACAATTTTTGGGCTGCCAGAACTTTTTGCCCTGATCAAGACAACCAGTATGTTGTAAGTTACTAAGCCTGTATTGCACGCTCTTCATCTTTTCCTAAAAAAAAAAAAACACAGAGCATGATATGGTCTCCTTTCCTAAACTGACATGTTCTGTCCACTTGAGCAGTGTGGAAGAGAAGCAGTTCCTCACTGTTTGGACCAGGCAGCCAGCCTTAGCTTTGTGCAAAGGTTGCATGTTTTCATTCAGCATTTTTGAATGCCAGTATCCAAAGTAAAAACTATTACCTCTTTCTGTGGTTTTCATGCTATTTGCATCTCTGAGAATTTGACCATGGAATTATGTGAATACCTGTCTACCCTTAGGCTCTAAGCACAGCTTAAGACAGTGGATGAGCTGCTGTAAACAAGACACCAGCCTCATGCTTTTGATGCTCAATTTGCATGTCTGTAAACTGGCCAAAGTTCTAAAACTCTCTTCCCCTCAGAGGACAGAGCTTATACTGTCATGTCCAGAACATTCTCTGCCTAGCTTTGTTCACTGTTGTGGGTTTGCTTATTCTTTTAGAGCAGCTGCAATCATGCGTTAGGCCTCTCCAAACACAGGTGGGAAAAGGCTTCTATTATGACAAGTTCTCAGCTAACTCTTGTCCCCATATTTGCTGCTTTTAAAGTTAGGAAGTAATTTGTCTTGGATCAACCAATCAGAATTCTTATGGTAATATCACCAGCTCTAGCTCTGTACCCAGCATTGCCTCTTTGGCTTTATCTCAGCTTTCTCAAAGGAAAATACAACTGCAGTTAGGAATCTTAGACCAGAACTGGTGCTGGAAATATACCCCCTGGCTTTTAGCTTTGTTTTGAACAACAACATTCTATTGTCTTTTTCGACAAAGAATAAATAAATGGAATACGGATTGAAACAAAATGTTTTTTAATCTAACCCATAGATAGTTCAAAACCCAAATGCCATAAACCCAACTTTTAGAAAAATCTCTACTTAGGGACTTAATAATCCAATGCTTATTACTTCTGAAAATGCTGAATACAAACTTCTCTATGCCTATAACATTAGTGCAGAAATTAAAGTTAATTGGAAATAATTTCTTTAATAAAGGAAACTGAAAAATCATGTACTCTCCCATACTATGGCCATTTTTGTACTTTTTTTTTTCTCATACATGAATGCACTGTAGTAATGTCTTCCAGAAGTATTTTACATCTATTTTTCACATGAAGAATCAGGAAAAGCACTGTTTGCAGTTGTTACTTGGAAGGTACCAAGATATTAAGCAGCAGGAGTTTAAAAAGGAGTCAAGTATCGCTTCTGGTTTCTGAAGGTAATTTTTTGGTTTCTTAACTCTGTAAAGGGTGAAGACTACTTGCATTATTGCACTCATGTGTGTTTCTTGTGATAACCAGTATCCATGCCAGGAATCTGTATTGAAAACTGTAGCACTGCTTTCTGTCATTTTGTCAAAGCCCTGTGTTCACTTGCAGGGCAAAACTTCATAAAAAGGCTTACTTTCCCCAGAAACAGAGAAAATTTGCCAGTCTGTGCTGGTATTCAGAATTTTTACATTTCAACAGAATGGATGAATTAGGAAGTTAATGAATGCCCACTGGGTTAAGTGGGTGCTATGTTTTTTAAGGGCTACAACCCAAATTTATGAAAGAGTGTATGTACCAGATATTGAAACTCTCGAAGTGGATGCTTTCTGTCTTCAGTAATGGAAAGAGTTTCTACAGAGATGAAATTTTTTCTCATCCACTTGAATTAAATATCAGTATTTTATATACTGATTATATTGTAAAATACCCATCAGATATGAGTATCAGTATTCCAAAATACATGGAAAGTCATTCAACTATGTCCTTTGTTTTAGCCAGTCTTCTGAGTAAGAGTGATATATTTCATCTATGTATACCAGCTTCACGGTGTAAATTAATCTGCCTTTAGTTCCGCATAGATAAGCTGGACCACAGTGGAAGGGAAACTGTGGAATGTCTTGCTTCACTTCACTAACATGATTAAAGATGTAACAAGGACTTTTTCAGATTTTTAAATGAGATAGGAGGTTGTGTAAAGACCTTGAGAGAGTTAGAGAACTTCATCCTCCTGTCTTGGAGTAAAATCATACATGGTCTTGTTTGTGCTAGAATTTTGCTTCATGTTTTCCAATTCATCTGAACAACTGCTACTCACTAGGTTAAAAGAGCCATTTAAATCACATCCCACTCTTGTGCTCCTTAATTTCTTTTGTTGGACAGAACTTTGTAACATGTAGCTCAAACCTGTGTCAAGTCATTGGTAACTCTTCCTAGATGTGGCAGATACATGAGTAGGGGGTCTGTAGGAATGAGTAGCTGTATTTGCATGGTACCCTTTTGTGAGACAATGTGGACTGGTGGGTATGGCTGGTGGGATTTCATCAGGTTGTTTTACTTGGTGAAATATGTTTGTGAAGTGAGTATCTTACAATATAGTAAAGACTTAAAATGAATACGAATCTATATGCAGAAAGGTAAATCTTCACATGAGCTTATACCAATAACTTTACAAACAGTATACTAATTTACATAGGTATATAGAGTGTTTTTCTACAAATTGTATGTGATAAATAGGTTTCTGTTCATTTCACTGAATATTAGATAATGTTCTCATGACAGAATTATTCTTAATAAAGATGTTGTCTTTAAAGATCTTCCAGCAGCTAGGAGACTGAACATTAAGCCTCGATTTTAATTCTTGTTGTGCATCTCAGTTATCTAAAACATCCATGTTCACATGAAACTGCACTATGCAAACTGTAGACTATACTGGGATTTTTTAAAATTATTTTTCTTGTTAATGCATATTCTATTATGAGAGACTTGATTTTATTTTTAAGTAGCTTCTGCAAGGTAGTTTTCCTGTCTCAGATCTATGTGTTCCTCATGGCACTTTATAACAAAGAGAAACATTAAGCTTAAATGAACATCTCCAGGTAGCCTAGCAACAAGATATGATTAATAATACCTTTCACCTAACTGTATGCAGATAAATGTCTGAAAGTGAAAGCAAATTCAGAATTGGTTGGCCAGAGCCTGGCAGTGCAGTGAGAGAGAAAAGGTAATATGATAATATCTTGTGATCTTTGTTGAAAAAAGGAGAGAAAGTAAAAGATATATTTAATGGGTTGTATCTGCCTTATGGAGCAAAGTACAGAGCATAATGGATTTTTTTAATAACAATTGAATGGTGTACAAAGAGAAAGTATAAATGCCCTTGCTTCTCATTATTGGTTATCATCACTAATTCACCAGCTATGCTTTTTCATATGTGAGAGATCAGAAACAATCGGTAGTAATTACTGGGCCATCACAGCTAAAATGAAATGTAGTATAAATTAAATGTAGTATAATTTAATATACAGTTAATGGCTTTATAGTACCATACCATTGTTTTTAAGCCTGAAATTAACTTTTGTATTGAGTGCTGTACTTAAAAAATATACAAAACATTGGATATGACATTAGTTTTATAATTACAGATTTTTTCTCAGAGAAAAGAAAGGGAAGTTGCTATGGACATTTTATCTTAAATGGCACTGCATTTTTTTAGCTTTTCCTTAAAACTTCATGTGTATATAAAAAATAAGAATCTGAGTTTTATCTGTATGTATTTGAATGTTATATATTTATAAAGGATTGAAGACATTTACTTTTCAGGAAGTGAAAATATATAAGAATATGAGTTGGCTGCACAAGCTTAATTCTTTCCCATTTTGTATTAATTCTGTATAAAGAGTAGTCGGAGTGGGAGTAGGATGAATATGAGATTCATTGTATGCTCATTGTGTAATAGTGGGAAATTGCTGTTTGTATAGGAGTAAAATGGAGTAATATATTTGTGTGCTGAATGTAGAAGAACTAGTTATATTGAGACAATCCCATGAACTAACATAATATCATAAACATTTGCCTTTAGAAGAAGAAATAACCTATTACAATGCAGAAGCACAGATTTTTGTCCTGTGCTTCAAAACCTGCCAAACCTGCTTTTTTTCTATTTTCAAATTACTTGATTATACTGGTCATGCCCTGTCTTCTGTATGGAATCAGTAGAGATGTTTATCCTGGTTCATTGAACGATATGCTTATGTGCTCAGTGTGCACAATGACAATGTGAACCTTTCAGTGAGTTGCAGAAGTTGTAGGGGAGATGCTGGCTGTTGATTGTGCTCCTTGTAACTGTCCTGATGCATTTTCATGGGCTAACATCCATCACCTATCATTTTGGTCTTCTTATTTTTCCTTTATGCAGTTGAATTCTTTAGCACCTGGTGGTATTCCAAGTTTTGTGGCCAGAAAGGAGAGGGAAGATTTTTACATTTAATAGGCAATTTCCTGGTTTGTTCACATTTGATAGCCTACTGTCAAAGTATGGTGGGTGTTTTGATTTAGCAAGGAGGTCTGTTTAAGTCCAGACTCTTTTCAAAAAAAAAGTTGCTGCATTTTTTCTCTAACAGCTGCCACCTGAACTTATTTCACAAAGATCTTGGTGTAGGCGTATAATGGTGTTTTATGGTGTAGGGGAGGATCTCTACCTCATACCTTTGAGAGCTGTCCCTCATTAGCTGAAATTCCCTCCTGCAATATGTCAGGCTCCAGTATTTGGCTTCAGTTAGAGTTGATAGCTTTCTCTGCTGGAAAGCTGCTTCTGTAAGATTCCCCCTGCCTCCTTTCACCACCAACTTAGTTTGGCACTTGGCTGAGACCAACAGTCTGAGATCCTCTCCCCTGTACTGCCTGCTACATCTCCTCCTACTCTCTTGTGAATATGTCAGTGGCTCTGCAGCTTCTCAGCCATCATGGCTGGAGTGGGCACCAGGAGGTATGACAGGAATCTCTTGGGAGAGTGCATCTCTTTGCCCTTGGTTTGTGACCATCAGGCTTGCAGCTGGTAACTGTCAATTTACATCACTGGACTAAATGATGGGGCAAAACATGATTAAGTGCTGCCTAGCATTACTCTTTGTGCCTTCTTAAATAAGGAACTGGAAACCATGGATCCATTCCTCACCTACAGCTATCTCTTCTATAACAGGTGTTAATTTTGTTGCCTGGTATTCAATGTATTCTACATAATGATGTACGTTGACCACATGGTGATGACACAGGCATAAAGACACATCTTTAGTTTTCTTTCATTATTTAATAAACACCACAGTTATTATTATTTACTCAATCCACAGTTTCTGAGGGATTTCTCTAGCATTTCTCTCTAATACTAGAAGAAAGAAGAATTTGTTGTTAAGGAACAAGTACTATCCTTACTCTTGAGGTTGAGACTCCTCTTTTTGAAGTTACCACAAGCTGTGCTACTGATTTACCTGAGCTAAGATAACACCCTTATATCTCTAGTTTTATTGAATGGAATCTCTTTAGCTCTCTGCACACCACCTATCCTAACTAACTGGTTATGTGAATAACTTCTGATGCTTCTACTTCTTTAAAAGAGCATTCAGCAAAGACCATTCACAGAACTAGTTGGACTTGTATCTTGGATAATTATTTATTTTCTGAGAATTACAGCTTGTAATCAGTGTAAGATATTCATGCAGCTGTTTCCCAGCTTTACTGACCTTCTAGCACTCGAGTCAGCCGTGTTTACTTTGGTCTTTGCCCTTAAATACATTTTTAGATTTTTGGTTGAAAACCACCAAACAAGAAAAGAATGAAAATAAAATGCCCATTTCTTCCTGGACTGCAGTTTTAACATAGCATTTGTTTTTCTGGTGAATCACATTTTCAGCTGAAATAAGAGAAACATTTATGGGGAGTTGTGTAAACTTAAGTGAGATCAGAAGTGATTGTTTTCAGACCAACTTCATTTTCCAACCAGTCAATTTTTAGATGGAGTGTAAGTAACAAAACAGCTGTGCACTACAATTTTGCAAATGCATAAGGTTTTGTTGTATAATGCAGCTCTGAAATATGGTACATCTAAACAAGCAAAGTAGATCTGCAATTAAAAATTACTATTGTTTAAAAAAAATATATAGCTGCATATTGACTAAATCCAGGTATGAAAATTTTTCTGTGCAATTATTCTCCACATATAATTGTATTTGAATAGGTGGATGCAATAATCATCAGATACTTTATAGAAGTTCTCTGCTCTGTAATGAAAGAGTGTTTACTTGTTCATTAAACATTACCTAGTCTAAATTTTCAGAAGTCATGTGCAACCTGGAATGTCTCTGTCTCTTTTGGAACTCAGAAACATCCTGTAAATTTTATTTGAATTTTGAGGCAAAGTGATAAGTGTTTGAAGTGCATCATTTCCACCTTTTTGTATGAATCATAGTAGTGAGTCTTTTTATCTTACAGAACTGAAAAGGGTAAGAAGACTTGTTTGGCTGAGAAATGTAGAGGGAATTATGAGTGGGGTTTCCTGCATTATCAGAGTGCATGCATGTATGTTTTGCCCTGCTCTGCCCTCTACCTCAGCTGCCAGAACATGTTGGGTTGTATCTGTCTGACTAGCACTGAAATGCTCTGTACTTCCATCAGTGAAACAGGTATCCCTGTGTTTCATTTGGCAACTGCTGTCTTGCAAAATGCCCTCAAGATCCCTATGCTGTTGAGAAAGAATTGCACCAGCCAGGAGATCCACTTCCTAAAGTGCTTGTTACCAGTTAGCATGACCCCACACCCCATGTATCTTAAATAGCAGGAAACAGAATTAGAGCTGCTCATCTCTTTAAAATCTGTTCAAAGGTCTCCTGATCTATTTGGTGGTGTAACACAATACAATCGTAAGTCTTTATATTTTCATTCTTGTGGAGGCCAATGGTATTCACAGAAATCTGAGCAAATCCATTTTGTTCACTGGACCCTGTTCAAGATATCCACAGTGTTCCTGGATGGTCTCACAGTTTTACAGATGTCTGAAATGTTGAATATTTGTTTCTTTTTCCCTGGAATAAGCAGAAGTAGTTTATTTAATAAAAGAAAAAGGAAGGAAGGGGAGGGGGAAAGAGAGAGAAAGTAATCACAGTGGTTCAAATTGCTTCTGCATCCAATTCAGGCTGAACACTACTGTTCCTCTTTTGTCACTGCTTGTTCATCAGCATTTGCTTTAATGTTCCTTGATTTCAACTGTTCCTGCACTGTATTCCCTTTTATTTGGGTGCGTTTTCTTCTAGAGCAGTCTCTGTCATGAATATTTTAAATACCATGATCTTTTTAATGTCTTATTATTCAGAATCACATCTCTTTTGAGTTCTTCTCTTCAGTCTTCTTTCTCCTTTTACCTCCCCTTCTGTGTTCATGCTTTTTTTTTTTTTTTTGCTGAACACTTCCAGGCACCTGCTGTTGTTGCTGAAAATCCAGCTCTTGGTCAGCAACTCTAACTGGCCTATGACAATATCATCCTTCCACTACCAAGAGGAGAAGGCATTTTTCATGTGAAACTAACTTGGCAGATGTTGTTACCCTTTCAGCTTATAACAATTGATTTATTATATTTATTTTTCCTTGTCCATTTGTGAAGCAGCATCATAGCATTGTGGTGTAGTAGTGGTGAGTTGGTTTTGTCTTGGCCTCTTGGAGTGGGTTTGGGGCTTTTAACAAGGTTGGGTTGGGGGGGGGGCGGTTTGAAGTGGCTTAGGTTTTACTGGCTCAAGGAAATTATACTTAAGGAAAAAATTTTATAGGGACACTCAGTAAGTCTCAACATCTAAAGGGACTTGCAAAATGACGTATAAAAAATGCAGTTCTTAACTATCAGACCCAAAGACTCTGTGGACAAATATGCCATGCCTATTTAAAACACAGACCCCCAGTTCCTTTACTTTTGATCTTTTTTTTGGGTGACTGAAGAATCTCTGCTTGATCTGCAGCATACTGGGTAACATCTCAAACTACTTTTGCCATTTGCAGGTGCAGAGAGGAATTGTGTGCATGTCAACTTAGTAGCAAGGGGAGAGTATAACAGGGCGGTCTTATAAAAGGTCTCCCAGGAAATGGCAAAAACAAAGCTCAGGAGCCCAACAGCAAATAATAAAGAAAATTATGAATACAAATCAGTGCTGATCAATATACACAACAGAATAAAGCACAAGAGCTGGCTTATTCAAAGCTTGTTCACATCTTCAGTTGCACCAACATTCATTCTTTGCGTTATTGCTTCCTCCATCTGCAGGAGGTAGGCCCTCTGAGCTAATAAATGAGGCTTGTGATTTACTGTAGTTGATTTTTTCCTTCTGTGGTGCTTGTACTTAGCTTGTGACACTTGAGTAGACCCTGAAGTCAAGAGGGACTTTTCATGTGGTTAAAGCTAAGGGAGTGCTGAAGTGCTCTGGCTGGTTGATTTGTAGTGCTTGCTGCAGAACTGAGTTTTAGCACACACAGTTTATTGCGGTCAGAAGAGGCAGATTTAGGAACAAAATTTGGTATACCTTCCATTCTCTTTCTGGGCTTCTTTCCACAAACCTTATCCCCAGTGTGCACATTTCTTTTTCTGTGTCAGTGTCCGTTTTTGAGGGTGTTTTCTGGCTATAACTGGAAGAGCTATTGAATTTAGAACCACAAAAAGCAGGCAAATGATAAATGCATTACGAGGTTGAGTAAAGAAGATTATTTTTCCTCTGCTTTAATAATGGAACCATAAGCAATAAGACAAATAGGCTTAGAAAAGATAAATCTAGCCAGATTGCTTTTTTTACCTTTCTGATAAGATTACAAAATAAGCAGATGAAAGGCAAGTGGTATAATACATACATTTTAGTAAACCTTTTGATACCAGCTTGCCAAAGTATACAAAAACTAACACATGTTGGCTTGGATAGAAACACAGTCATAGAGACTGTAGATGAGTTGAAGGACTATAAATAATGAGCAGTGATGAATGGTGATGAATTGAGATGGGGTAAATTGTACTAATGAAGCTCTGCAGGGGTCAGGATTTAAGCTCAGACTTCTATTCTTTAACATTTTTATTTACAGCATCTTTTCAGCCTGCTGTTGATTTCCAACCTTGCCCAAAATGACAGTGAGGAAGATAAGTAAAATATTGGTTAGCCCCATACAAAACACAAAAAATGACTATTTATTAGAAACACTCAGATCTCAGAAGTAAGGACACTAAAGAACACTTTCTTTTAATTATTTTTATTTCAAGAGGAAAAACTGAATTTGCTACTAATGCTGATAGCCATAGAAAGGTGTAGTGAAACTGGATGATTGAGGAGTAGCAGCAGTGTTCAGCTGGATCCCAGGAATCCTTAAACTACAGAGTTTAGTTTTCTGTCAGGGATGAGCTTCCTAAAGAAAGTTCCTCAAAGCTCAGCTTCCATTCTGCACTGGAAAAAAGAGCAATGAAAGTGAAGAAAGATGCTCTGAATAACTTCTGCCTCTGTAGTCCTTGTCTGCAGGTCTAAACGCCAGATAGCTGGCCAAACGTGTCCTGTATGTAGCAAGTGCTACCCCCACCACAGCTCCCACCCCCTAATGGTCCTGTTTTTCCTGTCGACTCTGATGCCACTGGGTGTGATGCCCTATAGCAGAGCCAGATATTTGGTGCTCATCTCCTGGTAGCTACACCTTCTTTCTTGAAGACATGGAATGAAACAGAAAATGTAGTTCGTATTTCATACTGTGCAGCACAGCAAAAGTGCTCAACTGTATTATAAAGAATGACCAGGAAATAGCATATGCTGAATAACCAGTTTTGAAGTGTTGTTGCTCAAAGATGTTAACAATAATAACATAGCAGAATGTCTGCAAAGTGATCCTATAGTAAATACCATCAAAGCAGGCAGAAATGGATTAGGCCTGCTCCAAATTCTTTTGTCAGGCTATTTTTCAGTGAAATGTGCATTTCTTGTTAACATCAGTAGTGCTGGAAATTTTTTCTTTTTTTTTTTTTTTTTTTTATAGACAGGTTGCCATTGAGTGTTGAAATAACAATTTCAGCTTTTCCAGAACTTGTTGTATCTCCAAAATATTATTAGCAAATGCTAATAATTCCCTTACAGATCTTATAATGCATAACAGAAGGTGAACGTAGAAAGGTGTGTTACAAGTGGTCTAAATAAACGTCTGTGTAAATCTGTCAGTGATACAATATACAATACAGTATTGTCTTTTTTCACTTAAATCTATCCCTCCCAAGTGGCAATGAAAGATCATCACTGCCACCAAAATAAATGTTTAAAATGGCAATTAATGTGTCAGTGAGATAATGAAAATTAAAATCAGTAATAATTTTTTTCTTAAAATCGTCATATGGGATACTGTGGAAATTTATTTTCTTTTTAATTTCTTCTGTTTCCATGCCCCGAAACCAACTTGTTTAAAATTTCCTAAGTTTCGTCTGCGTATGCAATTGTGTATTTCAACTGAAATGACTGTTTTACTTATGTAGGCTTATAGAATGTCTTCTCTATGCATTGGGAATTAAATAAGGATATCAAAGGACATAACAATAGCAATATTTTGTCCTGAATTTATAAGAAGAAAGACAGGTAAACCAGTTGCTGCAGAAATCAGAACTCATAAAGGCAGGCTTTCAATTCCCTAAGCATCTCATGGAATTTCTAGGGTTTTTATTATAAAATTCATCAAACTAATTCTGTTATCCATTTGTTGTGGCAGCTGTGGTATGTTTATCAGCCTGAATAACAAATACAAATCCTGAATGCAGGCAGTAAGCAATTAATAGCATTTCTGTAATAAAAGTTTGGGAAACGTGGTTGATAACTTTTCTCTAATGATGAAATGTTGCAGGTTCTTTCTGCCACTTCTCATAATTAAGCCTGTATGAGATGTAATTAAGCCCTATTATATGTGTCTCATGCTGCTGCTACTTGTCTTCTTAAATCTAAATCTAAGCTAAAAGAAAAACAAAACTGTTTTCCTCCACATCTTCTAGGTTCAGTTGGCGCAGACTTAAATGATAATTAAATTAATCAGATGTGAAAATATATCTTTAGTTGTGTGTATAGCTTGAATTTAAAAAAAGGAAAAAAATACAATCTGAATAGTAAAAGATGTGAATCGTGCATCACTGTAATGCCACAAGAAAACTAAATAATTAGTTTGAAAGACTGTCAGGCAGTGACAACTGTTTTGTATGTAAAGTATATCTGGTAGTACCATACACTTCTACAATTTCAGTTGTGAAACAAATGATTTATTTTGTCATAATTTACGTTGGCAACATCAGAAGCAGTTGTTTCATGACTTTGTAATGCAAACAACTCGATGTCTAATTGAATAAATTAGCATGAACATTTTGCTTTATTTTTTATGGATATTCAACCAATTATCATCCACTGTCATACCAATGGCAGACAGTAAATGATGTGGTCCTGTTGTATGCCTAACCCTTCCATTCTTTGGAATTAAGGAGAAAATGACTACTATCTCTTACAAATTTGGTTCTGATGATGCTGTTCAGCAAAGGCAGTCCTGAAGAAGCTGAAGTCTACATTAATTCACAGACTAGTTCTTTATCTGCTGGGCCAGAGAGGCTTGTGAGTGAGATGCTGTTTGAGATCAGCTGGAGTTGTGGAGTTGTACAACAGCTAGTGTTCAGCGTGGACTGCCTGTTTGTTTGAGAAGGCTTTGAAAGAAGTCTTCCCTGTTCAGTGGTAAGTAAAAGGAACTGACTGTATTCGTTTTGACCTTGACCACAACAGAAGACCAATCGTATTCTAGAACTAAGGTTATGAGAGCAAATAGACTACTTTTTTATATTAGTGCAGAGCCAAGCCCAGCATTGGGCTACTGCCCTGATGAGGGTCACAGTTCTGGTGTGCACCTTTCACCTGATCTGGAAGGTGCCTTATTCCCTGGACATCCTTGAAGTATCTCTTTCCTTGCAGAACATGCTGCAGAGTCCTGGCCAGAAACAGCATCTCTCATTCAGCCCCACAAGCTGTGCTCTCCAAGCTAAATCTAGTGACTTGGATCATGTGATGGTAATCAACACAGTTGCCTTTTCTGGCCCATCTTCCCTTGTATTGAATTAGGTTTATGTGGTGAACAGTAGACTTTCCTAAAGCATAAAAGAGTTTATTCAGACAAGATGAAACATCTATAAGCAAACCACATGCATGCTTATTCCAGAACAGGTCACCTGTCTTCTGCAGTGGGAGAATTAATTCATGTATATTAAATAATCTATGTTCTTGTTGTAGACTACTGTAGATATGGTATAGAACTTGCCTTTTCTAGTATCAGTATCCCCAGCCCCCCTGATCACTTGTTCCTGTGGTAACTCATCTCCTAACCACTTAGGCAGTAATACAATCACTAACAAGCCCATGTGGATATGTATAACACTTCATATAAAATTAATGTAGTAATCTTCGAATGTTCAGTGATTCCATAGCATCTGTCATGCAGTGCCCCTAGCTACACTGTATGGTAAATGCTTAAAAATAGTACTGGAAAATGTGTTTTATCAGGAAGCCATTAGATGTACAGATTTACCATAATTCATTCCAAGCTATGACATGAGGATATAGGATAAACAGTGCAGTAAAATGGAAATAATCAGATAAGATTAGACCATTTATACATAGAAGCAATTAAGTGTTATAAAGAAAAATTATTTGATGATAATACTAAATACCATTTTATTCTTTCACATATAGTAAATATCTACTTTAGCAATGGGAACTGAGTTAAAATTATACAGATTAATTAATACTTGAGTTGATAGTTGAACTTTCACAACAGTCAGTTTAGTTGTCTATTTTGCACTTTTTCTTTTAGAATATTATTAGTTCCAGAAATTTTCTTCCAGTGCCCTAAGTACTTTATGTCTTTTCATGTTGATGTTTTTCGTCTTGAATCTTGTAGTGGCATCTCTCCTCGGCTCAATAACTGTACCTCTGCCTGCAGTCTTGCCATTCTTATGTTGCACAGCTCTAGCCTGCCTTCTCACATCCCTGCCTCACAACTCCGCAGTTTTCTCAGAAATCTGAGCCAAGGTAGCACAGCTGTGCCATACAGGCCCTTGGCTTGGGATCACAGGCTGCTGGACCCCAAGGAGGAAGGTTACAGTACTTACTGTAGAAAAACATCTTTTCAGGCCTTGAATCTCCTGTTGCTAAAGTACAAGTAAGCACAGAGCCCTAGAGCAAGTCAGGGATCTTACTGACAGAACATTCTTTTTCAGAAGGAAATGCTGATCCAGTGCAACTGTGGAACAGTCTGTGGGAAAGAAAATTTCAAATGATTTTTTCTATTTAAACTCATTTCTTTGGAGAACTGTGTTGATACTATTGTTTTGACATCTCCTGAATAAAAGAATCTGTTCATAGTTATTCTGAATTTGTCAGAGTATGCAGCCTAAGAAAAAGGACAAAATGCTTTGAAATTATTTGAAAGTTTCAACTAGTCAAAAGAGTCAAAATTACATTTTTTGTTGTTGTTATAAAATCACTGTAATTTTAGACTCTTCTTCCTGATTTAGAGCAGAAAAGTTTTTGAAAAACCCCAAATATTTTCCCAGGATATGGAAAGTGTTTCATAGCTCTCAAAGTAACTTATAATTAGCAACATTCTTGATAATAATGCATTTTTTTTAAATAAATGAAGACATTGAATCTGTATTTTTGTCTAGCAGATGACAAGGGGACTAGAGATAAAATTTTCTGCTACTTTAAAGAGGAAAGAGGAGAATGAAGCATGCATATGCAAACTCAGGAGGCTCAGAAAGAGAAGGATCTTTCTTAGGGTGATGATGGAAAGACAGCCATGGCTGTGCTCATTTTCATATTATAGCTTCATCACAGAGCATTTCTGTCCAGCATCCTGTCTTTCTTTATGGGCTTGGGTGTATGTTCTCTGTTTGCAAATTAAATCATCTTTTCATGTTTAATTATGTAAAGAAGAAGACAACTAACACAGGGAAAACTGGATTACCCTGAGCCTGTTTGTGAAACTGAGATTGAAAATTGGGAAGATAGAAATGGGCAAAAGAAGGATTTGCAGATTTGATCTAGAGTCATGCCTGGTGTTTCCCACCCAAGAGTAGTCTGGGCTTGTCTGTGCTGGGCTGACCTAGCAAGCCCCATGGCCAGAGGGGTCCCAATTGCTATTTGCAAAAGAAAGTTGATTTTCTATGATGGAGCTGTTGATATGCAGCTAAAATCATCTAGCACAATGTCTAAAGTTGACATCCTTTCAGGGAAAAAGCAAACCCTTTGTGATCACATGAATATTATGTGATCTAATTTAGATTACGAATGAAGTCTTTATAGACTGCATGTGAGATCTTAGGCAGGGCTGTGGTATATATCATGCCTGCATAGAGACCTGTTCTTTTACATGTACTTGTTTCCTGAAAATCCTATTACTACCTTTTCCAAATAGACACAAAGGGCTTATTTTTCCAGAACCAATAAATTACATCACCCAAAGCTGCAAAGATGTATACAGTCAGTTGAAAAATACACCCCTTTTATTACTTTTAGAAGAGTTACCAACCCAAGTGCATTGTAGGGAAGTTTGGAAGCTAGTCTTTAAAGCCATAGTGCTATTTTTGTAATCCATGTGCATTGAAAGCTACCTATGAAAGAATTTGCCTCTTGAGATGCAGATGTGTTTATGCTAATGCAATTTACTTGTCTTATTTAAAATAAATCTAAAGGAATTTTGATTGTGATTTGATAAGAGCATTTTCTTGGAAAGATATGCCTTAAAGGTCAAGTGGCACAGTCTGTTTGGAAGAAATCTGGACCATTTGCATTAGCATCAAGATAGTTTCTTATCATAGCTTCTGTGCCCTCTGCACCCTTTCTGAGCTTGAGTATTTTCTCCTATCAGTTTTCTCATATGCTTTGTACTTTTTGTCCAAAAATTATGCCCAAGGACTGATATTCTCAGGATAGTGTCAGAGAACATGGGTTAGGCTGTTTACACCTTTGGGCCATGCAGGGTGAAGGGCGCCTCATGCTGCAGTTTCCTTCTCTTCTCTTCTCTGTCACGCAAGTCCTGAGGTTGGACTTCAGCTCATGTTTCTCTTCTGGCTTTCTGCCAGGTAAAAGAAGTAGATGTAACTGTTTTGGGTTGGTGCTAACGAAGGGAAGGGTACAAAAGGCGGGCAAAGTCTGCACTTGAGTGCTGTGGGAGGAGGCCCATGACTATTTGTGGCTGGTGCCCTGTTAACAGAGTTCAGGAAAACACAGGGGTAGGCAGACCTTTAGACTATCTGTGTTTGGGTAACTGGAAACCTGTGCTGGAAGGCTCTGAGTAGGTCACGTAGCCTCTCCTGTCTCAGTAGCGGTGCATCAAGGACAGGTGTCACCCTACGCCCCACATCTTTTCCCTTAGAGGAAAACAAGGAACTGTCCAAACCAGGACTGTATTTGACCCCATCACCATCCACTTACAAACTCAAAATTAGGAAATCTGCTGAGACCATTGTTCAGAAATGTGAAATCATTAGGGAATTGCTGAGACCATCCATAGAATTTTGGGGGTTTTTAATATTTTCATTCCTTCTTATCAGAAATAGGAAAAACTTTATACTGCTTTTGTTGTAATAACCATAGTGTGGGATTATAACATACAAGTCTCTCTCTGCCTCTAATGGCTGAAACTGCAGTTTATCAATGTGCTTTAAGGTAATAGAGGTGGATTTCTTTTGTTGAAAATGTGGCTCTGGAATACCAGTTATTCTATTAGATGCCCCCTTGATGATGCCTTGTCCCCCTTGCATTGCACTGGAGAAGCAACATCCTAAAATTTTTACACTAGGTGAAGGATTTCTCTCTCGGACTAGAAAAAATGACAGCATTTTTTCCCCCTCATCAGATTGACCTCTTTCTTCTGTATCCAAATATAACTCCTCTTGCCTTTTTTTTTTTTGTTAAATTATGCACAATTACAGCAAAACACTATTCTGAATTTTGTCATGCATAGTAATTTCATGATTAGTACTTAAGTTGCCTTCACACTTGGGTATTTACAAGTTGATTAAATGCCTTGGGTACCTACTCACATTGCAGTTGTTACAAACTTGCAGGATTTTGAAGGGAGAGGGGCTCTCATTTCTTTACAAAAAATTCACAGTGCTGTAGCAAAGGTATGAATGTGGGAACATTGGCTTCAGTGAAGAACCAGGTGCAGGCAGCAGTTTTTCTTCTCAGCTTTGCTTCTCTTTTACAGCGTTGCCCTGCTTGAAACCTGAGGTTTTCTGCTCTGCAGTGTCTAGGGTGTAGCTGTGTTGGGCAGTGCCACTCTTTGGAGGTACCTGTAGCTCATGGTAGTGTAGGATTGAGAAGGGAGAGTGGGCAAGATGCAGCAAAGAGGCAGTGTTGGTGCTCCCTCTCCTTCTGCCACTGCGGTGGTAGCTCGGGGATGCCCCGCTCTGCCTTTCGTACCCCCACGGGCAGGTCTGTGTTAGTGCTGGGGGCACAAGCATTTAAAAGATCAGTCTGCCAGCAGTTACAAAATGTATTCCTCTATGAAAGTGCCAGTTATCTGTCCCTAAGAAATCCAGAAGTGAAAATGTGCTTTAAGGAATTCCACCTTCTGCTTTCCTTATCAGTGGTTGCAATTCAGGCTTCAGAATGCTTCAGCCCTCCTACCTACCAGCCCCAGCAGTGCTGTCCTTTTTATTTTCTTAGGAAGATAGAAAGTGTCTCTCCTTCCCATAGAAATACGTAGTCATTGCTGTTTAAAAGGAGAAAATACAGAAAATATATATATATATAAAAACCAGAAAATGGAAATAACAGTCTCAGATTTGAGTGGGTTTTATCTTGCTGCCCTGGTTGTTTGTTGGGTGGCATATTGGGCTGATCTGAGACCCTTTGTGTGCGCTACCAATTTCTTTTCAAAATCGAATAGCATTACAAGACTCTGTGAGGGATTTGTTTTGTTGTTTGTTTTTGTTTTTTTTTTTTTAATTTCTCAGTATTTCAGTAGAATTAATGTCCCTTCCACTGTCTATACAGCCCAGCATCAATATTCTGTACCTTATTACATTTATGTATTGTTGACTATCACTGAAGGCAGAAGTTCTCAAAGTGTTACTACTCCCCTTGCTGGTGTGTTGTAGCCATGGCACTCAGATACTTGGCTTTCCAGTGACAAACTGCTTCTTCCTATTTGAATTCATGAGTATGATTTTATGAAGAGACAGGGACGAATTTAAGAGTATAGGTTTTTGTCTCCTTTCTTATATTGTGTGACTGTTGAATAGAATGACTTTCACCCGTCTCCTTGATTTACACAGGCATGGACCTTGGACGTGTGTAGACTCGTCAGCAGAGTTTTTTTTGTGGTTGGAGCTATTTAAACAATGACACGGTAGTTATTTTAGCTGCTGTGTTTTTCAGAACGATTTATTCTCCTGAATGAAAAATCAAAAAGGCTTGTAGACATTTGAGAAAAGATTTACTGATATTGCTGCATTAAGGGGTAATAATAATAATTAATTTGCCAAAACTTAAAAGCTGGAATTGTTTAACATAGTAACTGCTGGATTTTTTGTGGGTTTTGGTTTTTTTTTTCTGACTCGGTGACTGATGATATCAAGTGTCTGCAGCCCCACTCTCAGGTAAAATCAATTCTTCATCATGCAAATAGAAAAGTCTGTACAGCTCTTTTGCCTCACTGTACAAATCATTAAAATTTTAATTTGCAGGTAATAGATTATAAATAAACCTAGAGCAGATTTTTAGGAAAATTGGAATCTTCACAGAGAATTTGCTGGAGTTTTGCTTCATTTTTTTTATTCTGTGATAAAAAGTAACAGAAGCAAGACAGATTTCTGCATTTCAGGAATTCATCGGCTGCAGCCCAGAATCATGGTCTCCTCCTGCGTCTGGTATTGCACTGGAATCGCTTTCACATGATTTTATATAAGCAAAACATAATTTGGTTTCTTGTTTGCCCAGTGCTATCAGACCACATGGAATCAGACTGAAAATCTGCTAAGTACAGTTATCTGGTCTCCAGCAGGTAACCAAAAGCAGATTGCAAGTGAAGAATGCAGGAATAAAACAATAATTTCTGGTCTCTTTCTTCAGAACTCTCCCAGTTCCACACAGGTAATGTTCTAACAAGATTTCAGAATAACTTTTAAAAAAACCCCAAAATTATCCTTTTTCTTTGGAGGGCCCAGAGTGGAGAAAAGTGAATGTTTTTTTCTGGGAATGGCCCTGAAATGTAACAAGGCTTTAGGAAAGGTGCAGGCAGCTCTACTGACAGAGTGCTGGTGCCTTGGGCAGTCATAGAACATATACAGTGAGACAAGACTTATGGGCATTATATAGTCTAGGCTTGAGGGATATGCCTGTATTTCAAATAAGGTATTCTGTATCTTGGTGTGATTTTTATTTTTTTTTCCCATTCAGAGTATGGGTCTGTGTCTGAGGACAGCAGCATGGAGCTCAGTGAGGCACTAAAACAGATCAAGAGTAGGAAAATACACTTTGTCTGTGCTTATCTCTATGAACAAAATAAATGTTGAGTAACGATGGACTGGGGTCAGAATTTGTAATGTGCACCCCTCTGGCTTGTGAATATTGAGTCTGAGATGCAGAATCTAAATCTCAGCCAGTAATTTTCATTATAACAAACCAATCCACTTCATTCAGAGTGCTTTGCCTCCTTTCATGTACGCAGACCACATGCAGTTTCCTAACCACGTAGTTGCTTGGCAGGGGTCTTTTGTGGTTGAAGCAGGGGAAAAGTAGAGGGAGACTGCCACCCCCATCCTGTCACCTGTCACCTCAGTACTATATCCTGCAGGATACACTGCTCTTGCTCTGCTTTTTGCAGCCCATCTGTTCCTTATGTTTATTTAAGAGCATTCCTATTTAAAGAATAACATTTTCAAGGTATATAATTAAAATACAGGTTGACACTTTTTATTGTTTTCCTGTCTGGCTTTGTATGGCACACTGGAAGAAAATATTTAAGAAATCTATTTCTGCAAAGGTTTCTGTTTGAGTGGGCTACACTGTCCCCTTATAAAAAAATACAAAAAACCCCCTTAACCCCCCTGAGGCTTAATGTGACTAGTTGAAGGCACTATGGGATTGTAATCTAGAAACACAGAACTAATTTTCTTGTTTTAATTTTAAATTAGAGGGGCTTTTTTTGTTAACTTGAATTGAAATGTTTCAATTATAAATAATGCCAGAAAGAACCAGCACACTTGAGCGGGTTTAATGAATTGCGTGTGTTCTTGCTGCTTTGTGAATATGTGTGTGGTGGTGGAGTTTCAGAGACCTGTCACTTAATATATACTGAAATGAATGTTTTATTTATGATGTATTCATTTTAACTATCCTAGCTTTTTTGTTTTATGAGCAGGGTTTCTGCAGAGCCCTAAGATCATTTTAATATGTTCAGAAGAAATTTCCACAGATACTGAACTGCAGAGCTTTATGTCTCATGAAAGTGTAAGAGTAGCATGTTTCTTGTCTACATTTATTATCCTTAAGAAGGCATTGGATGTTTCTGTCATGATTGAGAAAATACTTCAGGGTGGTTTATTCCTTCTGCTGAGTAGATAGTCTGCATTTACAGTCCTTGATATTATGTGTCAATTCTAACCAATATTGGCCAATGTTGAATATGAACAAAGAGGCAGAAATGTAATTACTGTGCTGAAACTCGAGAATGGGTAGTAACAATAAAGCTGTACACTATTTTTGACAGTAATTTCAAAGGTCAAATTGCAATTCAGAGCATCTTAGTATCAGTTTTTGTTGTTTTTAAGGAAGCAAAATTTCCTAAGAAAATTTAAATTTCCTTCAGCACATTTTATGCTCTCTGCATTAGAAAAGTTTGTCTCTTTTGCCATGTCCTTTTTTTTAATGAGCTGGGGTTTTATCTTCTCTAAGAAACTGCTTACTGAAAAGCTGTATTTTAAGCCTTCAATTTGATGTTCCAGAGGAATATAGGAATACTTCTGACTAAACCCCCAGTTTTACAGTAACTTGAGAATACACTGGCAAACTGCTTTTCTAGCTAGAATCATTGATTATCTAGTGCAAAGACAGCAAGTACAGCAAAGAAAATTAATGTGGTAGCGTTATTACTTCATTAGGAAAACCAGAAAATATAATTCATGCTCATTAAGCGTGAAGACAAAAAACCGTGTTTCCATTGAAGTGTTTCTGTTTTGTAAAAAATGCATAGCAGACAACACTATTACTTAAATTAGTCATTGTTGGTCTTTCAAAAACTGATCAAGGGCTGTTTTACAAACTGGTGTGTAATTGTCAATGTGAGATTCTCCACATTAAAAAGCCAAAGACAGCACTTGAACAAATAGGAGAACTCCTATTTACCAAAAAGCAATGAGTAATTTTCAAGTGGCATCCAAAAATCTGATCATGGGTCTTCTCTGTGTATATATATATAGATATATAAAAATATAGATTTATAAAAATTATAATATATTGCATAATATATCATGTTATAGTATAGAAATATATAATGTGCATTATATAAAATAATGTATTTCAATAACAATGTAGGGGTTTCTTCTGTATTAAGAATAGTTTGCAAATCTTCAGCTTTCACCTTAATAGCAGTACAAAGCAAACACATTGGTATCTTTTCTATGTTTTCTCAAATTTCACAAATTTACAATGTTTGAGGGACAAAAAAAAAATAAGATTTTTTTTCTTTCAGAGGTGGGGTTGGTTTTTTTCCTAAGAGCTCATTTATAAGCCAAGCTTTCCTAAGTATATGTTTTTTATCTACTTCTTTGGAGGAGATAACTGAACGGGTAAAGCTACAGGCATGCCTGGTTACTCCAGCATGTGGGTGGACTGTTCTGGGGAAAGAATGACTGATTTGAGGTGGGCTTCAGTGTGGACTAAGGGATTTGTAACAAGAGGCAAGCACTGTCCCAGAGTAAATTCTCTATTCTACTTTGCAGCATCCCCACTCAGTGGCAGACAGCTCTTAGAAGCAACAGCAGTATGTCAGCTCAGTGAATGTTTTGTAATTTAAACAACCCACTACAAAGCTGACTATGTATCTCTCTTGAGTTATAGGAATCTTAACATTGACTTTGATACTACGTTTTCAGGAAAAACCTTGTCATGTTCCAAGAAATAAGAATGATTTTAGGCTAAGACAGTGATTGGTGTTTATTGTTATTACTATTATTACAGGTAGAGTTTGGTGGGATGTTTTGCTTCATTTTCTTTAAACAAAAAATTCCAAACCAAACAAGAGGCCCCAACCAACCGAAAAAAACCCCACAGTGTTTGAGATACAGAGAATCAAAACTCTGCAACACTTGGAAGTGGCTGTGAAAGTTATTTGGAGTTGGACTTTGTCACTAGAGGGCACTTAGTCACATAAAATTAGCCATGTTGGGGTTGGGTTGGGGTTTTTTGTAATGGCTTTTTTTTTTTTCTTTAAAATATCTTCTAAAATATTTGTTGATTTTTTGTTGTTTTATTATTGCATTAAGAGTATGCAAGTATAGTCATAAATATCTGCAAATAGAAGAGTGTCAGGGCAGTGATCTGCAGTAAAACATTTCCTCTGGGACAGAGGATAAAGCAGAAAGGCTAAGAAAAAGCTACAGTGTACTGGATTTAGTCCAAAAAACTCTCAGGCTGAAATGATACTAAATGCCCGGTCAATTAGTATTAATTTAATTAATAAAACCTGAAGTGGAATAAATTATCATATTTAGCAGCAGGGGTGTATAATCACAAACACAGATACAGTTCTGGAGTACCAAAGTCTCTGCTATAAATTTACAAATGTAAAAACTCCTGTTATTGAAAACAAACAAAGCCAGAGCCCTCCTTTACACATACCAGTCATGAAGTACCTAAGATACCTAGTGGAGTGCTCTTTTATAAATGGGTTTAAAATACTTGACACTTCATTGTATACCATCTAGCTTCTTTGTGCTCTCATGGTTTGTTTTGCTGGACACTGAGCCCCCGTGATTTCTGATGGGATGCTTAAGGTTCACTGGCAGCCTGGTCACACACTGGCATATTGGCAGCTCCTGGTACACCTGTAAAGCTGTCTTTGTCCTGGGATGTAGTGCATTTTACCTACTGGCTGAATGAATGTGATAATTTGCCATGGGACCTCTTTTCTCCATCCCCCTCTGATGGGTGAGCAATGACAGTGGGCTAGAGAGCTGGTGGCCCAAGGAGGTGGGGTTTGCTGTATATTTTTTCTGGCTGTTACTGCCAATCACAGAGAGAAAGAAGGCACTCAGGGACCACATCTGCCATGCCAGCTTAGTGCTGGGGTATGCAGAATGCCAAGTGTTAGTTTACACATGCTTTCAGCAAGCATGGCATGCGGTGGTGGTATGTGTTTGTCAGCGCTGTCCTCAGCTTCTGACCAAAGCTTGCCATAGAAAGCCTCAGTTCAGTGTTACTTGAGGTTTTTTTAGCTCTCTAGGCAGTCTGACAGGTTAGTTACCAAATTAATCAGCTGTTGTGAGGGGGTGAAACTGGAGTGAATGTTTCAGGCGTGAACCTGAATGACTCTGGGAGTGAGAAGGGATGATGACAGAGATGTGGTGAAGCAGAAGCAGTAACAAAGACCAAATATGCTAGAACACATGGTTTGTTTTATTGCTAAACCAAATTGCCTCAGGTTAAGTCTTTGTTGGAAGCATATTGAAGCTTGGAGATTTAAAATTTTGAAAACACAGGTTCAAGCGGCTACATATCTAAGTGGGCTTTTATATTTCTCTGTATCTCCTGCCTCACATGGGTGGAATGCTACACTGATTCATTTTGGAAGACATGCAGGTGGAATAATAGAATTGTAACAGCTTGCTAGGATTTTATGTGTCTTTTCTATTTAGAACCATTGCTTCTGATTAATGGACATATATACCTACAGCTGCAGCATTGCCTTTGCATTCATGGACTTGAGCCCTGTCTGGCTCTCTGTGCCCTCTGCATGGCTTCTGTACCTCCACACACGGACATGGAAGTATTTTCTCCTCTGTAGGTCAGAGAAAAGCAGTTTTAAAGTCCAGAGGGCAGTGTACCCTCTAACAAAACCCAAGAGAATAGATATCCTGTCGATTCTCTATAGCCAAGAAATTTCAAGCTCTGTAGTGATGGAATTTCAAGCAATCCTTTTGGTCAGAACTGAGAATTTAAAGTGCAAGTCAGAGCTGATAACTGTGGATTATTGCTTAAGCTGGATAGAAGGTCAAGACTATTGAGACAGACCTTTTCTGGGTCCCCATTCATGGTGCTGGCTGTCTGCTATAGGAACTTTGTCCTTGATGGTGCAGTCTTATGTGTATAGGTATCAAGGTCTGCCCCTTTGTAGTATGTGCCAGGTACTCAGATGGCCTGTATAAGTGTTTCATTACATGGATTGTATTGCAGGACAAAGATTTACAAGCTGGAAATCATTTTCCTCTGTCTGTCAAAATGAACTTCACTGCAGTACACCTCCCACTACATTTCCTGGAAAGATGAGGTGGACGTCAGAATTCATAGTCCCACTGAATGTTGTTAAAGGAAATTTAAAATTCTGTTTCATGAAAAGAGGATAAAATTACTCCTCAAGAAACATTTATCTGCACATTTTGTAATGGAAAGCCCTCATATGGCTTGCAACATAGAGAGGAATGACACTTCTTACTCTTGTAATCAAAAATAGATTAGAAATCAGTTCTAATCAAGGTCACAAGAGTGAGTATTTTAAAAATTGAAAAGGGAAGTTTTCTCTAGTTTTGCTGCTTAGGCGTTTTAAGTGGAGCAGGTAGAGGGCAGTAGGTGTTAACTTTCAGGATCTCTTTTCCATTGTGCCAGTGTTAAGCAAACTGCTGAGCTGCTCTTCAGCTGGGATTGTAGGTAACCTGATTTCACTTGGAAATAGACCGACAGCATTCACACAATCTGTTAGCACAACTCAGCCGTTGGACTTGTAACGTCTTTGTCTGCTAAAAGTGGGCCTCTTGTTAGAACTCCAGAATCAGCAGTGAAAAGAGTACAGGCATTGACTTGGAGGTTCTCCATGCAGGTGAACAGCTGTTTTTGCCTTACACAACAGGGACATTTTGTGTCCTGTGAAGATTTTTGGTTTTCACTTTTAAAATAAACGAAGTGATAAGCATTATTTGCCATGAAAATTAATATCTGGAAGAAGAGATTAATTTCCTTCTCTGAAAGGAGAAAAACCATAGGAGGATGACAGTATGAACAACACTTAATTAAAATATAATTGTGTTTAATCAATGGAGTATAATTAGAAATAGTGCTTAAGAGTTCATTTTAATGGCTTTTGGGCTATTTGTATTCTTTAAATTAATATCTGCCTTATGAACAAAGATCCAACACAGCTCACTTCTCAAAAAGGCTCATTTGTTTTTCTCTAGTGATTTTTGTGTAGTTCCAAGGAAGCAGGACCAGGAAACCAGAAAATTGACAGGTGGTAAAAAATTAATGTAATGCCTTCTGAATATTTGGTGTTTCCAGCCTGTGGTATAGAAGAATGATCTGGTGTTAACATCTAGCTTAGGATACTACAGGTCAATCTCTTGCTTGCTGTACACTTTCTAGGTAACTTTGGGAATCACTGAGGTCATTGTGTTTGTTTACTTTTTGTTGCACACAGAGTCTAGTACCTTTAATATTCAGTAAGTCTGTTCTTCCTTTTCCTTAGAAATTTATCTAAGTACTGGTCAGGCTCCTGTGATTGGAAACGTGTATCAACTTAACATGAATGGTCAACAGCATGTGCAGGTGGTGCATGTAGTTATTGAAGGTGTCCATACTCTGAAGTAATTTAAACTGGTGCCTTCTTTTTTTAGCTGCCTTGTGTTGTTGTGCATGCACACAGCAGCAATACTGCCTGAGACCAGGGCTCCATCTTGCTCAGTATCCTATCAGCAAAGTGAAACCTCCTCACATTACTTTCCCAAATGCCAGGTTTTTTGCATTTCGGAAACCTCCTGCACCAGAGGTGGTTTTCCTTTGCTTATTAACCCCCAAAGGATTTCCCATCTCTCAGCTTGTTCAGTTGTTCCCTGAATCCATGTAAAGTTTTAACATCCCCCGATGAAGAGTTCCTGAGTTTCCTTTCTCAGTTGCGTGGAGAGCTGCTTCCTCATGTTTGTTTTCAACCTGCCATCTGCCTGCTTCATCTGATGCCCCCAGCCTTCTGTTATAAGAGGCAGCAAACAGTCAGTTTTGATTCACCACTTCCATGTCACTCGTGATTTTTCAGATCTCTATCATATCTCCTCTGGATCATTGCTTTACCAGGTTTTGTAGCTGGTGCTCCTTGTAAGCCAGACTCTACTTTCTCTCCATCCTCTTTTCCTCATTTTCAGTTCTGTACGTGAGTGGAAAGATCAGAATTGCATGTAATATCTAAGTCACAAGTGTGTGAATATACAGAAATACAATAGTTGCTTTTTGTTTTTCCTCTGGTATTCAATTTGCTTTCTCTAACATGTGAGCATGGAGATGATGTTTACACAGCAGTTTTACCACCCAAGATCTTATTCCTGGATAGCCAGTACTTTTGAGTCTAAATTAAAAGTTTCCCCCTAGAAGTTTTCTAGCATCATTTTGTATAAATTATGCTTCATATGTGATTTTATTACCAACCTGCTCCCATAGAAAATTTTTAGCCTCCATTATTTCTACTCCAAATAGATTAATATCATCAGCAAACACTGACTCCTCCCTGTTTGGTCCCTTTCTCTGGTGATTTCAAGAACATGGTGAAGAGAATGGGCATCCTCAACATGAGGCAGCAAAATCCCACTGGTGACTTTCTTCCACAGTGAGAATTGACTGTTCTCTCTCATATTCCTATGCTCCATTTCCCATCTTTTAAACATTTTGTTTTCTAAATCTGTGCAAAGATGTTCACTCTAGTTCTGTGCCTGTTAACTTTCCTTAAGAAATCTCGTGAGAGAGATATTATTGAATATCTTTTGGAAAGCCAAATGGACAGTGTATCTGAGTATTTTTAAAAAAAAAAAAATAAGTCCCATACAATGCAAGGCCTGAAAGAAAATAGCAGACTGTCAAGAGACTTGTTGTTATTATGTCTCATCTGAAGTATTCAATTATTTGTGACAAACCTTGGTATTCTGATGCTGATGGATCTGTAGCAGCTGCGCAGATGAGGGCTCTGAGGATGTGGATTTACAGGAGGTTTGTGCTGATCTATATGTGAGCTTCCCTAGAAGGGGACTTCTCATTGCCCCCACTCTTGTTTCCAGCTATGTGGCTCCATCTGCACAGCTCCTGTGGCTGAACTGAGTTATGGTTGAAAATCAGCCTAATAAGCAAGATGAGAATTTTTAGCTGAATCAGGACTGTGATATGTCATGACCCTGCAGTGCAGGTGCACTAGTGCCTAGCACATGAGGGGAAGAGCACATCACTGCAGCTGCAGCAAGTGCTGGGCATTGAGAAGCTTAAGACAATCATGAAACTAAACCCTAAGAAAAGTTGTTTGTCTGTATCTTATGTAAAGGGTATTTTAGCTATGATTATTTGTGTGTTGAATATGAGTAGGTGGTTGCATGATGCCTTATGTTTTCTACCAAAAAAATAGTAGTCCATGTTGCATTAATAGAATTAATTCTCTTTCCTGAAACGAGACTTAAAAATTGAGGGATTTCTTTATGACTTATTTTCTTTGTGTCTGTGTTGCTTTTTCCTGTGATTGATAAGCCTAGTTTCCATTACTACAGTAGCTTTGTTACTATGTTTAACCTAAATTTGGTGCTATACAGTAACAACCAGAGTTGTTTCTCTTTTTTAATGGGGTACTGGGAAGCAATCTGAGGCTCTGAGCTGTTTGATTCACTGCTCTTCCAGCCTCTGACTGTATATCTAATTACCCATCCATTTAAAAATGCTGGGCAATTCTTTCACCTTCTGCCAGCAATCTCTAATGTAAAATTACTTTTTCTGAAGATTTGCATGTCCTGTGCTTGCAACACTTGGACCTAGCCTATAAATTGTAAGCAATCCAAAATATAAAAATCACTTTCATTATAGCAATAGGTCAATATGTTAGTGATGCCCAAAAGTTATATAGGGGGTGAGTGCTCAATTATCACATTTTCTTTTTTAGATCCCTCAGAAAGCAAGGCATTAGTCCTGTCAAATTGGGTTTTTCACTGTTCAGTAAATATTTAAGCAGTAGCAATTGGTGTGGCTTTAGTCCAAAATAATTTGTAATCTGAAGAGAATTTTTACACATTTTTTGTGTTTTCTTTTCACAATCTTTAATCAGATTTCATATAAAGAATTGTGTCCATTAGAACTAAACATAATAATGAGCTAAATAGAAATATGCCTTTTTCTCTTAATCTCTGAAAATACATGAAGACCTTGTCCCTGCAGTTAGCAAGAGGCCATTAACAAGTTTTATTGATAATCAGATACAATAGTGATTGTGTTCTTCTCTCAGAAGAAAAATCTCTCATCCTGAGTGTTCAATTCATTAGAAATCAGTAATCTACATGTGAATAAAGGTGCTGTATTATGTGACTATGTCACTTACTACTTGCTGAAGCTGACTTGGTCAGTAATTCTCATGCTGACTCATGTCAGGCTTGCAGAATTATTTTTAATCCCTGAAAAAGAGTGCAATTCACTAGGAAAGAATAGTCAAGGTGTCATTTTTTCAGTCATAAAAAAACATGTTGAATCACTTGGTGCTAAGGACTCTCTCAGAATTCCTTTCTCACCTTTGCAGGTGACACATTAATCTTACCCTCAGTTTCGGGTATCATCAGCACCCATGGTTTGCGAACTGGGACTGGGTAGGCTTGTCTCTTAAATCAATCTGCCAGTCATGAACATGACTGCAATTTTAGCTGTAAATTCTTCCTCTCCTTGCTGTGCCAGGCATGGCACATCTTATGGGAAGATTACTTAGCTTGTTGTTGGAAGGCTGCTCTGTAAATAGTAGTTGTCTACTATGTGGTCCTGTTCTTCTTGTAGGTCTCCATAAAGCTGCACCTGCACATTTATAGGTGCAAATTGTACCTAAGTACCAGCTTTTAGTATGTACATATGGTCCTTTGCAACCATCAGCAGTATATTTTGTGGGCAGAAAATGCTCATGTGTGCAAAACCTGCAGATGTGGTTTTAAAGCCCATTTGACAACTGTGTACATGAAAAAGATGCACTCTACATGAGAGCATCTACTTAGACTCTGCTCAAGTGATCAAATTGATATAGTGCAGCATTTATGCTTTAGATGTTGGGGTACTTTGCAGTTTCTGGATACTGGGGACCACCTTACTGCTGTCGTTTTGAGTCTCAGTTTAATTAAAAGGAGTCATTTAACTGTGTTTTCAGTGACATATGTGAGTTCAGTTCTCATAATGATTTCTCCAGCTGAACTTGCTTCATTGTCCCTGCCACTTTCCACTTTTGAGCACTCTTGAGCACGTATCCAAGTTGGCATAGCAAGGATGGCACACAGAGAGAGGTACAGTGGGCATTTCTAAAGCAAGCAAAAGACTCCTGCCAAAGCAGAGTATGGTGCTGTTTGTGAGGCTTGGAGCATCAGGGCATTTCACGTGTGGGCAAGAGGGCGGATGCAATTAGCCACAGTATGTGCAATATACACCCAGTTGCTACTCAGCTGGGCAAAGGTAGTGATAGGGCAGATTGCAAGCTTGAGCTACAGGTTTGGTTTTGAAGATATCAAGCATAAAAGAATTTATTTTTTTTTTCAAAATCTTAAATATACTCTCATATAGTGGTGGTGAATCCTTCACAGACTGTCCTTCAGAATTGGTTCTGAGTTTCTGGGGAGGTGGTCTCATTAGATCTCGGTGAAATAACTGCTGTCAGTTCTCTTTTATATGATTTTTCTTTTACTTCTATCCATAAATTATTGTATACCCTTTTTTTTTTCCCCTAATCAACTACCTTGGAAGATACAGTTTGAATTTTCTGTTGTTCAGGGAGCATGACTAAAAACTTGACATGTTTTCATATGCAGTTGGACTCTTCTGGTTGAGAACTGCTTGTGCATCAATATTGGCTCTTCTTGTAAGGAGGGCCTTAAAATATCATCCTTTTAGTGAAAAAAATTAAGCAAAGAAGCACAAAAAATCCCCAAAACCAAACAGTACTAAAGTTGTCAGCTATATGTGTTATTTAGGGCTATAAACTATCTTTAACTAAGAACCTTACTTCTTTATAGCAATAAAAACTGAGCATCCATAATCTTTTCTTAAAGTGATGAATCAGTGGGAAGATGATGTTCTACAGTGCTCTAGACACCAAAAATTGACTTGGATTACAATAACCTAATAAGTAGTCTTATTTGATAATATAAACTCATTCACTAACACTTAAATAACATAATCATGAATGACAAGTGTAAAACCTGTGTATTCTCTCATAATTCACGTTCACATATCAGAAATTGACTACTTAGATATAATACTCTCATCAAACTATCCAAATCCATTTGTGAACTGAATCGGTAGCAGTGCATGAGCTTCCCGCCCTCCTTCTCTTTCCCCGATTTCTTTTGTGTAGCACAAACCTGAATACTTGTGCATCTTGGATTCATGTTATATTCTCAGTCATGGATGACCTTTTACAAATGACTTCCAATAATTACAGCTGAAGTCAACCACAAGATTTGGTCGTAAAAGGTCATACTCTAGTTATACAAAATGTAGATAAATTTGTACTCCCTGCAGCAACTGATTGCTCTAGGTTTTGGTTTGTATCTGACCAATTTTAATTCAGAGCCATGCATTAGGAAAGGTTATATTCTAGCTTTGTTTCTCTTTGTCTTTCTTCTCTTAATTTTCTTTCACTGTAAAATTACTTGGTTTAGGGAATTTTCTGAGTTTTGCGGGTGTTAAGGTTCTATTTCAAAGGGCTCCTTTTCACTTTTTTCACTTTTTCACTGTTTTTCACCTTTTCACTGTTCTTTACTAGTGGATTAATTCCAGATTCTCCTACATGTAACCTTCCTTGTAAATATGACTAGTGTCTTCTGTAAGTACCACATTCTCATTGGAGAATATTCTACTTCTAACTGGAATAATTTCAGAGAAGTTGTTTTAGACCACTCTGCTAAGAGCATGCCTTAGAGTGGCACATTTAGACTTTAAACAAAGAAACAGGGCAGATTTAAAGAAGAACAGTTTATTTATGCAGCCGTAACTCAGAATGAGTAGTAAATTGAAAGAATATTTGCTCTCATCACCACTGGTCACTTCCTGGCTTTATGTTGTACAGACAATTCATCTCCTTTTTATTTCTGAAATACAGAAACTGTAGACTAAGGCTTCCCATGGTGACTTTGCTCTGAGATTCTACTTTGTAATTAGTGCCAAGAAGCTGAATTTTTCCACCCCAGTTTGGGGCTTCCTGCATGCTTAACTTGCACACACCACTGCTTCTGATTCACAGAAGAGAAGCTTTGTAAGTCAGCTTTGTAACTTTCTGTTGTTACCAGTGCCTTCATCTTCATATGCCATTTCCAGGGTATTCTAATTAAGGTCATATCAGGACAATGTGCTCCAGAGCTGAATATCAACTTATCTTCACTAAAAGTGGAAAACCAACAGCTGACCTTCTTTAGGATGTGGTAGGTTGGATGGTCATGACTCCATGTGGCTTTGCCTCAAGATGGTTAATCGGACTGCAGATTTTAACTGGACTTATATTCCTCATCTGAGAGGAAGCAACCATATGTTCTTAATATGGACAGAAACCAAGCAGGAACCAAAGTCAAACTTCTGCAGTGTTTCAGTCCACTGTGAGTGCAGTGCAAAGGTTCAGCTGCCTAAGACCGTAGCAAGGTATATTAAAAAGAAAACTGTATGTCCACAACTTTATTCCTGTGTGAGGTATGAGTATATAGGTTCGAACTCTAGTTGCTCTCCATTGTCTTTTCTACCATGACAATTCTTACTGAAATGTTCTTAGAGTAAACACCAGATGGTTTTCCTTCCACAGAAAAAAATCACAGTCAACTATCTGAGGCCAAGTTGGCTGGCGCTCTGAGCAACCTGGTCAAGTGGAAGGTGTCCCTGCCCATGGCAGGGTGCTTGGAACTAGAAGACCTTTAAGGTCGCTTCTAACCCAAGCCATTCTATCATTCTGTGATCCCTCGCCAAATTGTATCCTAAGAATCTTAGAGGAAACTGCAAGGTACCGGCTGACGGGTGGAAACAACTTCCTTTGTGTCAAAGCCCAGAAATCCATTTTGAGGAATACAACTGCATAAGCAATTGAGCTTATCACTGAAGCATAGTCAAAAAGGCATTACAAATTATGTGACCCATCCACCCACCTCTAGACAGTCATAAGGTATCATACATAATTAGCAACATGAAAGTGGAAGCTGTTGAGCTGTGCCATTTCAGATGAAAAAACAGTAGCTCTTGCAGTGTGGGAACTGAAATGGTTTCTACCATTGGATTTGGATGAGATTGTGATAGAATTTGAGAAAATGCAAGTACTAAGACATAATTAACTCATCTTTGCTTGCCTATTACAGATGAGCAGGAACACACCATTTGCTCCGTTCAGTTCCTTAAGAGTTCAGGAGTCTGAGAAAAGTAGTGAAACAATTGGATAAAAGGAAAAAGCTTCTCAGAGCAGTTGCATAGTGAGCTCTAAAACAAAATTGAAACAAACTACTCTTGTTGTTAGATACAGGATGAATGCCAAATAGACACTGAAAATATACACCGTGTTCAGCTGGAAACCATCCCAATCATATCAATATTGTGTTGATGTTACAACCAAATATGCTGTCTGGCATGTTTCCATTATCTCAAATCTTCCATTCTTAAAGGAAAAATATGACAAATTTTTGCTTTCCCTTTTGCCAGATATAGAAAGCAGTCTTCTAGAAGAAAACTGGCAAGCAAGCCTGCTTACTAATTCTTAGTGGGCATCCTGGCAATTCTGTGTCATTTGAAAATATTTATCATTGCTGCTGAGGCAAGGAGCAGGTAAAACTTCAAATTTTTAATTAACTTACATTATAATATCTCCTTGCTCTGAGTACAGTTGCACAATGTTAGTCAATGCAGGATTTGGTCCAGGAATGGATTTGAGTTATACCCCCACCTCCATTTACGCTCAATGGAATTAATGAATGAGAGCCCTCAGTCCTATTAAGACTGATGGTTTTTTGTCAGTCCAATTTATTTTTTTTTCCTTTGGGGTTCCTTCTTGTTATGACTTTGTTAGGTGGAAACTGAATGGTCTATGTTAATCAGCACAAGACATTTGGCTACTCAAGCTTTCGTAAATGTTTAGTTTCCCAGGGTCCTTTGAACCTCCCAGGGAACAGTTCTGCATCCTTATTAGAGACTGACAATTAAAGGTCTGTTTTCATATCAAAAGTAATCACAAAAAATTAGCTAGGGAGACCTTGGAATGCTGTGAGAGTTTCAGTGTTTTGAGATGGCCAACTTTCCTTCATTTGCTTCAATCAGTATCAACTTGGGTTTCTTTTTATGTTTCCTACTGCCAGGGCAACTTATGAGTTGGCATTGTGTCAACTGAGACGGATTATGCAATACCATGAAGATGTGATTAATATATTTTAGGCCATTCAGTTGCATAATTATCACAGAGGTACAAAAGTAAGCTAAACTAGCTGTTGATGGCAATGCTATGAATGAGCACTTTCAGTTTATTGAGTTCCTTGTTAGATGAAAGAGAAAATGTTATGCAGATCTGCTTACAGACCTCAGAGATTCTGTTGATAATTTATAGGAGATGTATGGTTCTGTCGTAAA
Organism: Sclerurus mexicanus; assembly: GCA_013396755.1. NCBI lineage: Eukaryota > Metazoa > Chordata > Aves > Passeriformes > Furnariidae > Sclerurus > Sclerurus mexicanus. The sequence goes on from VWZF01000813.1 coordinate 747,866, forward strand.
TATTTTAATCTTTATGTGCCAAGTTTCATGGTTTCACAGAACATAATCTGTTAGTGTGACACCTTGTCTGTTATAAGTTTGAAAAACAAATCTGAGTGTTTCTTCCTCAGGCTCTGATGCCATGGGAAATTGCTGCAGAAGTTTATCACAAATGTGTGCTTTTCTTTTACTTCTCAGAATCTGTTCTGGTAGATTAGGACACGAGTAATGAAACTGGGGTGGATCATAACTGAATAGGTTGCATATGTGTTTATTTAAGTCTACAAACATAAAGTAAAATACAAAGCTGTTAGTGTGGCTGTCACAAGATGGAAACACAAAATTAAATTGGTATTAGAACACAGAATTCTCTCTTCACACCTAATTTCTCAGTAGTACCATTCCCACTTGAAGTTAAGTGAAGTCTATTTTCATGTCTGTGCATATAGCTGTTTCAGAGAAAGGCTGAGGGTCCCCTTTGCCCCCTGAGATGTCTACACTTTTCTCAGTCTGCTTGGAAACCCTCAGATACTTGAGAACAGAGGGGCAGACCCAGAATTTCAGTTCATCGCCTGCCTTGCTGCCATGTCACGAAGAGTACTAGAATTATCTGAAGACTTAAGGAAGCAAACTTTTTATTCCAAAGCCTTTATTTTGTTTACAGTGGTGATGGTTGCTTGAAGAATAAATTGGGATTTGATTCTTGGAAGGAAAAAAAAAATCCTTTGTTGCTAGGTCTTGCAGTAGTCACGTCACATAGATTAGCAGATCTGTATATTTAAGGGATTTTGCTCTCTAATTAAATACAGTAGTAGTGTTTTGCCTTTTGAAATGAAACCTTTTTTTTCATCTACATACTTAGGGAACAAACATGCTATCAAAATCCTTAATGTATCCAACTATTTAAACATAAGAAACAGCATCAAGCTGTTATTTGTTCTGTTGGAGTGTACTCATATTTCCAATTTGAGTTTTTTGTAGCTGGTGATCTTAATTATATTTGAGCTGGAAGTAGTTTAACGTTAAAGGGAATTACAGCAGATTAATCTGTAAACCTGCACAAATACCACATTCCTCTGTATGGAGGTAAGCAGGGCATAGTGCGCGTAATTACGTGTTGTTCTCTGTGTAGGTTGTGTGTGTAAGGCTGAGGAGTCAGTGTTGCCATTCCTCATGACAGCAGCAATTATAGCATATTCTCATGTCTTGCAGTTGTCAGTTACATTAGAAAAATTACATTACTGCTCTCAGTAAGATAATCTTATAATAAGGACAAGTAACAAAAAAAAATAGTAAAAATAAAAAAGAAAAATATTGAAAACCCCAACTTGCCCTGGAAACAGGAATTAGTATACTAATTAGTGTATCAAAATACAGAGAAATCTTTTAAACAATGTTTGTTGTAATATTTTTTCTTCTAAAGTGATACAGCTTGAGGTCAACCCAAGAAGGCCATTTATCTCAACCAGTCAACCCTTCTTTACACTATTTGCAGCCAGAGATACAAAAGAAAATCAGTAAAAATTAATTGGGAGAGGCATGTTTCTCCAATTCTGATGAAAAAACATCACTGGAATCTGGTTGCAGCAGTTCACTCTCAGCGCAGCACAAAAGCACAGCCTCAGCAACTAAGAATTGTAGTTTGTACTGGTAAATACAACTTTTGACTCACGAAGTATCAGATAAATGTAGTTGTGCATAATTAAGGCCTTTTGATTTGCTTGTGCTTTTAAGGTTGATCAGGTGGCACTATTGAGCCCATTTAGGAACAGTTTACCAGAGGACAGGTAGAAAAATTAAGTTTCAGAAGAAATATAGAAGAGAAAGCCATTCACAAACAGTCTGAGTTGTGGAAGGTATGCTCTCGGATTATACCAGTTACCTGCTGGGCAGCTTCCATGTAAGATTTCAGATGGCAGTAAATTTCCTGGTTAGTTTGATGTACTTGCATAAGATGCTGTCTCATTGCAGTGTCTCAGGAAAAACTCGTAAATTTTAAACTTAGTGTATGTGCATCTACCAAAACTGTGAAACTTCTTCCAAGTATGAAGTATTACCTGCATTTCATGAGTCTGACACAGATGTTGCCTGTAGGACTGGCTGATGTTTTGGCTGTGATCACAAGGCACCTACACAGAAGCATCAACACCCCTTTTGAAATTGAGAGTGCCATAAATAAAACTCAAGTGAGTAACTAGTCATTGTAAGAGAATTCTGGGGATTTCAAAAGAAGCAAACAAACAAAAACCCCCACAAAACACAGAACAAACAAAATTTTGCCTAGTTTAAATGGCCTTTTACTGCCCTACTGTTAGACACTGGCAGCTGGAAACTGATTTCCCTTTCAGTATTGTAGGTATTGTTCATGCTTTTTGTTATTTCTCATAAAACAATAGTACAGTACACACCAGGACTTTGCAGACTTTCCCATATAATAGTGCAAATATATTTCCACCCTAATTTGCAGCATGTCTGTTATTACAGACCTTGGTCCCTTCTGAGTGCAAGTGTTGACTATGCCAAATTCACATAGCTGTTCTGTGATGAGGACAGGGATCATCTAGCGAATAAATGGAGAACACAGTATTCAATTTGCTGGTGACCTTGAATTTGATCTCTCTTCTATCCTTAACAGACTAGTCAATTTCTGTCCTATTTAACCCATGTCACCATTGCTGTTGTATCATACAGACACTTCTGCAACTATCTTTTCCTTGATACTGTACATTTAAATCACTGAAAGAAAGAAGAGAGAACAAGGCAAGAACTATCATAATTTCCTCTTCACCTTTTTCTTAGCAGTGTCAGAAATGGCTGCAAAGGTATTTTGCAGTCTTTCTGTTCTCTTTTTATATTTGTCTGAGGTAGAAGCTACAAGTTTGATTGATAATGCAATTTGCATCTCAAGGCATCACTGGAAATGCAATGGCATGAAAGGCTACTCTGGCGGAGCACACTTTTCCCTCAGGGCTGACTTTAGAAACTCATTGATGTCACTTCCTTCCTCAGTCAGCAAGTGAATTTTCACTAATTCTCAAGACCAGCTGTCCATGCTGTCAACAGAAAGTTATTAAAATTCCTTTAAAGTGAATCAAAATAGCCTAAAAACAAATGTACTGGGAAACAGGAAAGCATCAGTATTCAAAGTCCACAAACCTTTGAGCAAAATAGTGTTGATCTAACCGGAGATTTCAAACACTCTGCTTTCCTAGCAACTTGTATATCATTAGAGAATGCTCAAAACACATACTCCTTTAATCTTCTATTACCAGCAAGCTATTTGGTTAAAATGCTAGTTACAAGAATAAACCTTAATTCTCCCAAAGATGAACTCAGTGAACCAGGGAATACATTTTAAGAAGTCCCCCCTAAATGATAGTTTTATAGAGTTTTTTTAGCTAAAAAAAAGGATATTTTTTTATATTTAGCAAATAAAAACACAACACAAGCATGCAGGAAGTAATTATCATAAGAGACAATCTTATGATATAGCCTAAAGTAATTATCTTTATCTGAATTATCTATAATGCTTTCATTGAAAAGAGGAGTTGTCCCAGGGACAAGTAGGGAAGATCGTTTTCCTTTAATTAGAGTCTTTATACTGTATTTTAACACTTTAAATATTTACACCTCATTTTAAAAATTCTGTTTGTGTCACACATATCAGTATGGAAAAGTTCTGTTGAAATGGAGTATCATTTCCAGTGCTGGAGGTGGCAGCCACCCATGCTAGACAGTCTGCCCTGACACTTAGTAGTGGTACTGACAGGTTGTAAGTCGTGTCTCCTATCATTATTATTTTTAAAAACCCTCCGGGTGCACGTAGCCTAGCTGGATAGGCAAGTGTGAAATTCCTGACTTTCCCCAATGCATGTGGATGGTCTCCAGTAGCAAAGGGAGGGTAATTGATACCAGCTGCCCTTTTAACAACTAGTGCATGGGAACATTAAATGAAACAAAATTACTGTCCCCTTTGGTTGAAAAGTAAAGAATAGTTTTGAGGTGTCCTTGCTGCTGGGGTCCCAGACAACTGTAGAAAAGCAGTGTGTTGTCTAGGCTCTGATTATATCTCCAGGAGCACACTGAAGGACACGCAGAAGAACGCCAGAATAAGGAAACAAGATCATAATTCAACTTGCCGCTTTGTGGATGTTATCAGGGTAGAATTTCTCACTTGAGCCAGCTGGTGCCAAACCTCAGCCTTGACACAGGCACGTAATTTTATTTTAAGGTAATGGCAGAAGTTGCTTTTCTCCTCCAATGGTCAAACCTTGGGCTCAATACTACCAGTTTCTCCAGCACGTATTATGTCTCACAACATTAAGATGCTTCATGGCACATATTTGAAATTTGTTGCCTTCCCTTTAAATAGTGTGATTTCTTAGGTGTTCCAGGTTAGCAAGATGGGCTACCCTATCTCAATTGTCCTTTTATCACACCTTGGTTAAAAGAGGCTTGTGTTTCTTTTATTTCTGGGAGATTTCCATTATGAAGTTGCAAGTAATTTCTACATGTTAAATTCTGTTTCTTAATTATGAGGTTTAATTATTTTTTTATTAATTCACTGTTTATTGTTCTGTGGCATGTATAGTGATAGTAGCATATCTACTATCATATTCATTAAAATATGAACAAATTAATTCTTTTCTTTCTCTTTCAGAGTCTGGAAAAAAGCTGCAACAAGAGATGATTAATCAGGTATTTATCATACTTTTTGTTACTTATTTTTTCATGTAGAAGAGTTGTAGCAATTAAAAGGAGGAATTCACAGGACATGCTAATATTAACAATAAAGGTGTGCTGAGGAGCACGTATCAGGCAACTGTCTGGCTCTGCAGATACATTGAATTTAAAAAAGTAGCCATCGTTTTGATTTAAACCTAAGATTTGCCATTTAAACAATTTAGTTCATCTACTTCTCAATATGTTGATGCTGAGGACAAAGGCCAGAGGTAACTTATTCATTGGTATCAAATTTTGTAGCACAGAATTATGCCTTTTTTTTTAAAAAAAAAGAAGAAAAACAAAAAGTAATATTTCTCCTGTCTGCTAGTATTCCTTTTAAAAGGCAAAAAGCTATCGATACAAAATACGTGAACAGAACATGTAAGTAGTGTGTTTCAGTGTTGCTTAGGTTATTTCTGCCATGAATTTTCATTGAGGCTGCACTAAACTGTGACATTGCTTGCAGAGGCATTTTCCATCTCATCTCTGTTAATATATCAGTTAGAAGTAATTACTTAGGAGACAAAAATACTTTATATATTGTAGTTTATCATTTCAGCATCAGAAAAAGGATATAGGAACTAAACTTAAAATAAATAAATAAAAAAAAAATGCAACAACTTTTTCTAACCAGAAAAAGAGGAGAAAACCCAGAGTTTGCTTTCCTCAATTACATGTCCTTTTGAATTGAAAGGACCTGATTCATACAGAAGCAGTGTGCTTGCTTGTCATTCTTTGACTGCTTGTCATCTTGCTGAATGCTGTTATTCAGATGGCATATAAATGAGTATCTGGATTGTTCATGAGATTTATTTAGAAAGGTCGCTTAAAAAGCTGTCATTAAAATATTTGTATTCCAGCAATTACTCTCCCATAAGTAGTCTTCCTTCCAAGCTGTAAATTGAGGCATTGGCATCATTACATCATTACTATCTGTGAACTGATCACCTAGATGAAGGATTAACCTGACAGGTGACTGACCACCTAAAGCAGCCTGGTCTAGGTTTAACAGCAATTCCCCTGCCATGGCTGAGCATGGCACAGATGTCACTGTATCACTTTCAGTGACCTGAGCTGGCAACACTCCTCACAAAGTAAGCCCTTGCAGGTCTGGACACTTATGGGAAGCTGGGTCCTATGACACAAAATAATATTCAGAGTTGACACAACTTTCTCATTATCTTGAGGAATTTATGTATAGACGTATTTGGCCCAGAATATGGCATTGCATAAGCAAAGGAAAACCTTCACTTTTCTTTTAAATAAGTGTAGAAATATTTTGAAATTTAATTGAACTTCTGTGCTTTGATTGAGAGTTTATATCCTAGAACAAGTCTAATTAACTTTTATAAGCTAAACTGCATTTTAAAGTTAGACAGAAATATCTTGTAGTCACTTTGGGCAGTCTTTGTTGGCCAGAAGGGGGGGCACTTGTGTTTTTAAATCACAACTTGGGGCCACCATTGGCGGGTCTGTGAATGGTTGATTGGAGACCTAATTCTGAACATTTTCTGTGTGACAAAATCAGCTCTGTTGATACCATTGCCCTTTCTGTGCAAGAGTGTATTGTGATAAAAAAGGCATTTGTCACAGTTTCTAAGGGTGGATCAGGTGCTGTACTTTGTGTGTCCACTATTGGGTTTTCCTACCTGCCACTGCTTTGCCCTCCTTGAATTGCTCACCTGCTCTGTATCTCTGCAATTAACATAAGAACATCTAATTTTGTAGGAATATTGCATTGCCTTGATATGCTGAGGATGTATCTACGTAAAGCTGTGAAAGGTTGATTTGAGGACAAATAGTAGACATTCACTTTTAAATGGATTCTAATGAAGTTGGTGGACTTCCAAGAAATGGAAGAATGTTTCAGAATAGAAATCAATTTCATTTTCAAGTCTGTAATTTGAGGTACAAGTGCAAAGGCACTGCATATTTGATTTGTCCTCTTATTACTTCAATAAAAAGATTTGAACTGGGGTTGATCCTAATGGAATGCCTCTCATGGAAGGATTCTGTTTATTTTCAATACTTAACTTTAAATTTTATATGCAGGATAAGATACTTATCTGGCTTAAGATCTTCTAGTCCCCTTTAAGTCAGTTCAACAACAGGGAGTTAAACTGGCTGCCAGAAATTTAAATGAGGGAGAAGTGTCTCCACAGAAGATGAATGATGTTACAATTTGAGAGGAGCAGGAGTGCAAAGGGGCAAGTAGCAGGAAATATCTTGTTGAGAGGTGAGTGAAACAGAGAGGGGATAGGGAAATGATAAAGCTGCTGTCCAAGTGATCTCCCGCTGGGTAAACCCCTGACTGTCTGTGTATCTGGGACATCTCACATCCTGAAGACCACTTTTCTGTGTGATTCTTAGCTCTTTCTAAAGCCTAAGCAGAGTTTAGTGAAACATGACATGGGTAAAACACTAAGGTAGTATCTGCTTTCAGGAACTTTTCACTACCATTATCATCTCCAGTAGCTTCTGTTGCCTTTGACCATAAGGCATTTATTGGTTTTCCTTGAACACCTTTTCTGTCATTTATGTGTTATGAACATATGCATGATCATTTAACAGCAGTGGTCATCCAACACCAGAAGTCAACCAGAAGTAGCATGCACTCTGCTTTTCAATACCTGTTTTTAACTACCTTTGCAACATCAGGATAAGTCCTGGCACCAGTGTACAGCCTGATTAGCTGTAACGTGTTAACCACTGCTGAGGAGAATGCAAGGAAACAAGAAGAAACCTTGTGTTTCTGTGTAATAGTCTTAGCAAAACAATACATTACAAACTGCCAATCAAAATCTGTTTGAGGACAATCCTTTATGTTTCATTCTTACCACTCGCATTAGTTTGTGTTGAGGTCTTAATGTACAGTTCTACATACAGTTTTGTCCAGTGCCTCTGAGTCTCTGAAATACTAACAAGAATATGTGTACTTGCATTTAGCAGTTGAAGTTGTTTGCACAGTCAGACTTTTGGGTTAAAATCCCAGCTGTTTATGAGCTCAGACTTGAGCCTGTCCCTTCTGCAGTGAAGCAGCATGGCTGGTGAGAATGATGGTGTTCTGTCCCTGAGGAGCAATGTGTCAAGGCAGGGTCTCTTGCAGTGGCACATATGTTAGTCTTTTAAGATCTCTGTCAGGGACCATTTTCCTTTCTGCACATGGGATTGGGGAACCAGTAACACAGAAAGGTTTGTGATGAGGCAGTGTACTTCTGATCTGCTGGAAATGCTCTGCTTGCTCAAAGTTATAAAACCAAACACTCTGGCTCTGGCCAGTGCACTTACCCTTAATCATAGTGCTGTTCTTATTATTCCTGTGCTTCAAGAAGGAATGGTGCTTGAACTAGTTTGGGTGGCACACTGATCTCTGTGGCGCTGCTTGAAGATCAATACATACCAAATGGATAGCTGAAGAAAAAATTGCTACAGAATAAACTAGGGCATTTTCTTTTCCCTGTGATAAACATGACTTTGACCCCTTCAGCAAAAATAGGGTCTGCTACCTTTCAGTGAGTCTAAGAACAGAGTGCACAGTGGATAATTCCCTTTGTCAATTCACAGCCTGTTTTCTCACCACGGCAATTTATGAATGCAATCAATTATTGAATATTAATTTTTTATCTAAAAATGAACACATGAATTTGTTTAAGAGACTGCAAATATAGGAAAACACATATTTGAGATATTTGCCAATGTAGAGTGCATTATATATTTCTATTTCTTTTTTATTTAACAATAAAGTCATCTAATTTGAATTAAATGTTAATTGTGATTGAAAGGAAAATGCTTTGAGACCTCTAGAGATCTTACTGTCTCTTCCAAAGCAATTTGGGAGAAATTGAATTCTTCATGCCTGAATATACATTAATATTTCTCATCTGAACCTAGTTTCATTTGAAACTTTTCTTATTATTTCTAAAAGAGCAACATGTCTCATTTATGTTGGAAGAGAAGTGTGTTTACTTGCAGACAAAACAGAAATTGATTCTTTTTACCAGGAAAGAAATCCCTGTGCATTTTACCACAGCCACTAATGTGAGAAAATCTGCCCTGTGTGCTGAAGCACCACATTACATTTCAGGCCTCTTTTCTCAAAGGGCATGGTGGGTTTCGTGGGGAAGGAATACAGTTTTTTATCATCTTTACATTTTGCCCTTTTGGTTGTAAATGCCCATGTTGCCCTAGGGAGACCTGTCCAGCTGTGCTGCCAGACCATCTCCCTCTCAGTGATGTTAGAAGCCAGGGGCAATTTTAGCCAACTTTGGCACAGCTATAAGAGAAGATCTCAGTGATGTGAGGCGTGGTGGCTGGTGAGAGGGCAAATTCTCTCCTTGCTGGGGAAAAGACAGTTATTGGTATCCCAGCTCTGTATTCATTTCAGGAGACAGCATGAATGCAGGTGGTAAGCCATCACATTGTCCCCTCTTGCCAGTTGGGCGCAGGCAGGAACTGAGAGTGCTGGCCAAGTAGAGATGGGATGGGGAAACGTGATTTAAATTCCTCCGAAACTATACTACCGCTTTTGTCATTGCTTATAAGAACATCTTGTTGAACAGCTTGTTTGTAACCTGGTGTTTGCAACAATTGAGGAAAGGATTTGGTATTTGACTCAAACCTTGTCGTTAGAATCACATTGGTTCCCCATATAATACATGCTCTGCCTCCTTTTTATTTCAAATATCTTAATGGGCATCCAAGCTTCACAGTTGGCTACTGAGAACAAGCATCTAAGCAACTATTTCAGTAGCTGTATCTTCATTGTAATTCAGGGGGTCAGGTTTGGAAGGACATCAAAGTGCCTAAGAACAGCTCAAGCCCAGATCTGCAACTACCTCTGCTTATTCATCACTTTCCCAGTGAAGGTGGCTGAGCCTCACTGGCCTGTTCTTCTGTGGGTACAGGTGTACCCCACTGTTGGGCATGTTGTTAACATGCAAGAGGCATTCTTTTTTTCAAATGTGTATTTCAAATACACTTGAAAGTAACAATTTTGAGAGTTGCATTTGTCAACAGAGGGAACTGTTCAGGTCTTTGGCCTGCTTATGTGCTTTAAGGTATGAAAATTAGATGCATTAACATAACTTAATGAACTCAAATAAGAGACCATTATGCAATATGTAAAGATTACCTGAAAGTGTCATCTTCAGATTTAAGTTCCCTCTATACATACAGTAAACTTATTAGTCTTATGCTTCATAAAATGAATATTGCATGTTTAGTTTGAGTCCATTTTGAATTTCAGGTTGTTTAAGCTGCTTTGCTGTGAGATTGTTCTGTATAGAAATGTGAGTGAGTATTGATGAAGATTTCTGGCCATCGACATCAGTGGCTGACTTATTAACAGAGGAGGATTGAGCTCAGAGTTAAACAGTTTGAACCCACCAGTTTACCTGTACCCAAAAGAAGTGTTACTCTATAGGAAGGAGGTTGGGATAAATACAGTCAATGGTTAAGAGGTCTGTGATCTGAAAATTGCCATTTATTAACAGTGCATCTGCCTCTTATTAGCAGTGCATCTTAGCAACACACCTAGAGACACGGACTCCATGCAAATTGGCTGCATACTCCGTCCTAACACTGGCTGGCTGGGCTGTAGTGGCTCTGTGCTTATTTGCAAGTCTGTAAGTTACAGTGCAAAGAACCAGCACCATAAAACTGTTATCAGAAGCAAGAGAATCAACGTCATTATTGCACTATTCTGGTGTGCAATTACCATCAATTGACCTTGACAATTATTTCTTTATTAGTAATGAGAGAATGGAGTGCTTGTTTTTATTTTCAATACTTGGCTGCAGTTGTCTTGGTGAATCTTTGATTTGTCATGCAAACTCATATGTTAGTTTCTGATAATAACAGCATTTTTAATAGTACTTTATTAACTGTGCCTCAGTCTTTCTTCTCTTTCCCATTCTGAGCATGTTTTGGAGAAACCGAATGCTTTCACTGTGAGGGCTGAAACGGGGGGGAGTTAATGCCAGATTTGACAAGAATTGGCAAGTAAAATTAGAGTTTAAGTGCCTTCATCCAAGTTGCTGACCATGTGAATCAGCTTGTGGAAGTGGCTCGTGCAGACTGTCCTGCCTCATTAGCATGGGTGACTGTGCTTTCTGTAGATGAAGACAGGGTAGGGAATGGAGGGGAGCCCTGTGCAAAGCCAGGAGTCAGGTATCTGTGAGGGTCTCAGCCAAAGATAGATGCATTCCTCCTGTTCGCTTATTAAATGGGGATGGGAACTAGTGCTTTACTCATGAAAATGTTACTGTTTATCTTATCCCATTGGACCTCTCCACTTTCCCCACTGCCCGTGAGCCTGGGTTGTTCTTCTCCAAAACCATCTCTGGACATGGCTCTCCTCTCAAATTTTTCCACACCAGCTCACTCACTGACAATTGGTCGCACCATATAAAAAGAAAAAAAACTCTTTCCCTCTTTCCTAGCTTGGTCTGTGTCCTTTCCATAACTCCAGTCTCCCTGCAATGAGATGCTGAACTTTCTGCTAACAGATTCAAGGGGCAATAGTCACTGATTCACAAAGCTGTGTTTTGAAATGCAGTATTTAGAATTACTGGTATCTGTTAATTAAAATCTACCTGCAGTAGTTTTTGTTTGATCAGTTATTCTCATTTGTGTCTAGCTCAGAGTTCACAAGACCTCCTTTGAACCTAATTGTAATTCATCTACACACTATGAAGCTTGCCTTTTAGTCCCTGCAGGAAGTTCTGAGTATCTTGTGTGCTTTTTTTTTTCCCCCTCAACTTGTTTAGTAATCTTAGAGATACTTAGTACAAGTATATGTGTTTTAGGGATACATATCTCATAGGAAAATATGGTATCTGTTACAGTAAGTTCTTGCCTGTCAGAACTGAAAGCTCCATATACAAAATATTCATACATTTTAATCCAGAGAAAAGATAAGCTTGTTGCTATTTTGTGGCTTTTTGAGAACTTTAGGGCAGAAAGAAGAAGGAAAGTTCAAATCACAGTTGTCCTCTTGCATAATGGAATTGTGTATGAGCCACAAGGTATCTCTGACAGAAGTACCTCTGCTAAACTTGCAGTGATCACAAGAAATACATGTGTCATCTCTGTCTTATGAGGAATGTGGCATTAGTGATATGCCCTGAATAAATTAGATAGACCAAAAATTCAGAACTCCACTGGAAGGTGAGGGATTAGTGGTGCCTATCTCTGGAGTAACTGTTTTAAGCACAAGTAATGAATCAAGAGGTTTATCTCTACTGCACAGGCTGTGAAGCACCTCATCAGCAACTATTTTGTGTCACTTGTGGCCAGCTTGGATAGTCTCTCCTTTGGGAGATCCTGTAGGGGTTTTTTTTTAGCTCACTAACATGGCACTAAACAGCTGCTATGATATGAGAGAGTTCTGAACATATTTACATGTTAGCTCAGGTAGTGCAGTAGTAGAGGAGTATGGCCATTCTGAATTATGCTTTGGAAATAGTTCTCTATCAGAAAAGAAGTTAAGGATAATCTCTCCTTTTGTCAGGCTTAAGAAAACTTGAACATGCATGTGTAAGTGCAGTTCTACATGCTTGTGCAGCTCAAGTGAGGTAGTAAGAGATCTAGGCTTCACTGGTTTGCTGAAGATAGGAATAATGCAAACTTTTCCTCATATTTAAGCTATATATCAAGTCTGAGCCATCTGCCACATTCATAGTCCTCTGATGAAGAAATTCTTCAAACTATGCCCAGTTGTCATGGAATCATGGAGTCATATAATAGTTTGAGTTGGAAGAGACCTTTCAAAGGTCATCTAGTCCAATTCTGCTGCAATGAGCAGGGACATCTTAAACTAGATCAGATTGCTCAGAGCCCCATCCAGCCATTAGGTGAAGAACTTGATGTTTTAGTCTGAAACTGTAGGTTTCAGAGTTTTCAAAGACTCACACATACCTACTATCCAAGTAAGAGAATGTCTGTTTTATAGTCCTCCAGTATTCAAGCTGCCTTCAGCTAAAAACCTGAATTAAGAGACTGATCTCTATGTGCTTCCTGATCATTATGGAATCAGAGAGTGAGTTGGAAAATGAACCTTGTCTCAGAAGACACTTTCTCTGTCAGTTTTCTACAGAGAGATTCTAAGTAAACAAAGTTTTGAAATTATATGGTCATTATAATACAGTCTTCACATAAGAGGCACTGTGAAGAAATAAATTCATACAGTGAAATAGAGTATCCAGTGCTCTCAGTTTATGCTGAACTTTGGCACTGCCATACACATATAGTACCAAAGAACAGGGATGCAAGTGAGGATACTATATACTCCAAGCATGTGTTTCAAAGTCCTGTCATTTCATCACAGGGGGACTTTGATTCTTCTCCTGCTTAAGCTTCTTTGAATATGTATTACAGAACTCCTGTCTGGGTTGGTCAGAAAACAAAAATATTCTGTCCTTCTAAATATTCTTTAGAAATTTTGTCTTGAAGAATAATGGTGTTATCATCTTTGAATATCCATGTGTTTGCAAAGCACCCACATTAGCTATTTAGTGTAATAGTGCTGAGAGGGCCCTCAGGGCACTCAAACCTGCAGCAATCAAGTTCAAGCTACAATAGAAAGCAAAGCACAGCAGGCTTCCCATGCAGTTGTTCCTAAGCAGCATCTTAGAGGACTGTTTAAGGAAGGGTGTTTTAGGAGAGAAGATGTGGTAGATAGATGTTGAGGACCAAACCATGCATTACTAATATTTACAATGTAGTTATTTGGCAGCAGAGAAAAGCATGAGGAAACAGAATATTTATTTCATGCACTATTATTTGTGCTATGTTGAGCTTACTTAATTTTATTATTCTTGTTAGTAAAAATGAATATCCAGCACTAAAGCATTTAGGAAACATGACACTGTCTGCACTGCAGGCCATTAAATCTTTGTAAATCAGCCCTGGAATATCAGCCTTTCCAATACCTCATTATCTTTTTGCATGGTGAGTTGCTCTAATTGCAGACTGTCTAGATGAGATCCCACCCGTACATTGTAAAATCACTACAAAGCATAATTGGATGAGTCTTAACCATTCTTGGCAGTAGTCAATCTCTTCTACGCCAGTGGCTTATGAAGGTATTAAAGGAAAGGACAACTTCAATGTGTGTAAAAGAAGGTATTGGCTACTTATTTTTACAGTGAGGAGAAATCTTTCTGTGGATGGGGAGGAGTAGGAAGTCTCCAGCAATAAAATTGTAAAAAAAAATCCACAAACCCATTAATGACTCAAAAATGCCTTTTGTTTCTACAGCTTCACTGAGTTGCCTGCTAGTATCCAAAAACCACACTACCACACTATTAATTTCATTTTTTTCCTTGGATTTAAACTGATTTTTAAATCTGTTTTCAGTTCCTGCCTTAGCTAAGGTGAGATAGAGTGCCTGCTCTTCTAAGTTGGACTCATGGCCGTTTCTTAACTTCCTTTCAAATGTGTTAATGCAAACAGAGGACAGGGCTCTCTCCACAATTACTGACAAGGGAGCAATACTTCACTGGGTTTTAGCTCTCAGATTAAATGTGCATAGCCTGCTACATGGGTTACCCACATCCAAGAACAGCCTTGGATCTATCCAAGGTAACTCCAAGCTGATGTTCATCTCCCACACTGGGCAGCTGGTTCCCAAACTTATCAGCTCTTTGGAAGGCCATAAGTGGACATCCCTGTCCTTGGATGCTTGGCTCAAAGAGTTTACTAAGGACTATTTGTATGGGAAGATCTGAATCAAGAGTTAGTGTCCACTATTACCTGCATGCTGCCTGTTCTTGGTGAGTATTCAGATATCTTCCAGAGTAACAGTGCTCAGCAACTTGTGGGATGGACTGTTAGGAATGTAGATATAATGGACAAGTAGTTTTTAAAAAGTATGTATTGCTTTTGCAAGTTTCTTGGTTTTTCTGTTCCTACACTGGAAAAAAAAAACACACAAAAAACTGATATAACATCATGGGAATTGAAAAATCACTGGCACCAAGAGGAAGGCAAAGAAGGCATCTCACTTTGTGTATGACTAGTGTCATAAAACATTATAATCTTTTCAGAGTGTGTGGCTTTCAGCTCTCTCATGCACATAAGTATCAGACTGTCAGGTAGTTTTGCTTAGGGAATATGGCACCATCTATTACACAATTTCTGTTAGTTTCCTAAGAAAACTTTCTAGTTAAACATTTCTCATAAAAAATGAAGTTTTATTCATCTCTTCATTCATCTCACCTTTGTTAGCTACTCAGGCAAGTGTATAGGAAAGTTTGATCTCTTCTTTTTTTGAGTTTAAAAACTTCCATGGCAAGGTACCAGCCATTTATGCCTTTGGAAAATATCACTATCCATTATCCATTCCCATTCTTAGATAGAGCAAGTTAGAGCCAGAATTTACTGCAAGGACACTATCCCTTTTGCAGCAAACACATTTTCTAGTCAATAGTGTTGTATTTACTATGGGATATGTGTCTCAAAGAGAAGGGGAGGCGGAAAGGGGAAGCAACTAATAGTATTTTACATATCTAGATACCTTCTTGCGCCATTGTTTTCTCCCTACTTTTTTTTATTATTTATTTCTGTTGGGGGCTTTTTTTCTCTTCTTTTGCTTCATGTCACTAGGAGGGAGCCTCTTTCAAGTGACTCCCACTGTGCATATGTTGTTCCTCTAGGGGGTTAACTGAGATTTCTATTAATAGTTACGTCCATCCTTCTCTGAAGTCTTTAATCCCATGAAAAATCTTTCAGCAGGGATTCCTACAGCTGCATTCTCAGTTTCTGCTACTAAAATGTGATCCACCTCTGGTACCATCTTGGGTTATCCCCTGAGGTTGGTCCTGGATCACAGGCACACTGTTTGAAATGGATCAAAATCAAGACCACGCACCTTTCGGCTTCTTCTTTTCTCTCCTGTCCTGGTGGAAGTAGGGTATCTTCCACTGGTTCAGGATGGTGGGCTGAACTTTCCTCTGAAGTGTAGGGTTCATTTTAGTGGTTTTAGTTTGAAATTCAGATGGTTTAAGTTTCTTTGCACTGAAATATGTCTTGAAATAGACTGCTAAATTCAGGTGATGTACCATAGGAAGTAATGAGGTAGTGTCCTCTCTTGTGTTTTCTCTGCATTGAGAAACACCAGTACAGCCATATATCACTGGAGACTGTTTTCTAAATTTTCAAATTCCCCAGAGCCACACTGATGCATTTACAATCTTTAGTTACTTCAGTATTGCTATAATTTTATTCCTACTTCTGTTGAGGCTTGTATTGTGGGTTTGTTTTCAGTGTATTCTATACTTTTCATTTCATCTTTTTAAGTTCCAGATTTTCCTTTTAAGGTAAAAACATTTAATTTATTTGCAAGTCTGGGGTTCTGCAGTAGCACTTGTAAGAATGGAACTTTGCAATTCACTGTGATGCTGAAATTCCCATTAGACTCATAGTCATACCCTGGTTTGCGCTAGTACTGCCTTCTGTTGTTACATGCTAACTAAGCTCCTGAATTATTTGCATTCTAGGGCAGAAGGGATAAATCTCCAGACACATATGCTTAATTTATTTTAAAGAATGTAATATTAGACATAATTTAAAAAAAAAAAAAGTAGAAAAGCCTGACCATATCATATTACATCTCTAAAAACACCAACATACCCTCTCTCACACATGTATAAGTCCTGCATGGCTCCCTTCTATTACTTGTTTTCACCATTACAAAAATAATTTTAAGCAGTTCGGTGGAAAAAAAGCCCTGCTTGTCAGTGGCTTGCAGCACTACAGAAAAGCCTGATCCCCTGGGTTTGTTTTTATTATGGGAAATTGTTACACTGCAACATAGGCTAACTGTTTTTGGAACTGCTTTTTTTTTCCATAGGCTTTATTTCAAACTGGAATTCAAAATGTGTTTCATTCATTACCATTTCTTACATTATTCCTCTGAATTTTAACAGCCTTATTTGAACTGGCCTATGAACTTTCCCATCGCCCCAAATCCACACTTAAGATCTGCCAGTCCACAAATCAACTTTCCCGTAAATGTTTAATCCGTGTATGGCAGAAAAGCCTTTTTATGTAGATTTCCAAAAAAAGTTAGACTTATGAAAGCAGTCAGGCAGTGTGTGCATGTCTGTCCATCTAACCATTTGGCTATCTGGTGTTTGCAACAGGATGTTTAAAAACCTGGGACCAGCATCCTTCCTCTCCAGATGTGTAAATGAAAATAAGCAGCTATATAGGTCTCCTAAAGCAGCAGGCTTGTCTGCTGATGGTAGAAAAAAATCTACAAGCCTTAGTAGACACATGAGAATCCACTTGGGAATGAATGAGCAGAAATACCCAAACTTCAAGAAACTCTTCAGTCAACTTGCATGATACAAGAGCCTGAAGAATTTGATGGCAAAACACATATGCAAGCTTTGCTTTTCCTGCAGTTTGTGGATTACACAGTGGCTGGGGACATTGAAAATGATGTTTGAGAAGAAAGTCTCATCTTTTCACATTCTTTGTGGGGTCACTAGTTGATGTTTAGTTAGTTGGCATCATTAATGTTGATGTTTAAATAAGTCAGATGGAATAGCCTCTAAAGGCACCTATTTTTCCTTATCAGCTGTGAAAGCAGCTAGCTCAGATACAGGCATCTGCATTGCAGACACCTGTATGTACATACAGTCCAATGCATCCCACTTCCATCATCTGTCTGTAGGAAGGACTAGGACCTTTCTGGAGAGAGGATTTTTTTTTGTCACTACACCCTGCTCAAACCCACTGATGTCAACTATTAAGGAGCCCTATGTTCATCTCCTACCACCAGTGGAGGACAAGGCCTGCTCCAAGTCACAATGGTGGGAGTAGATCCAGCACCTGTTACTGTGATTGTGCCAGTGCACTCCAGAGAATGACCACACAACTCAAACAGTGCTGGAGTGGGGGAAAATACGTTCAGTAGAGAACCACACCTGGCAACCCCTACCAGGACTTTCAGCCTCCCTGTGTAAACCATTTTTGATTTCTTAAAATGTCACTTGAGCTATTTATTTTTGTAGGAAGACCTACTGTGTGCTAACAGGTAAGCTTCAGCAGCATGTATTTCAGTAATTAGCCCAGCTTGTTCTTGAATTAAGTATATAGATCAAGTGGTTCAAAGGAGACTTTGTAGTACCACATATGGCTTGGTCACAAGCACACCTCACCTTGCTGCTGTTGCAACATGAATGGGCTGGGCTGGGCTGTCACTGCACTCTAAGCTCTGCTCCTTTCCATGCTTGCAGGATTTCACACTCCAACCTCCAGGGATGCCAAGGGAAGCGTCATGGAGCAGAAGTGCTCCTCTGGGCCTCAGTAAACATGAGATGGCTGTCTCGAGCGGCAGACACTGGCAGAGCAAGTCTGACCCTTTCAGTGTGGTAGCTCCATACTTGGTGAGCCAACTGCCTGACCAGCAGAAGATGAGTGAGTCACCTCTCAGCTGGTTCAAAGGAGTGTATTTACCTCCTGCACTGCACCCATTAAACAAGACGTTAGTCAATGGTGACAAGTGGAAGGACATAGATAGCACCCAGGAAAAGCGCAGGTCATTCCTGCATGACTTCTGTAAGAAATACAACAGCAGAAAGAAGCTGCAGACCAACCTAGTGCACCTGGTGTCAAGAATTTATGTGGAGGACAGGCACAAGGTCCTGTACTGCGAAGTGCCGAAAGCGGGCTGTTCCAATTGGAAAAGGGTCCTCATGGTGCTCAATGGACTCGCCACTTCAGCACACAACATTTCCCATGATGATGTACACTATGGAAAGCACCTAAGGAAACTGGACAGTTATGACCTAAAAGAGATATACACACGCTTGAACCTGTATACCAAGTTTATATTTGTACGTGATCCTATGGAAAGACTGGTATCTGCCTTCAGGGATAAGTTTGAACATCCAAACAGCTATTACCATCCAGTATTTGGGAAGGCAATAATTAAGAAGTATAGACATAACGCAGATGAAGAGGCTTTGAAAACAGGATCAGGAGTTAAGTTCAAGGAATTTATCCAATATCTGTTAGATTCCCGTCGACCAGTAGGAATGGACATTCATTGGGAGCAAATCACTAAGCTCTGCTATCCCTGCCTCATCAACTATGATTTTATAGGAAAGTTTGAAACGCTGGAAGAAGATGCCAATTACTTTTTGCAGCTGGTAGGTGCTCCAGCCGATCTGAAGTTCCCTAAATTCAAAGACAGGCATTCCTCTGACGAGAGAACAAGTGTGGAAGTAGTGAGGCAATACTTAAAGGAATTGTCTAAGGAGGAGAGGCAGCTGACCTACAATTTCTATTACTTGGATTACTTAATGTTCAATTATACAACACCAATTGTATAGCACCAGAATAGCTTCAGGCTTCTGTTAGATATTTATCATTTTGAGATTCAAAACAACTTTGATATTAGCCCTGAAAGGAAGCAAAATAACTGCTGTCTTCTCTTGACTTAGTGGGGATTTTATAAACTAAAGTGATACCAATTGGCATTAAATTATAGGAGAATGAACAGAAAAGAAGACCTGTAAACAGCATAAATTGCACTAAAATGCCTGAAAAAGCTGCTTTTACAACTATGGATTATACTATGAGAGCTGTAGCTCAGCCAGCTGTTGCATTATCTTACCTAATGTTCTTTTAATGGTTTAAGAAAAAAACATTCAGAGTAGCATGATTCTTTTTTGGTGTGTCTGCTTTAGAAACTGGTTTTGAAACAAGTTTTGAATGTCTTTTTACTTTCTGTCACTTATTAATAAAGAAGCTAATTTTGGCTAAATTTCCAAAATGTTTGTGTCATCCTTCAGCTGCAAGACGGTTGTTTGATTACCATTAAACTGTAGCCATTTTTAGACCTTTTTTTTTTTTTAATTGACTCATGCTCTTGAATGCAAATGCATCAAACTACAAATAACACAGCAGCTCAGCTGATGAGGAGAGTAAATCTGAAGTGCCTTTCAAAGTGCCGGTCCACCACCCCACTTTGATTGATGCGCTGGAGTTGACAAATATGACCCTGCTTTCAGAGTGTTGACATATTTATTAAAATTAAGATTTTCATTTCCAGTTGTTACATCATACACATGCATGCATACTGTGGTCCCAATATTCAAGGCAGTCTTCATTTTTGGTGATAGGGCAGCTATGAGTCATTCTGAGGTCTGTACTGAGAAACAACTTCAGTGCAACTACTGTGACCATTCTTGGTCTGCCAGGGTCCAATAATCAGCCCAGCTCCCAGCAATTTGTTAAACAGAAGGTGTGTATACGCATTGCCTCCCAAGCCCAAGTTCCATCTCCAGAGCTTCCTGAAGTCACCTGTGTTTTGCTGTCCTGCCTCCCTTGTCAGCAGCCAGCAAACCCCAGGAGTGGGATGGATGCTGCAGTTTTATATGGTGGGATGTGTATTGGTGATTTGCCCAGAGTCCCTCAATCTTGGTTATAAAAGGAAAAGGTACCTTCTACCCTCCCCTTCCCTCTCCTCCCTCAAGTTCTGCCTGCCTAACACATGCAGTTATTCCTGCAACCTGTGTTGCAGGATGGGTGGCCAGGGTATCCCAGGAGGAGGAGAAATCCCTGCAAAATCACAGGATCATGGAATCATTGAAAAAACCTCTAAGCTCATGGAGTCCAATACTAACCTAACACTACCAAGTCTACCACTAGATAGTGTCCCTAAAATGGATAGGGAAAAGTCTCTATGTCCTTCCTTAATAAAGATGTCACCTGTTCTTTGCTTTCTGGAGTAGTTTGGGGCATCTTGCTCCAGTGTTTTGATATACCAAGTTGTAGAATAAGGAAACAGCCTGACAGGAAAGTGATGCAAGTAAAATGCCCTTTTCCTCTGTTCCCAACCACCAGTCATGACTAGTACAACTATTGCTGTCTTTTCCCTGATCTCAGGCAAATGTGCAGCTTCATTCCTTTCATAGGAGTAATTTGCGGGTTCCTGCTGAAAGGGCAGTCAGTTTCTTTTGTACCCTTGCTGCATGTTTCTCCCTCAATTTTCTCCTCTGAAGAGGAAGAAAGCCACCTTCAGTCTCTGTGGTGCCAGTAATCGAGCAGGCTCTGCACATCTCTCCTTGTGGCAAGATGAGCCACTCCAAGGGAGAAAGGTAAAAGCATACTGGACAACCCAAGCGGGAGGTGGTGCTATTTGTGACTAGCAGCACCTGTAGCTGAAACCAGCCTGTTCCCTAGGGCCATGGAGCAAAGAGGAGAATGAAAAAGCCATCATCACCATGAGGTGTGGCAGTGTGGTGTGAGTCATCACCATCAGAGAGGTACAGATGTTCAGCACCAATAAGAAGTTGCAAGGATGCCTTGGACAGGTAAATACACACACTGTTGAATGTGTGAGCTCTTGCTGTGCCTGGATGGACCCAGGTGTTAACACCACAAGTGTTTGGGAGGGGATATCTGACAGCTGAAGTGCCCCCATGCATGCTTTTCCTCCAGTGAACAGTGCACCCCTAAATCTCCCTCTTTAAACACAAGATTGTGTTTGACTCAAACCTTCCCTGGCAGGAATCCCTCCAGATTTTCCTGTGGGTTCCATTCCACAGTGCCAGAGCTTCACACTCTGCCTGGGGCACCATGGGGAGCACAGCCACTCCATGGCCAAGTGCTCAGCCCCTGGGGCACTGTGATGGAGAAGTGGTTCCTTGGAGCTGCTGTTCTGCTGTACACCAGTACACTGCCACTCCAGCATTGTGCACCATGCTGGTTAATGGCTCTTACTGAGTTCCCACATGTCTTTACCTGGAAGGATTTGGTTTTTTATGTAACTTGGCTGTGCACTTTGTTGCTCTCAAGTTGGACTATGCATTAGGACATTAAAAAGCATCTCCTGACAGTTTTGATTTTGTACCATCCTGCCTTCCTAACTCATGTGAAAACTGCCTTGGCTTTCACTTGGATTTGACCTTGTTTTGACCTCTAGATTCTCTGCTCTTGTAAGTATTGAATTCAGCCTCAAATCCTGAGTCAATCTCTCTTGATTTATAGGGGAGCCATTGAAGCTACTAAATAAAAAATAAATGTCCACCAGCCTTTGAATGTATATATATTTGGTTTGTCTTGTCTGTTGTGGATGTGTATTAATGAATTTCTAATTTATAGACAAAAGAATGGCTCAGGTACCAATATGAGGAAAAAGGTTTAACATGTTAAAAAAGAGTGGATGCCAATTTATATATGTTTTGTATGAATACTTTAATTCAGATAAATAAATACTAGTAAATGGCAATGTCTCTGAGGAACTTAACCTTCACATTGAGTTCGCTTTAGTGGCAAACTTTCAGCCTATCTGATCAGAGAATGACAGAGATTTGGGGGTGCGGATGTAATTACATTGAAAAAGCTGTACAGTCTCATAGGGGTTCATCTACTAACTGGCCTTAGATAAAGCTATTGTTCAACTCAAGGAGGGAGTTGAAAGAAACTATTAACAAATATTCCATCTCTGCAAATGAGAGGGAAAATGACATTGATTTGCATGCATCTGTGGACATGGACATCAGGTCCCCAGATTGCCATCTTGAAAATCTGGTATGGTTTGCATTTGTGATTTAACAGGGGAGTGCACTAGTTAAGGCCTTTTAAGCATGTGTGTGCACAGAAGCATAATTGTTTTAGCTGCACTGTTGTTCTATGGCTCTAGTGAAAGTAGTTTAACTTCTTTGTATGCTCAACTTCAAATTTCATAGCCCCTAACTGCACTTAAAAATTCATTTTTTGAAAATCTAGCCCAGACTTTTGTAAAGAAGAGCCTCTCCACAGTCATCTTCAGTGACCTAAGGGATTCAGATGATCTCAGTAGCAGAATCTAGATTGTACTTTGCCTCATTAACCACATTTTGAAAATCACCAGCCTGCTTTGCCAGGAATTAAGTTACATGATTTAAAATTAACATAAGAGTTTAGCATAATTGAAGTGGGACTGTGATATCTGACTTATGGGATTATAAGAGATAAAGGCATAATTTGCAGCATAAAAGATAACCTCTATTTTTAAAAGTAAATTTTAAAAGGTCAAAGTGTGAGGTTGTTATAACTTTTTTTTATATTTTGTAAGAATGCTAGGCAGAAACAAAAACTGAAGGTCATCCACTGTACTTAGTATAAAATCCCACCTCCACAACTGTGCACAGATGTTTGTTTTATTCAGAAAATTATATTGAATGTATGCAGAAGAGGAATGTACTCCACAACATTCGGTGCAATTACATTTGCACTGGAGATCAGCTGCAGCATGCAGAGCCTCTTTTAAGGGGCTTCATTACAGTAAATGCTTTTTAGTTATGAAAATGTGTTCATTTGAAGATCTGTAAGCACTTCTCTAATGCAGGTTGGTTGTCAGTGCAAGTCAAATGTGTTGTAAAGGCATTACAGTGAATCTGTGGGAGGGCTGGAGTGGAAGAAGTGCTCCCTTGGCTCATATGTCTCTTGCAAACACCAGACAGCCATGCTTCCCTCCTGAAATTAAAACTTGATTTTTGGAAACTAATATTCCATATCTGCCTTTCTTCTAAAATTAGTATTAAATAATATCAAATTATTTTATTTAATAATAAGGTTTTTAAAAAATTAAATAGATTTCTTAAAAAATTCAATTAAACTGCATAGATGTGCATTCTCAAATTCCAATATATTTGTCAACATCAGGCAGCTTCTTTTTTTCAGGTAGGATTTGGCTTGCAAAGCTCAGACACAGCCATAACACCCAACTCTTCTAAAACTGCTGGTAAATTGTTGCTTGCTGTAAGTCAGAGGTGTGCGGCCACAGTGCAATCAAACGTGACACATACTCTTGAAACATCCTCTGGTGGAACTCCCACAAAAGGCCAAATTTATTTGAGCTACTCCTGCCTCAGGCTGTTTTATCTTGGTGATATACCGTGGGAGTTCACCACTTTAATTTTAGATGTAGTTTAAATTTAAATGAAAGTTGCAAAAGTATGAAAGGAAAATATTTTACTAGGGCTTTGTATTGCACATATAGGTTATGTATAAAAGTCTTTGTTGTATGCGCCTTCAGGCTAACAGTACATCAGATAGGTCTTTTTAACTGTAATGTTAATACCATTTTATTAGCTTTATAGCTTCCTGTGATGCCTTCAAAATTAAATGAATTTGATTTCGGAATCTAAAGTCTGAAATCAGACCATAAATTATTATACTTCATTAAAAATATGGATGCACCTGTTCTGTGTCAATGAATCCATGTACAGTTCAGAGGGCAGGGCAGGTACACAGAGTATTGGGACTATCTGACTTCGCAAAGGATATCTGTTCATATCCTCAGATACCTGGGATTGCTTTGCCTTCTGAAATGTGTCCAAGAAGGTAGATGCAGGAAACAGTTATATTATTTAGTTTAATGAGGATATTTTAGATTGTTTGGTATGTCTAAAAATATGTGTTTTGTAGGGAACAGTTGAGCCCTGAACTGTAGCTAATTGCACTGAGTCCCACATGTTTCTTCTATTTTAGATGTAACTCTCCTTGTGGATGGAGTGACAGACTTGAACTTCAGAGACCGAGATCTTCCTTCAGGTTCTGTAACTTCATAGACTTGTTGGACAAACATGAAATGCTCTCTTCCTCGGTGTCCCCACTGGTAAAGTGGTCCTGTAAATAGAAGGAAATGATACCATGTGCCTTCTCCTAAAATTGTTGAACTATGTGGATGAAGAGCTGTGGTTAGAAATTAGGTATTAGTATGGAATTTAATTCATAGGAAATTCATGGCCTTTCTTTATATTTTATTTCCAATGATTTGGAAGAAGCTGGGGACTTCCCAGCTTTCCTCCAGCCGAGAAACACATCATTCAGCTCTGTTCTGAGCAATTGGCAGCCTTAAGAATGCAAGCTCTGTTTCAAAACACTGGGCATCTGTCAAGCCTATCCAGGCTCTGCTTCAGCGTAAAACCAGTGCCAAGTTGTCTGACATGGGGAAAGTGTCCCTTCAGTTCCTTTGGTACAGAGGAGAGCAGACAGAGACAGGGTGAGAATCTTGCCGTCTCATTTTATTCTGAGCCCAAATAAAAGAGAAGCTGTTTTATTTTGGTGCAGGAGCTGTATATAAAGTGATGCTCAACTAAAGAGTTCTGCAGAAGCAGTGGATCCCATCCAGGTATGCAAATTCCTGCCTTCTCCTAAACACCAGAGCTGCACGACCCAGTACTCAGGGCCATGTTCCCCCAGCCCTTTCTGAGGCCCTGCCGCCCCTTGTGACAGGCTACAGTTTACCTGGCTGCGAGAACATCTCAGGATTTGTCTCCTACTAATTTAGCCACTTTTTCTATAACTTTGTGGAGGTTACTAATAACATGGAGATGTCATTGAGACAGACTATGCTGCTTTCTTCTTTTGGCCTTTAGAAAACAATGTGATTAACAACTGTGAGAGAGGGGAAAGAATCCTTACAAAAGGAAAGCGAAAATCTCACGGCCATAACCATAACTTTTTTTTTTTTTTAGTATATATATTTGTTGCTTCCTTTCCTCTGTCTCCTCATGTACAGTTTCTCTCCCTCTGTAAGTATGTCAGCATAAATTGGTAAGACCAATTGCCGATTTGCTCTGAGCTGTCAAGTGTAAACCACCTCCAGTTCAGCACATCTATGTTATCATGGCACTGAGGCTGCACTAATAAGCCTGCCTGAGAGTATGGTACTGTCAGCCACCATCTGTGCACACATATTTGTCTTGACCTTGTCATGTAGAAATTCCTTCTATCTGAGGGTTTGGGTTTTTTCTCTCAAATTCCTTTCTGAAACCTAAGTTTTTAAAAAAGTTCACAATACTGCTCATTTCCCAAGATTTGTAGATTTGAAGTGTCCTGTATCATTTGCATTCAACAAACAGCATTCTGAGACATAAGGTGTGGGAGCAGAGCAGGTCCATCTGCGCATTTCAGCACACAGAGATGTAAATCAGTACTCAGTGGATTGTAAATACACGCCAGTAGGATATTAAATGCTAAAGGTTTGATTTTCCCAAAGTAGTTACTTGGGTGTAAAAACTGGATATGGGGAGAGTAGGACCTGCATATCGAATTATTTCATTCTTGATAAAAGCAGACATACACACACAGACAAATTTTTAAGTTTTATGAATGATTATGAGTTACAGTTCATCTGAGAAACAATGTGTGTTCAGTAAGCTGAGTTCAACTACATAGCAGTTTCCTCCCTATAAACTTGCACAAATGCAATATAAATGCATGCATGTTTTATAAATGCACATGCACACACACAATATATATATGTGAGTCTTATAATACCCAGAGAAAGATTTTGCAATGGTAGTGGGAGCTACTTAAGTCCTCCATTTGAGTGTAAAGATATTAAATGTGTATTAAGATACAGGCCAGTAAACATTCTATTAGCATATTGCTAAACTATCACATTATTCCAAATGAACCTAAACTACTTGCAGCAACTGCAAGTTTTCCTCTTGCACAGGTTTTCTTTCTGCTTCTTTAGCTTGCCTGGGACAGGATGTTGCCAGGTCTATGGGTCTGCATTCTGCTCAGCCGCACCTGCTTCTAGTCATGGGTGCTGCTACAGGTTTTGGGAAGAGGTTCCCTGATGGGGCACATGTAGAGGGAGAAGTAGGCAAGGGTTTGCAACATCTATCTGCTTTCAAGGAAGTTACAGTGTTATCCCATATGGTGTGCTCCAAGCTATAGGCACAAACTGCCACCTTTGCTATAACTTCTGCTATTGTCTTAAAAAAAAAAATAAAATAAAATAACCCACCAGAAAAGGGATGGAGAAAAAACCTCTAATGAGAAGGGGAAATGTTAATTGTGGCTGGAGGTGACAATGCACAATAATAAATTGCTGCTTTGCTATTGTATCTCTGATCAAAGTATCCTAAGACTGCAGCAGAGCAAGAGCTCAGCTCCAAGGGAGAATGATGCATCTTGAAATCCTCGTGATCCCTACAAGTCCTCCCGAGCAGCAGGGAAAAGACAAACACAGAACCAAAGTTAGATAAAATTTTTCTGTGTCTCAGACTTGCTGCCAACAAGGCTCCTGTTTGTCCGTGCATCTTTTTGACTGTCTCCAGCCTAGTGGCTGCTGTGGGTCCAGGGCAATATACTGCCTGTGTGTACAGAAACCGCCCTAATGGAAGCACTCTTAGCAAACAGAACCTGGCTCACAATTTATTTTCTACCTCGCTCTGTTTAAAAGTGATTCTAAGACTGAAATTTTCAGCTTAAGCTGAGGTATGTTAGGCTACTTAGTCTGCAAGTCAGCAGCTGGAGAAAGCAGGCAAAACTTTTAGATGGGCTGAGCCATTAGTGCTGCCAGGTACGTCTCTAGGAGTTGCAAAGACCACCTCTGAAAAACAGGATAGCCCTAAGGGATACTCTTAAGCGTTGATGAAGAACCCAGGTCTTAGGAAACCATGCCTAATAGATTTTTAGTACAAAAAATATCCCTAAATATACTTTAACTGGAAACAGCAAAACCCGTACCTTTCTGACCAAGACATGGAGAAGGAGAGGGAATATATTGAGAGATTCTTTCTAGCATTTTCTTTTTTGCTTTCTATGCCTCCTAACCCCCAAGTACCAAGGCGTTTATTTAATTTACTGCAACTTACCAAGGGAAACTAAGGTCTACCCACTGACACCTTTATAGCTAAAATCTGCTCTCTGTGCTCTCTTGGTTGCAGAAACAGACACAGGCTGAATGAGAGAAGCTGGGAACTTGTTATGTAAAATCTAGAGCAAGTGAGCTTTTCTAGTGCTATTATGCCTTGACCCCTTATTTTGGCACAGTAACAAAACCACTGAGACTGGATGGTTATAGGGTTTCACAGGCTTTTTTTTTTTTTTTTCCTTTTTTGGCCTCATCACAAAACCCAAGTGAATCAGTGGTGAAACTTCTGACATAGTCTAAGACTTTCAGTATCTTCTACACACAAAGAAACAGTGGGGAAAGATTTATATTTTATTTATCCATTATTTAATCAGGACAGACTCCTGTCTAAAAATACCATGTTTAGATTCACAATAGATATCTCCCACACAGTTTTCTAATTGCTTGATATTTGAGCTACACTGGGATCCCTATTGTTTTACATTCACATTGTTTTCTGTATGTGGCTTAAATGCTCCATTTTTCCCAATAAATTGCACTTGCCTGTAACTCAGGTGATTATTTTCCCCTCCAAGACTTGGTCTTTTTTCCGCTTCAGCATCATCACTTGAGTAAAAAAAAGAAAAAAAAAAGTAAAAAAAAAATATATATATTCATTAATAAATTCATTAAATTGGAAAAGGGTAAAAGGGAAGGGAAGGGAAGGGAAGGGAAGGGA
>VWZF01000813.1:776103-885362 GCA_013396755.1 Sclerurus mexicanus
GATAAAGGGAAGAGAAGGGAAGGGAAGGGAAGGGAAGGGAAGGGAAGGGACATTTTGCTGACTTTGGACAGCAAAAATTGCATTGTAAGACTGTGTGGAAATGCTCTTTTGTGCCTTTTGTACCAAAAGGGTTCAGTCTAGAAGTCAAAAATAATTTTTGAAGAGACCATTCTGCAAACTCCACTCTGCAATACTGAGGACCAGGCTGTGTGGTATTCCATCCCCTCTCACACCCCAAGAACTAGCTATGCCACAGTGGAAGCTTCACTGATAACAGTGCTGGTGAGGCGTGTAGCTGAAAAGAATCCCTTTCACTGGTATGTTGGTTCTGCTGCACTGCTGGTAAGACAAATGTGCTCATGTCAGTCAAGTATGCAGGGTGAAACTGAAAATCGGGTAGGTAGTGGGGATGTTAAGCTTATACAAAAGGGGACAGATGAAACCACAAAGCCCACAGAAATTTCCCTTTTGTGTGCATTCTTATAAAGGTAGATCTATTTTTAACAGAGTTCAGACTGTTTTGTCCTGAAGAGGTGTTTTAGGATCATAGAATGGTTTGGGTTGGAAGGGCACCTTGAAGATCATCTAATTCCAACCCCTCTGCCTTGAAGTTCCAATCCCGCTGCCTTGGGGGTTGTGATCAGTCATATTTATCTCTTTTATAGCCATTAATTTAGTACAATAGCTGTCTTCACAAAAACTATTTTCTCCACAAAACTCATGAAATCCAGTGTAAACAGCAGGGTTATCTAGCCAAAACATGGATGCGAGAAAAAAGATGAATGGTGAGTTTAAAGAGGTAAGCTGTGAAGAATGGTCTCAGGCTGGTTGCTCTGTATTAGTAAGTCTGCAAACAAGTAAAAAAAAAATAATTTTCATCCCCCAAATCTTCTGGAAAAAATACATTTTTTGTACTTCTTTTAGTTATATGCACACCTCACAGCTTTTTTCCTTCAGTTGACTTGATGCAGTTTGCCAATCTCTAAGTGCCTGTAGAAGGCAGTCGTGGAGGTTAGCTTAGAAAACAATGCTTAGAAATTAACATAAGAGGGGAAATGAGCATAAAGCAGGAAAGCCCTGTGGCCCTGTGCTTGATTTCATCCAGGCTTAGCAGATTGTATCTGCCACTCACACTCCATACCTGTGTGGTGCCAATGCCTGCAAATACTGGACAAGAGATATAAGCCTCAAAAGACTGCTTTCTATGGCTGCACATGCTCCCAAAATAAGCTGACTGGAGTTCAGAAGATGAAGACAAGTTCGCTGCTCAGTTCTCATATACTCACCAAGCAACCATCCACCCACTCGTGCAGTGGCTCTAAGCTGGTGTCTGTAAAGCTGAAGACAGCAGCAAGAAGTGTTTATTTCCTTGCATTAATCTCTATTATCTTTGTTGATAGTTCTGCCAAGAGAAGATTCTCCAAAAGCAGTTCAGCGTCTGCCATAAAAGAGACTGATTATCTCCAATTGCCATTTTCAAGTTTGATACCTTTCTCCTAGTCCAGTAAAAAGGCAGTACCTGTATCACAAGTTACTAGGCTTGATCTGCTAGGTTTTTTTCCGAGCTGTAAACATGAAAATCCATCAGAAATAAAAATACTGTTCTACAAAGGGTTTTGAAACAAAAACATGCTATCAGGTTTCCTTTAGAAGCTTATGGACAAAAAAAAGCTTGGACTTGTAAATATTCATAGTCAGACCTTCCTTTTCAGTTAGTTCAGTGAAGGATGAACCTCTACAAAGAAAAAGGATCAGCATCTTCACATCTATGGCCCAAGGTTCTAGCTTTTAGAAGATGTTAATGTTGAGAGGGAAGATAACCCCTGTAAAATAAGTAGCATTGAAACAGCACTTACTGTAGTAATCTACAAAGATAACGTGAATGATCTGAAATAAAGTTGTCTTTCTCAGAACATCCTGCATGAGCCCATCCAAGGCATATGTTTCCATTAGGTATATAAATACTATGAATATAAAGCTATATATGTATTATACATATTACCATTATATTATATACAAAAGAAGGCTTGGACAAAGAACAAATTCTTAGCATTTGGCCACATGTCAAATACACTATGCCACTAAGGTTCAGCCTTGCCAAAGGAGGAAAAAAAAAAATAAAACCAAAACAGAACAGATGTAATTATTTTAATTACACAGCGGTGGACAGAAGTAGCTGTACAGAGCAGTGTGTTTCAGTCTTTCTAGAGACTTTACTGCTATACTGAATTATATTTGTTTAAAGCATTACCACCTTATGTTAGCCATGGAACAGTAAATGGATTCAGACCTAACTGACAGATCTTCGAAAGTGCTTAATATACAAATCATGGAAGCTGTTGGGAGATCTGAAGGGATCACTGTGAGGCCTCATGTGCTTTCGGGTTTTCCTCAGTGGGTAAATCTGGAAGTAAATATAGAACTACTGCCAGTACAATTTGAAGGTGACTTAAATTAGGAGGCTGAGAAAAGAGTGGCCAAACAAAGTAGACCAGAATGCACTCTAGTGTGATCCCTGTTAGACAGAATGTCTGCAAAATTGTATGCCTCAGAGTGAAACAAGACTTATCTACAGAATGAGGGCTATATCCCCAGAAGGTCTGAGGAATTATTGTGAAGAAGAAAGCAAGAAGGTTTCCTTAATGCAATGCTGTGGCAAGAATGGCTAATTCAATTCCCAGGTGTGCTGCAAGAAATGCCTTTAGTTCAGAATATGCCTTCTGGGAGACTGATATTAAAAATGCATTTTTAAAAGCATGTGGTGGAGGCACAAACAAGAGCTGGAAAAAAGTTAGTGAATTTTCTTTAGAGGGAAAGAGTCTAAGAGCTCAGTCTGCTTATCAAAAGGATGATGAAGAGATGAATTGCTCACATTATATAAGTATCCTCATGGGAAAACAGTAGAACTACAAAAGCCTTTTTAATCTGGGAGATAACAGCATAATAAGAAGCAGCATATGGCAGATGAATTCATACAAACTCAGTTTAGAGAAAAAGGCCATTTTCGGTGATGAAAATTATTAGTCTTGGGAATAAGCTACCAAGGGAATGGGTGGATTTTCCATCCCCTGAGTTTTCAAATCTGAGCAAGGGTGTTTTTGTAAAATATATTTAACCAAATATAAGTCACTGAACTCATGAAATGTGTGTTGAGGTAAAGTGTAATGGTCTATGATATATGACATTAAATAGAAAATGTTCTGTAACTATGTAGTCTTGAACTCCATGATTCTTTGCCTGAGCTTCATATCTGTAGGAAACTGAAGCAGTGGTAAGGGAAGAGGCTGAGCATCTCAAGCTGAGGAGCTTAGAAACAACAGCAGTACTGTAAGCAAGAGCAACTCAGGCTGGTCAGTAAAGCCGGACTCGATGTTACAGAGTGTGTAACCATAGTGTATACTGAGTGCTACATTTTTTGTGGCTGATAAAATCTGTGAGTGCTTAACCAAATTTCAGTGTCTCACCTAGCAAAGTTAGATGAATCTCTGGTCCCACTGCCTAACACTACACAGCCCTCAGCACACAGACCACCACTATGATGCAGTTTTTCCCTCCCAGCCCATGCAGAGCTTACTGCACCCTTCTCTGTGCTACTGTATGTCATTGCCCCACTCCACAAGAAAGCTTACTTCTCTCTTCCATTTCCAGCTGACCTGAGACTCTTCCCCTTACTCTCTTGTGCCCCCATGAGTGCCCAGAGCTGCTTTCCTGCTCCTCTCCTCCAGTTCATGAAATCCTGGCTGCCTGTGCCACTGATGCAGCTTTTAGCAACTGACATTGCGGCAGTTTGCGGCAAGAAGGGAGAAAAAGGATTTTTTTTTTCCAAGCAAAGGGCCTGTCCATGCCATGTTCAAATTAAATTATTTCTAAAGATGAAAAGCCTCCAGGTCGTTCCTGTACCACCTAGTTCTTAATTTTGCTTTTCCAATGGTAATTGCAGGCTATTGAGGTGGGGAAGAAGGCAAAGAAAAAAGCAGTCAATCCAAATTGTCTTGTGAGGGAGGTAATAGAGCAGGGCTAAGGAAGCTCAGCAGTCATTTAAGTGCACAGTTTCTTGTAAATCCTTTCTGAAAAGCCTGAATGAATCCCTCAAATGAATGGCCATTTTGTCCCTTTTAGTTCTCCTTCTCTAGCACAGAACTCAATGTTCAGCTTGTGGACAGACAGATTCCACAATAAATAGAGAACGAGAGTAAAACTAAACCCACTGGAGCTTGGCCAGCGGCAATGTCAAATCTCTTGACTGATTTCCCAGGGAATTCTTGCTCTAAATGTCAGGAGAACATAGCCCTGCAGCCAAACCTGGACCAGACTGATACCAAGGCATGACAAAATGAATGACCTAAGTAACAAGATTACACTGCAGGAAAATTAAAACTTCAGAAATGCGCAAAGATCACGTTTCAGTAAGCGGTGTTTTATGTAAGATCCTTTTAGTAGACAGAGCTTAACTCAAAAACATAAATTAGTGAGGGGAGGGGAATTTATTAGCAGCAACAGACTGAAACTTTCTAACACTCAGGAAAAAAAAGGCTGTTTCTGCAAGCACCAAGGGTTTCTGAAAGGCTCACAGCCTGCTCTCAAATGCTCTTGACGACAGGAGCCAGGGAAGGTCAAAGGAATTTGGTCTCCTAGGAGTCTGAAACACTTTCAAAACAGCAACTAAGTCCTCCATCACTCAGGCACTTCTAAAATCCTCCTGAAACCTCCCCTGCCAGCAACAGCAAGCGTCCCTTTCACTGTGGTTTCCTACAACCACTCATGCCCATGGGACTGTAGAGAGCCTAAACAACTTTGGGATTTCTGATCCTCCAGCAGCAGTAGCTGCAACTGGCTGGTGGGTTCAAGATCTGTTGAAAAAGGCAGGAACACCCAGAACAAAGAGAGGGGAAGAGACAGAGAGAGAACAGGCATGTAAGCCTTCTTGCTTTTGGAAACTAACAGCCTAAAGTGGTGCTGAGAGGAGTCAAGCCAGCCGAAGAGCTTAACTACAGCAACATAAGGGAGGGCAGTCCAGATCCGCTGGGTACAAATGGAAAAGGACTAAGAGACTGAGAAAACACAAAGTGCTTCTAAATTGTGTTCTTTCTTTTTAGGCTTTGGTCTTTTTTTTTTTTTTATNAGAGACTGAAGAAAAACAAAGTGCTTCTTAATTGTGTTTTTTTTTTTTTGGGTTTGGTTTTTTTTTTTTTTTTTTTTATACTCTGCTTCAGTCTGACAAGCCCCACAGTCTGACAATTGCCCAGGATGGATATCCATGAGACTTGCCATAGAAGCGAAGGAACTCTTTCCACACTGCTATTCAGTGAGTTGATAGAAGCTAGTGCTGGGACTTTTTCTGCCTCTCTCTAATATTGTTTTAGCTGGAATTAGCTGTTTGCACATTCCTCTCCAACTCTGGCAATGTGCCCTCTCCTCCATAATAGACTAAACTGAAATCCCAGATCCAGCACGCTTCGACTGTCTGAGAAGTTCTTTTTCAGAATGGGAATGTCTTACGTGTTGGATCATCTTCTCACCATGGCTTGTGTTTCTACAGAGATCTTTAATTCATGATGCCCTAGAAATTACTGCAGAAACTCTAATTTAATGTTCAGTGAAGGAGAAGCAGAGGCACTGCAAGATTCCTCTGCACATTTCCCCCCACCCCGAAATGGATTGAGTTTTAAGACCATCTTTAAATTTTTCATAATATTCTTTTATAACTTACTTCCTTAACTATGTTGAGCACAGCAGCAGGAGCAATATTTCATTTTTGGACAGAAGTCCAAAATAAGTTAACTCAGGTTTTACAAAGATGAAAATATATATATATATATATATATTTAAAAGTGCAACAATTAAAAAAAAACAAACAAAACAAACAAAAAAAAAAAGAACCTATGTGGTCCCATCTCCCAGCACTGATGTATTTAGCCCTGGACAAACTGGGGCAGCTTTCCTCTGATTTTCAGTGCCGTCTCAAGGGATGTCTTCCTTGCCTTCTGTGCTTTCAACAGAACATAGTCTGTCTGTTTGATCAGAGCTGGCACTGTGCAGTTTGCTCCAGGTTTGTGCCTGAAGCATTGCCTTTCTCTGTTTTATGTGGCCACAACCTTTGTCTAATCCTCCAGAAGATTTATCACAACAAGAATGGTAGCAGTGACAGAAGCTATTAATGTTCTGACTTCTCCATGTGGCAGTGATCTGCTCTGTAGATCAAAAAGAGCAGATACATGCTATCTGCAAGAAAAGGCAAAGCAATTACTGGTTTTGCTAAGCATATTTTATTTGTGAACAAACAAACATGCCAAAGGATCAGAGTTCACAAGGTGCCAAAGAACAAGTCTGTTTCCAGGACAAAGCTATGAAAGAAAACTCAGCTCTGATTTGAAACAGCCAGTTCCAAAACTTGAAAAAAATTTGAGGTTTGTATGGGTGCCTTTTGCAGCTTTTGGAACAACAGAAGATAGGATTTGTATGACAGAAGTATCCATGGTGTCAAAGGCTGAAATAATCAGATAATAGCTTCACTGAAAGCAGATGGGAAAAGGTGTGGCATGTTTAAGGCACATCAAGGGAAGCCACAGGTGTTTGAAAAAGAGCACTTAAAAAGCAGATTTTTTGTACAGTAATCCCTGGCAAATGGCAGAAAGGGAAGAGGGGTAAAAGAATCTTAGGCAAACGAACATCCTATCTGAAATTCTTTCATTGTGAGTGACTCCTCCTACAGCCTTGACAGAAAAAGTTGGTTTGTGGGTGTAAGTAGTAAATTATGTCCTTATGTGTCAATAAGACAGTGTTAGGACTGAAAGTTTCTGAAATCGCTGCAGCAGGTTGTGAAGGGCTTAGATTGAAAAACCAAGCAGACCAAATGAAAGAGCAGAGATGTGCAATGATGACTGTACCTTCCACCCGTTGACTAAGCTCAAGACATAAGCAAGTGAAGTAAAGCTTGAAAACAAGAAAAGCAAACATCAAGCCTGCAGTTTCTCTTTTGCCATCAAATTGTGAATATCTTTTGGTGTCCTTTACGACATGGCTTTAGGGGAAGAGCAAGCAAAATTGGGAAAAACACCTACATATATACTTTATGATAACCTGTATTTGCCATAAACTGTGATTGGTAAGCATTTAACACATAGGCATGACTTTTATTGCTGCATGTACAAATTTGTCCAGGGCATCCTTAATTGATAATGTTATACATTATACTTGCTTTCCACTGCTGTAAATTATTATCTACAATCTCCTACTAGAAGATAAGAGAGGACTTTATGTCCGTGGTTTCCATGCCCAGAGTAATTCAGATCTGTTTTCTCCTAGTTAGGAGGATTATCTGGTACAATGTATCTTGTACAGGCTGGCGGATCATGCCAAACTTTGATTTTTCACTGTTGCTGCATTGGATGCAGCATGTCCCTTAGAATGTTTTCTAAATAATATGCACAGATTCTTCTACTGCTTCCAAAGGTCTAAGCCAGTGGGAAAACCAAGGATTTTCTAGATATTTTGTTCCATTTTCACCTATGTCTTCTTCAAGCTGCAGTTTCTTTGCATTCTCTAATGAAATAGTTGTGCCTGGGAGCTTAGACAACTTAGTTGTTTTCCTATTACATGAAGAGCTGTTTTGTCATCAAACTGTTTTCATGCTGTAGAGGCATGATGTGAGGACCATGTGAATTTCCTCAACAGACAGAATCACAGTCTAATTTAAACGGTATTTTCCAATGGCCTCCATTTGGCATCCCACACTAGGCAAAACTTTATTGAATTTAGCAACTTCAATAAAACACAATATAGGAAGAATATAAATCTATTAGAGAGCATCCAAAGGAGAGCTACAAAGACAGGGAAGGGTCTAGAGGGAAAGCCATATGCGGAATGGGTGAGACCACTTGGCTTGCTTCAGCCTGGAGAAAAGGAGACCGAGGAGAGACCTCATCACAGTCTAGAGCTTCTTCATGAGAGGAGGCAGAGGGACAAGCACAAATCTCTTCTCTGTGGTGACCAATGATAGGACCCGAGGGAACAGCATGAAGCCGTATCAGAGGACATTTATGTTGGATATTACGAAGATGTTCTTCACCCGGAAGGTGATTGGGCACTGAAACAGGCTACATGGGGAATGGTCACAGTACCAGAGTTAAAGTAGTGTTTGGTCAATGCTCTCAGGCGCATGGTGTGATTCTTGGGGCTGCCCCGTGCGGAGCCAGGAGTTGGACTCGATCCCTGTGGATCCCTTCCAACACAGGATAGTCTATGATTCTATGATTTTCTAACTGGTAGAGTTGTAGTGAGTACTAATAAGCATTTTAGATGGGTAAAGCTCCCTGGCTGCAGAGCTGCTAGGGCTTTTTTTTTTTTTTTTTCCCTTCAATACAGTGAGTGGCAGAGAAGAAACTGAGAAACCTTTGAGTCTTTCCCATTGCCGGGCAGCCCCGCGCCGCGGGAGCACAGTGGGCTCGCTCCGGTCCTGGCCGCTTCTTTCTGACCGGCAGGCGAGACCCCTCCCGCATTGCTCTGCACAGGCACATGACCGCAGGCGACCCGCAGCCGGTGCTCCGGCGGCCGCGCCCCGAGTCCCCGCCGCCCGCCCGGCGCAGCAGGTAGNCGGGACGGGCGCCCCGTCTTCGCCCCCGTGGAGACCCCCTGGTGTCCGGCCCCCGGAGGAGCGCGCAGCCAGGTGAGGGGCTCCGGGTTGTTGCCTGTCTCCTGGGTTTTGTACCGAGGGATGGCAGCCAGGGCACCGGGTTCCTGCTTCCCGAAGGCACAACGGGAGCCTATCGGTCGTTCTCGGGTTTTAGCATCAGAGGTGCGAAGGGGGCAGAAAGCTCCTCTCCTTTTCCGCACGCTAAAACTTTGTTCTCTTGTCCATTTGCGGTCCTTCAATGGAGAGTCGTGCGCACAGAAAGCCCAGGTCCCGCAGAGCTAAAAAGCTGCGGTACTGGGCTCCCGAGGCACCCCACCTCCTGTATATATCCATGTCAATCTCGCACTTAACATCGTATTGGAAAACAAGGCAAAATGGTTACAAGCAAGCCCTGCGATAATGCATTTGTTTTGCAACAGTAGCCTGTCCCGTCCCCCTCTTCCCCCAAATTTGGCCGTCGGGTGCCCGTTGTCCATTTAAGCTCCAGCCGGTGGTGCCAGCCCAGGTCGGGCACCGTGGGAGTTTGCTGCGGAGATGCCACTGTAAATAGCCACCGCACGCACAGAACTTGTGTGTGACAGTAGTGCCATGTGGAATGGCTGGCCACAAGCCCACGTCCAGGCTGTGGGCTCTGGTCTTTGAAATTATATTAGTTAGAAAAGGAAGAATTTTTAAAATACTCTTTGACTTTTGTGTTGAACCCTTTGTTATGATTTACATTGTTATGGCTTTGAAGCCATAATCACGCCTGCAGCCCTGCTGGCAATACAAAACCCACCTTGCATCCTATCAGACACAATTCACTTTCTAATCTTGTAGTCCAGACCAGAGAATTTCAAGTGTGGCCACACGTGAAATTAATGTGTGACCATAATTTGAAAGTGTCTTTTTGTTGTATTTTGGATTTATCTAAGGAAACCATGAACAACTACTCAAAAAAAAAATTGTTTTGCAACTTTGATGGCAAATCTTAGCTGCTGGAAAATCCCATTTTAGTTTCAGACCTGTCACAACCATCACTCTGTGTCATCTCAAACCTTCAACTGCATGCTGAAAAAATAACGGGTGTTGGCGATGGTGTCAATTTCTAATTTGCTGATAGCCTTTGGACTTAAGTGAAAACCATTACTCAGGGCTCAAGTGCAGTACTAAGCTTTTATAAAAACACATATAGGAGATTTTGGTGTCAGGAAGTAAGGTGCAGAGTTTGAAAGAAAAATTTGACCCTGACAACTGCATTTTGCTGGGTGTTGAAATCATAGAAAAACAGACTGCTTCAGAAAAACATGTATGAATTAAAAATAGATGTTTAGATCATTAGCTGTCAAAGTATGACTGACAGTGGAGTTCTATGTATCATGATGTTCTAGAAAAACAGAAACTTTATGTTGATGAGCAAGCTTCTGTGTTTGAAGCTTTTGGCTTGCATACAGCTTTTCTGCATTTTCAGGACTTCAGATAATATTGACTGAATTGACTGGATGTAGTCTCAGCTGGAGAAGCAGTATGAGATCTGTTCTTCATAAGTGGTAGCCTCCTTCTAGTCAGGCCCATCAGTTCAGCTGAAGATGTGATCTTCCGCATCCTCCCCGTCTCTCTCTTGCATGTGTGTGCACGTGCACACACACTCAATGTGTTTTTCCAGGATGTTCCACTACTAGTGAAAAGGCAGCTGCATGATTTTAATGCCAAATACAAACACCTTTTTCTATCTACTTCCCAGGATGATGTGTAATTTATTTGCAGGTCTCACTGTTATCTGCATACAGAAAGAGATGGTCATCAGGAGCCACTATTGCTCCTCTCTCTCATGCTCCATAAGCCTGTATTCCCCTCATAGTGCCTTTGGTTGTTTTTGAAATTTTCCAAAAGCCTTGAATATAACACCAGGGCTTATATTTTACTCAGGGAAATCCAAATTGCATCCCGACTGAGTTGTGGCATGAAAGGGTAAATGAGTGCTGTTTCCCTTGTCTGTGCATCCAGATTTCTTTTCCACGGGCTTCACAATATGCATCATCCCTATTTTAAATGTTCACCTGAAACATGCCCTGAGGAAATGAGCTTTTCTCAGTATGGATACAGCAATTAGTCTTACTCAGTTCACTAAGATAAATTATTAGTGAGGACGTAGTAAGGGTGTCAGAGGTAAGCACTGAAGTTTCAATGTGAATCTAGGCATAGGGTTCAAAGGTAAGGACAACCAAATACCTATGAACTTCAGCTTTGAGGGAGGCAATGATTTTGGGGTCATTTTGAACAAAAA
This sequence comes from Sclerurus mexicanus, assembly GCA_013396755.1. Taxonomy (NCBI): domain Eukaryota; kingdom Metazoa; phylum Chordata; class Aves; order Passeriformes; family Furnariidae; genus Sclerurus; species Sclerurus mexicanus. The sequence goes on from VWZF01000813.1 coordinate 787,002, forward strand.
GTCTAGTCTAGATGGTTGGTCATTAACTGACTGTTAATGTGAGATCTTACAAAAACATTTTTCCATTTGTCCTGAGTTTGACCCAAAATCAGAAGATTTGGGATATGACTTTATTCTCTTTTGAGGTTCTGGTTTCACTTCTCTGGTAGAACAAGTCCTGCTCAGGTGTCTTAGATCACTTCACAAGCACCTTACAACAGCCATTTGTAGGAGATACTGTTCTCATCTGAGAGTCTAGAGAACTGAGATAGAGCTCAAATGCCCTATCCAAAATACAGAGTAAATTAGTGTAGGAAATGAGACAAGGAAACAACTTATTTGCTCCAGTCACAGGATTAAACTGCTTTTCCCTAAGTCACTGAAACTGTTAAGAAATTCATCGGCCATTCCTCTTGCAATAACTTGAAAAGGACAGACATGCCTTTTTTACTTCTTTCTGATGTAACTGGTATTAAATATGCATTGTAGCTTAGTTACGTTAGATAATTGAGTATAAATTCATCCATCTTTAACTTGAAATTCTGTTCCCAAATGTAGCAACTGAATATTCTTTCTTTTGTTTTCTACATTTTTGGATGAGTTGCAGGTTTTTTGCTTTTGTTTTTAGAGAAGAATCTTGTTAGCATTCCTTAGAAGCTCATTAAAATGCTTCCCTTTTGGCTTATTCTCCTAATTTATTAATATCATAAATAACTTTTCTTTGGTGACCCACTTTCATAGGTATCTGAACATCTAACAAAATTGTAGCTCATCAGGAAGGCAGTGTAGACTGATAATAGCATCTCCAGACAGGGATCAGAAACAAGACACTCCTTTCTTTGCCATGCAGAGTTCTACACACCACACATAAAGAAAATATTGCACTATTTCCCAACTCACTTGGCACCCTTAGCCCAAAAGAAAGCACTTTGTTTATTGCACAATTGATTTAAAGGTCAGAATGTAGGATTGCATCTATTCTTCTGCCTGAATTCAATTTTCACCCTACATCCACAGTGAAGAAACTGCTCTTTGCATAAATAAAATTTGAAATATTGGTCTGTGTGAGTGTTCAAGCAAACAGGCTTTCTCTTCTAGCTCCCAGAGCAAACTCCCAACACTATGCTATCATCAAAACCATTAGGCTTTCACTAAGTTGCTACTTTTTATTGAATTATCTTACCTGATTTACGAAAAGTACAGATTTGCGTAGAAAAAGAGGATACTCACTAATTTAATGAACATAACGATCAACAGGCCATGAGAAGCGGTAGAGCTATACAGCCTCTAAATCAAAAGGAGGCCAGCTAGCATAGAATACACTTATTTTCATAATCATTTCAAAAGATACAGAGGTTACTTTTTGGGAGCTGAAACTATACAAGACAGTTATCTCAAGGAGTGATTAATTAACCTGTGTCCTGCAGACACTCCAACACTGGTCATGTTTTAAGGACAGACTGCTCTAAGAGTATAATCTGTGGTTGTCCCAGCCCAAGGATACTCAGTGTTGCTGCCTTCTCTCCAAAGTCTGCTGAATAGCAGGCCCTAACAGGAGAGCAAGAGACAATTGGTGACTTCTGATGAAGATTTGTTTTCCTTTTCAGTAAGTGTGGACGTCTGTGTAAGTGTGAGAGAATTATGGTGGCGTTTAAAGGAGTCTGGACTCAGCCCTTCTGGAAAGCCGTTTCAGCAGAATTTTTGGCCATGCTCATTTTTGTCCTCCTCAGCCTTGGCTCCACGATCAACTGGGGTGGAGCAGAGAAGCCCTTGCCTGTAGACATGGTCCTTATCTCCCTCTGCTTTGGACTCAGCATTGCAACCATGGTGCAGTGCTTTGGACACATCAGTGGAGGCCACATTAACCCTGCCGTGACCGTGGCAATGGTCTGCACAAGGAAGATCAGTCTTGCCAAGTCCGTCTTCTACATTCTTGCCCAGTGCCTGGGAGCCATTGTGGGTGCAGGCATCCTTTACCTTGTCACGCCTCCAAGTGTGGTAGGAGGCCTGGGAGTCACTGCGGTAATCACTTCTCCTCTGGCTCTTGGACTAGACTATCTTAGATCCTAAGAAAATATAATCAGTGTCACGCAGAATGAAGAGAGCTGAAATAGAGATTTTAAGAGCTTGCTGGTTTATTTACATCTAGACAGGGCTTAAAGCTCTCCTTAGGATAGGTTTATGCAGTGTACTATCAATAGCTGTTCTTTTTATAGAAGTTCTCTTTCCTAGAACTTCCCCAAATCTGATGACAGCAGGTAATGTTAATTTACATAAAAAATTTAAATAATATATGCGTGAAATGCCATTTTTATATGGGCTGGGGAGGGGGGAAATTAATTCCATGCTATTATGTGGGGATTGAAAAAACATCAATTTAAAATGACATACTTTTGAAATAGATTGTGGCTTAGATTTCAGCTTTGTTCTAAACTAATAAGGAATGCCATCAGTTAGCCCTGTTGCAGGACTTATTAAAAATGCACTTGAGCCGCACACTGCTTAATTTTTAATTGAAATTTAAATTAATTAAGTCAGGGCTAATTAATGAATTTATAATTGAATAGTAAATTACAGTGCTCCCAAGAAAAAAATGGTGAAAGGGAAATGCAGCATTTGCAAATCTCTGTGTAAAAATAAACTATACTTCTGCAGTCTAACTTTGAAGTTCTTGTTGGATGTTACTGTCAAGCCTTCTGTTCTCAGTCCAGCAGTGATTTTCCATGGCTCTCAAAATAAAAATAAGAAAAAAAAAAAACATTTTAAAGTTAAAAGAAAAAAAAGGAAGAAAGTAGAAAGGGAGATCTGTACCTCTAAAAGTTCATTGTTGTCTTCTACCCTGTAACATTCAGAAATACTATTCATTGAAATATAATTAATGTATGTGATGGGTTTCTGATTTATGAAATCACCTTTTCTTAATTTCTGGTGTTTCTTTCCCTTCTTCCAGGTACATGGAGACCTTTCTGCTGGGCATGGACTCCTGGTGGAGTTGATAATTACATTCCAGCTGGTTTTTACTATTTTTGCTAGCTGTGATTCAAAACGAAGTGATGTCACTGGTTCAGTAGCTTTAGCAATTGGATTTTCTGTTGCAATTGGACATTTATTTGCTGTAAGTTAGTGATTTCTCATTAAAAAATAGACCCTTCTACCTTTATGACTACTTCAGAAGTAAATGAAAACTTTTGTGACCTTTAGAGCTGTTATAGCTATATAGCTGCTGTATTCTTTATGGTTCCATGCCAAAACCCTTTGGAGCCGCAGGAGTGTCCCTTGGGTAGGGTGTTGTACTAGAGCTTTTCTGGTTGTTTATGTGATGACTTCATTAACTTTATAAGATCAGGAGCATGATGATACCCACTATCAAGATGAGAAGCCATACAAAACCAGGATGTCCCATAGAAATCAAATCACTACCTTCAAGACTTTAATAACAACATTTTCTCTCTGCTTCAGATCAATTACACTGGAGCCAGTATGAACCCTGCTCGATCATTTGGACCTGCTGTCATCATGGGGAGATGGGAAAACCAATGGGTAACTCTCCTTTCATCCTTCCTTCACCATAGTGACAAACAGTGATCAGAATTTTTCATACATCATTTCCTTTAAGTTATGGCTCCCAGTACATCCCATAGAGACCACAGTCAAGGAAGTCAGGTACTGACTGCCCCACCTAGGACTTCAGTGCATATGCAGCATGTGGGAATACCATCTTACTGTTCAGGGGCCATTTTGTGGAGCTAGTAGCTGGGGTAGAAAGGAAATCATACAAAAACAAAACAAAAAAAAAAGCAATGCAGTGAGACTGAAAGAATCGAGCTGCTGGAAAGAAAAGTCTTCCAAGGCAGATTGCAAGCCCCGCTGGTCAGGCTAGTGAGCAGTTATGGGAGTAATTCTGTCAACTTCAGATTTCACCTGGTTCTGCAACAAACTAGGGGAGCTCTGTAAAAATGAGAGGAGGGATCTTTTGTGTTGTGATTCCTGGGAAACAACTTGCCTTGGCAAATTCCTGCAGTGAGAGATGAAGAGGCTGCGGTCTGGTTTTTGCAGACCAGACCAGATGTTACCTACTTCACTTTGAAAGCATCAGCTTTACTAGGAGCAGTTTTGCAGGAAACAATGGGATAAACAGACTGTGAATGATGCAGTCATTTTCTACAGCATCCTCCTATCCAACTTATTAAAAACCATTTCACATTTTATGAGCAGAAGATGGATCTCAGCTCAGCCTCAACTAATTTTAAACAGGGAAAGCACTTCTAGGGATGCTTTCAGTGCTAACTGGAAGAGCTGCATATTACAGGGCATGTAAGAATTTTCTTGATTTTTAAAGTATGAAGCCCACATTGCTCTCACTGCAGCTAGTAATAGAAATAGCATTCTCTTCAGGCCCTAAGGCTCCAATTCTGCAAACACGATACCATGTATAACTTTGTTCCCAAGAGTTATCCTATTGAGGCAGATTTACCCAGTTATCAGTGAATGGCTTGTTCATATGAAAAACTGCTGTAGTTTTTCGCAAGATTAATTATCCATACTCTGACGAAGCCTGTAATTTATAACTAAAGCTATAAACAATAAACAAATGTACCATGGAGAAACTTGTGGGAGAAGCTTAATTACTGTCCTGACCACTTGGAAAGACAGGCACTTCTCCTCCTCCAGAGCAGTGACATTGGCATGTTGTTGACAGAAGCCTGTGGGCTTTGGCACCTACTAATGTTACCAAACTATTGCATGTCATGTTGAAATGCATACAGAGTTGTGTTACATTCATTGTATTTGCTTATTCAAATCAGGTTATCAGGTAGCTGACTGCCTGTTATATTCTGTAGGATTTGGATTATTTTGGAAACGTGAGTCAAAATACTGGAGTAGAACTGGTTGTGTATACACTAGGAAGGTTTTTGTTTCCTTGAAAGTTCACTGTCATCTTGGTTGGCAATGCAGAAAGAAAATCACTTTTCTACATGAGTGTTTCATTTGTGTGTTTTCCAGCAAATAGTCCATGTATGTGGTCTGCAGCTGGCAATTAGCCATGAAAAGTTAGAGGCGCCCTCTTGTAAAGAAGTGGATTAATAAAACTTGACAAAATTAATTCACTTCAAAGATATGGGGCTGCTTCTCAATCGTCTTACTGCTGCTAGTTTAAAAACAAAGCTATGCCAGAACAACAAGCTGTTGAAAGTGCTTACAGACATGTATTTGACGTTCATGACTCCATCAGGTTCTGTGGCCTTTTGTGTCTCAAGAAATGTTATAGCTATGCTTGATTTAAAGATGAAGAACCTGTACTTTTGTCTGATTGGACAAGTTTTAAAAAGTTAGTTAAATTTTCCATAAGGGGAGGGAGGCTTGTTTCTATTAACAGGAGTAGGTTGGGCAGCCATAGAGGATGCCCATGTGTCTATATGTGCGAGGTGTCCACTGGCACTCAGCCAGTCTGCCCCAGAAAATTGGGAATCAGATATGTAGATTGAAATAATTTTCAGACATCAGGGAAGTAGTAGATGTACCTCACTGACATGTCAGTGTAGGTTCCTCTTCTTTGCTCCATGGGATCCACTGCCTGGTGATTTCCTAAACACTGACATGACAGGAGTTTTTAGGGAAGAGATGTGCCCATGGATGTGAGGTGGTTTAGATGACTGGATGCAAGGTGACTGTGTAGTATTTCTGTAAGAGCTGAAATAGCTGTGAGAGACTGTGAAAAGGTAGAAAGAAAAAGGAAAAATGCCTAAGACTAATGCCATTATCAAGAGACTGCCTTTTGAACAACTTCATATATGATTTTGGAGCACTCATTTGTGCTGAGCTCCAAGTCATCATCTGTGAAACCTATCATACTTACATTTCTCTGACTCATAAACTGGTAAGACAGCAAGTTTCATTCTGGTTCTTGAAAGCCAGGGAGCAACCTGACCACGCATTTCTGCAAAGTTGGTTTTAATAATTGGGCCAGGGCATTTTACAAAAAAAACCTTCTGGGTAAATTCTGTACTGACTTCCTTTTTTCTGAGACCCTGGCTTCTTTATTTGCTCCAGAACTTAATGTTTGGGGGGTTTTTTTCACCTTTTTTTTTTTCTTTTTGCAGGTGTATTGGGTGGGACCAATAATAGGAGCAGTTCTTGCTGGTGCTCTTTATGAGTACGTCTATTGCCCAGATGTTGAACTCAAGCGCCGTTTCAAAGATGTTTTCGGGAAGGCTACCCAGCCTTCTAAAGCGAAGTACATCGAGGTGGACGATAACAGAAGCCATGTAGAGACCGATGACCTGATCCTGAAGCCTGGCATAGTTCATGTGATTGATATTGATAGGGGTGAGGACAAGAAAGGAAGAGATCCATCCAGCGAGGTGTTGTCTTCTGTATGACTAGCAAGAAGCACTGAAAGCAGAGAGCTGCCTGCTAGCACGTCCACAGATATCCTTCCACCTATTAAAGAAACAGATCTCCTCTAGACTGAGCATCTACCACTTCTTGAAAGGTATGGTGCAGACAGTGGCATGGAGTCAAGTCACCAAACCATACGCCTGCTCAGTTGGAAGATTAGGACTTTGCTATAATTAGGATTCCCCGCCTGTTATTCCAGATTAAGACTTGTTCCTAGTATTTTCCTTTCCTTCTTTCTGGAGCAACCCCAAAGTCAAAAAAAGAGATGAAAACATTCTCCTTTAATAAATCAGTCAGTAATGAGATAAAGATAGAGATGTTTAACATTCAGATTGACAGTTAAGACATATCAGGAAATGCCTATGGACATGAAGACCTACTTATCAGATTGTTCTTCTGACACTTAATTGGCTGTTGTCAGCTCCGATTAGAATATCTTACCCATTAGCCGTTCTCTGCAAGGTTCAGAGACAGCACCAGCAGTATTTAAGACTTTTATCCACAGTCAAGCAAAGGAGTATTTTTTCCACTCATGTACATCACTGTTTCCTCACAAACTACCTCGGAAAAAATGATCCTTTAGTAGGTTTTTAAAAAAAAAATCTAGCAACCCATCAAATTTCACTCATGTGATTTGCCATATAAATATGTTACCTTCATCCCCAAGAATAAATATGCTGAAAATGTAATCTTGAAGTGTGTGGTAATAAGGCTGCAAAGCATTTGACTGTATCTTATGTTGCCTCTTGTCATTGTCTATCTGATGAAACACTCCCAGAGTTTGACTATTGACCATTTATGTTAGCAGCCTCTCAAGGTCATGCAAAGAATATAAAGGCTTTCCTGTCATTTAATAATTCAAATAAGAGATACCAGAAGAAAAGAAGGCATATCTGTTTTCAGTGCACTTGTTCAACTATACATTTCTATGTTAATTTATATAAACTAAAGGTTTAAATTACTTACCTATTTTCTTACAAGATGGTTTGAGATAGGGTTTTTTTTTTAATGTATTAGCAATGTAGAGAGGTTTTAACTTTTAATTTTATTGAGACACTGATTGGGATTTTTTTTTATAACTAATGACAAAGATGTGACTGCTTCTGGCTTTTTGTTGTAACTGATACCTGACTATTTGAATGGGATCTGTGCTTGTTCCAGTGTTCATATAGTCTTAATTACACCTCTAGCAAAAGTTTCTTTATTTGTCATTAGGAAAAGATACAAGCACTTGCAGGGTATTTTAGGGGTAAAGGTACATGAAATATGTTCAGTAAACAGTCTTTCCCTTACAGAAGTATTTTGACAGACATAATCACCCCAGCAGAACATTTCTGTAAAGCTGTTACTGACCTACTGCTTTTGTTTCTGATCAGTGGCTTTGAGTTTTACAATATGCAGCTGCAAAGCAGTAAGGAGCATGGTATTATTACTGCAATTATATAGGTTTTATTTTTAAATTGAAAAGCTACTCCTGCCTATTTAGCAATAAGAGAGGAAAAAAAGTATTAGTCCTGACTGTGTGCTATATTAGCCTTGTCTGTTTTTTGACATACACTGTATGCAATCTTTATTACAGGGAATTAGATGTTTCTAATGAGATAATAAACCACTGCAACCCTCAAATCTGTGTGCTATGATCTAAGGGCAATTTTACCCCTCTTGCAGCACTGCATAGTCCCAGCATGTCCTACTGTAGTGTTTTTCCTAGTTTCATATTTTTTCTGTCTCAAACCCTGTTAGCATGGCACAAGTTCCCTCCATTGCGCATGAGACTCATGACTCCTTCATGCATTTGCAGTTGGACCATGATCTCTCCCTTATTCCACCCAGGTACAACACGTAGCACACACAGGCACAGAACAGGACTTCCTTGTGTGACCTAACACCAGCCCCACCCCTGACACAGGAGCCCTCCCACCAGACATACTCCCTGTCACATACCTGTTGCAGCATCACAGCAGCGGCTGCCTGTTGAGTCTAGTGAAACAGCTGATACTTGTCCTTAGCTGTGCCTCGACACAGGAACAGCCTCACAGTTCAAGGGCATGAGCATGGCTAGGGACCTGCAACAAACAATGTCAAATCACAGGGAAGAGCTCCTTCTCACAGCAAGGACAAGTCCAGGGAAGGGCAACAGAGATGTAGTGTTAGACCTCTGCTCAGATGAGTAAATACCATGCTAAATAGATTCAATGAGAAGCTGAAAACTTGTTGGGGAGGTTTTGTCTAGGCATTTGGTTTGGCTTTTTTTAATTATTATTTTATATTGTTCAAATGCTGTATTTGTTAAAGGGACATTTTGGTTAAACCTTTTGCATGACCTATCACAAGTAAAGAACTGATGAATTGATCAATACACATAGAACTGATGAATTTTTAAGCAAAGGTTTGCATTTTTGTATTTAAAGACACTCTTTAATTTGTGATTTTTGCATGGTACTGTGTTATTTAAATAAGAAACTGTGATTTGTTTTACGCTTAAGGGTCCTTTACTCAAATGACTTGTGTGTTTTCCTCACCCAGCCTGATTCTGCTGCTGAGGTGAGCATAATGTGAGCATAACATCAACCACCTCCATTAGGAGGATCTTCTTCCTTGAAACACTCTGTATTAATGAACTGTGTCACTCAGAACCAGTCCCAGGAGAACTCTCTCAGAGGGAATTGGAGATAAGATCCTGAGACATCTGAAAAGATAAAGCAACAGAAGGGAAGCTAAAATAGAGACCACTAGACAGTAACGATGATGCCATGCTATTCAGACGTTAGCAGGAAAGCAATGTGTGGTAGGTCTGCTCCTGCTCCCACAGTATGAGGCTCATGGAGGAGTTCGTGATTGACTACGGCGGAAATGGCCCTGAGCTTTTCTGGGGCCTGATGGTTTCTGTCATGCACTTCACTGTAGTTTTTTTCTAAAATCAGAGGCTCTCAGCAAGATACTTCATTTTGGAAGAAAATGCATTCAACTCAAGGCTTATGACCCACCCTAAAATAAATCCTTAGGAGTATCTGTCATCGCAGGTGGCTCTGCCACACCACAAGACATCAGCATTCATAAAAGGGAACTCTTCAGCATCTCTTAAGACCTGAGTTAGCTTTGACACAGAGATATGTGCTCCTCTAAGTTGCTTTGCAATGGTATCATCACTGTACAATAGTCATATTTAGTTAAATAATAGACTGACATGACATTTGTATGGATTCAAAATACTTTTGCTTTAGTATTATTTTAAAATATGTACTTTGGTACTGTATGAGTGAGATTTGTGTTCTAAAGCTCTTCAGCTCTTAATTGCACCTCATAACATAACTTGGTGTCCTCTTAAAGCACTTCTTGATTGTGGTGGGAAGTGTCTTTTGTTTATGATGGTGGATGGATATCACGCAAAGTCGGCCAGGTCTGTCATCATTCTGGAGTCCTAAAAAAAATGGATGAGTCTAAGTCCTCCATGATGGCTTGTTTTCAGTGCTATATTAACTTTAACAAACACATTCATAGTATTAAATCACTGGATTTCAGAAAAGAAAGCAGGGAAGCTAAGGGTGATTCTGTTGGGGCACCCAAATACCTTTTATGTTGTGTGAAGTCAAGGAGTTTATCACCCAAATTCTAACTATTCTCAGGAAAAAAAAAAAAAGAAAAGAAAAAAGAAACCCTGCAGCATTTGAGTTGTCATCATAACCGTTCTCCTGTTGAAGTGTTTGGGAGCTTTATCTTTCATTCTTTCAGTGGAAGTAGGAGTGAGATTCATCTCATGCAGCGTTCAGACTTTTCATATGTATTTGCCTATCAGCTTTTCAAAATGTGCTTTATTTCTGATTATTAGTAATTGCCACACTATGTGCTTAGAAAGCTAGATGGTCATCAAATTTCTACCTTTCTAGTGTTTGATGGCAGAGCAGTTGCTGCTGTGCCCTGCAACATCTTATCTGTAGTCTGAATAACACATTTAAGATATTATATACCATCCAATATTTTTAATCTAATTAAAGTAGGTGAGAATTTACATTGTGAGCCTTTCTTTTCAAGGTCAGATGTGAAAACACCATGCACAATTTTTTGTGTCTCAGTTCAGTCTGTACGTATCTGAGTTTCTCAAGCACTTATTAAATAGACAAGATGTAAATATAGACTGAAGTATTTACTACCCACTTATCTAAATCATATTGTTGCAGTCTGAAATTTAGGATAAATGAGATAAAGCAAACTGTGTCCATGGATTTTTCCACTGGACTGCTTATTGTTTAAATGCTTAGTCACCATGATATCAGAACTAATGTTATAGGACTTCAAATTTCCTTATGTAACTTTTGGAATAATCTACTGAAAAATAAAGTAATACATGATTATCTGGTTCTCACATGTCTTCTATTGAATCTACTGTTGCAAATAAATTATTTGGGGGAAAAAGAAAAAAAATCAAGCAAGGCAACGTGATTATTGGAAACGTTTAATGATTCTAAAAGCTCAGGACTGAAATATAAGGAAAAACTTCAAATCCAACTAAGAGACCATGTCTAAGAGGAATCTGGAAGTGTGTGCCACTGAGAATGAATGATTTACTATGAATAAATGTACAACAGAGAAGAGAGATGCCTGTGCAAGAAATTTAATATCTTTAAGGAAATGAGCTAAACTAAAGCAAAAATTATGCTGGCACACTGTCATGATGTAAGCCCAGCTACCAACTAAGCACCACACAGCTGCTTGCTTATCTCTCCACCTCACCCCAGCGGAATGGGGAGGAGAATCAAAAGTAAAACTTGTAGGTTGAGATAAGAACAGTTTAATATAAAAACCCGAGACTTCAGTGTGTTATCAACATTACTTTCATACTAAATTGAAAACACAGCACTGCACCAGCTAATGAGAGGAAATTAGCTCTATCCCAGCTGAAACCAGAACATACATTGTATATCACTAATTTTCCTGGATGGTTTACAAGCCCACAGGACTTGTGAAGAGCTAAGATTTTGAAAAGTGTTAGAAATGATAGCGACACTTAAGACCCCTTTTGCTAAAGCATGACTTGGCTTCCACAAGGAACTTCAACAATGAACATCAAGTCCTGTAGCATTTACATTTCTCATTGTCCAGCTCTTTGTTTGGAATGCAAAGTTTAGCTCCTATAACATTAATGGGGGCAAATTAAGATCCTGAAAATGACTACTATGAAACCCCATCACCTGGGATAGCATCTAATCAGTAGGAATGGCTGAGAGTAGACTCATACCTGAAATTCACCCCTTGGCAGTGCTTCAGCTCTTGCCTTCAGCTTCTTCATATCCAAGCTCCAGAGACACCTTGCAAGAGGCTTAGGGGAGTATGTGTCTCTGTGTGCTGCATATAACTTACTACACACATGATTTGTACCTTACTGAAGTAGGTTCCCAAGGGAATTTAGGCAGAACTAGTAAAATTATTTTGGGGTCGCAACCACATAAGGAAGGAGCCATTCTGACATTTTGAGACATGCACAAAACTGCAATATAGCTGTCTGGAGACCTACAAAGACAAACATGTAATGATGGAGCAGTCAGCAGGGTTAAGATGTAGGAGGGTCCTGGGAAGAACAGAAAAGCACAATGTGGGCAAAGAGGATCTTTGTAGCATGCCCCTTACCCAGTGTTTACTGGCACTATGGCATCACAGGATTAGGACATTGTCTCCGTTGTATGAGGATGTGCAGGTAGGCTTTTGGATCACATCTGAGCCAACGAATGGGAGAGGCTGAGCTGTGCTGGGTAATGGTGTCCTTACTCTAAACTTCAGTGGCAACACTGGATTCAGCAGCAATGACTACAAACAGCAACTGTGACCCAGACATCTGCTTAAAAAGAGATCTTAGAGAGTTGATATTTCCAATATCAGCTTCCTTTTAAATACTCTTTTGGCTTTAGACTCCCTTATCTGTTGCAGATTGTAGTGTACTGCAAACGTTATATGCCACTTTATTTATATCAGACTGATAACTGCTATCTTGGCTATTAATTTCTTTTGACCTTTCTTGCCTCATAGAAAAACAATCCTTACAAGTACAAAGACTGGCATAATCTCACTAAAAAAGCTATCACAGTGTTCTTTGGAAAGGCAAAAGGAGCTTATATTATTTGTCTCTCACCTTGCCACGTGCGATAGGGAGAGGCAGAGTCTTTCTGCAGGTGTGCCTGACAAACAAGGGTTCCCAACTGCTATTCTCCACTCAGGCACAGCAATGACCTTCCTATGATGTTTTATCCCTATTTCCCCTTTCATATGAATCTTAATAAAAAGCTCTGGAATTCACAGTAAGTCTAAAAGTTCATACTAGTAGATATGTGTTTATTAAAATGTGCACATACGTGTGTATGTGTGCACATATATGTGTGTGAAAGATGCAGAGATGCACAGCATTGCACAGGGATTGAGTCTGCTTCTTTGCAGCAGTGGACAAGATCTGTGGGTAAAACTGTGGGAGATCAGCTGCCATTTGAGATTGCTGAATGCCCCACTGGGATTCTAATGACTTGGTCATTTATTTCTACTTATTTCTGAGCCATATGGCTTTCAGCTTGAAGTGGCGTCATGGCCATCTCCTACTGCCATGGAACCAATTGGATTCTGCTGCTCTTCCTACCGAGGTTCATTTGCCATAAGGCGCGCTTTTTTTCCACATTTGTACCATTTAAAATTTGATTGCCTTAGACATTTTGGAACCTTCTAGCATGAGAAATATTTTAACATTATTCCACTCTACCTTAGGGTTAACTCCATTTATTCTGTGGGAATTTTTCCTTTACTTTGGAACAGCAAATCTCAAGACATTGGAGATTCATTCATTTTTCCTCAAAAATTTCCTTTGATAATTCCTAGTGATATCTCCGTTACTGTGTTCCAGTGTTTAATTATTTCCATTTGCACAGTATCTCAGTGCCTAGCTGCCTTGTCATCCCATATTCAGACAGGAATGCATGCATACTTTGTTTTGTTTTGCCTTTCCAGCTGAATGAGCTTATCAGATCTGGAATGAGATGGTTTAGTCTCTAGATCCTCCTTCTGTGAGCTTCTTCAAGCTGCTACTGCCGCTATGTACTTGGGGCAACTTTTTTTAGTCAGCAGCAGAGTTACCCTGGAGGGGGGGCCATTTCTTCTGCTTTGACTTGCCAGAGCTTTGCAGCACACAGGCTATACCCTGCCCTCACTTCCAGAAGAGATGAAGTCAGTTTGCACCAGCCAAGCACAGTCTTAGACTTGCAGTAGAGCAAACAGTGCCCCAGCAAAGAAGTAATCAGTTTTGAAGAGATGGGATTTGGGCTTGTGGCCAGTCCCTAGGCTCTGATTTGCAAGAAAAACATCAATAGGAAAACTGGAACAATGGTTGATTGTCCCTGTAAGTTCTGAACATATGTGCATGAATATCCAGTAAGAAAAAGCCTAATGCTTGATGATTAAAGATGACAGAGCAGGGACAACATGAACTCTGGAGATCAGGAAGATATACATAGATGTTGGACTCTGCTGCTGTTTGCCCACAGGTATTGCTCCAGAGAAACAGCTGCACAGCATCTTCTCGGAGCTGAGTCAGACCAGCTGTACAGGGTAGGATGCACACAAACACAAATGTTTCAGACACAAGGCTTTTTTGTTTTTCTCCCTCCTTCCACAGCTGCCCAGCATACTTCAGATTTACAGAGGCAAACATTGCTAGGGCATGAATGCAGAAGCTTTTCTAGCCTCGAGACTAAAATGTGAGAATAAAGCTGTGTGTCCTCCAACCTTTTAGCTTTGAAAAAGCCCAACAAATGTCATGGAGGGTGCTTTAAAATAAGAGCTCAGAAAGTCCATCTGGATCCCTCTGCATCCTAGTCATTCCTAGAGCTACCCTTAGAGAAGTGATCCATAGGTTAATTTATCACTGTGTAAATAAAATATCCCCCAACTTCTTTTACCATTAGCCTTTCTGAGTTAAAATAAATATCCTTTGGTTCAACACAGCTGAAGAGCATCTAAGGTTTATATATAGCAGCTATTGCTATTGTGTCTGAGTGGTGAGGAAAAGGTCAAAGCAAAATGATATTATTTCCCCCCCTAGTTAGAAAAATTGCTCTGTTTGGGATTTTTTTTGTGGGGAGGGGTGCAGCTTGGTCTTTTTAACTCTTACATTGTTCTGTGTTTTTCAGGTTGTCCACAATTTTATCTCTTCTACAGGTGGAATAATTAAATATTTTATGGAATTAAGTAGAACGATTAATTTTCTTTTTTTTTTTTTTTCAATTTGTCAAAGAGGATACTTTAACTTTTCTTGCTGTTTGACATGTTTGCTGTGCAGGATCTGATGGCACCCTCCAACACTCTCCTTTTGTCTATATTTTCTGCATAGACAGCTGTTCCTTCAATGAATTTGGGACTCTGTGGGGACTGCTGAGGTTTTTTACAATGAAGCTCCAAGCATTTAAATTCGCGATTCAGATTCTTCATTTTCACTTCAGATAGTATTTTTCTTAATAAAACACACAGTTTCCATGAACTGTCTTTCATGATAAATCTTCATTTTTCTTCTGAGTCCAGCCCTTTTTAATCAATTTTTTCAGCATTTTGTTAATTATTTAGAATTTATCATTAAAACCTATTATTTAGACAATCACCTAAATAATATTTGTTTTTCTTAAATTCCTGTCCACTTGTTTCTCATTTTAAGTGTCTGAGGGGCCAGCAGTTTTCGTGCCACAAAGATAAAATCATGTAAAGGGAGAAAACTCACATTCAGGCGGTGTATATATGGCATAGCCGGAGTCTCAGGTGATGGAAAGGCCTGAAAAGTTGTCATTTTATATCTCTGTAAACACAAACTTTAATCAATAGTGAAACATTTCATAGGTTTTCGAGTTAACTGGGAAATGTGTAATCCTAACAACATGATGTGAAAACGTAGAAACTAATTTCCAGTTTTGCAGTCAGATGGTGGGAAACCCACATCCTATCCCTTAGTCTTCCAGTGGCCGGAAGGAAATCCTATAGCTAAAGCAGCTTTCAAATACTGAGTTCTACAGTTCTAGGAATTGTTACAACTATTTTTACTATTACATTTATATACGCCCATGTATATAATTTAATATTTAAATTTCCATATATGTGTATGTATATAATATAAATATTTATATATCTATATACATATATGTGTGTACAGGTAAATAATATATATGCGTATGCTACAAAGGGTTAAACAGTCTTGAAGTGCTATTGTTACCCCACAGATTTAATAGTAAACTTTAACAGCAAAGATAACACAGGCACCCTGACTCCCATTTTTCTTTTCTGAACATTGGTATTTTCTCTCTTAGGAGTGTTAACATTTCTCCAGCAAACATAAAGTGTTTATGCTGCAGATAAATCTGAGAAGACGAAGCCTTGTCTACTCTCATGGTTGTTACACAGACAGAGTTTTCCTTGTGGTTTGATTTAACATGCAGCTATGAATGCCCTCTGTAAGTAACAAATCATTACACCTGCACTGAGTAAATATAATACAGTTTGCTTTTGCTGAAACATGGTGGGGTTTTTTTTGCCTGCTTTGTACTTTCTTGAAGACAATCCAGGTCAGGAAGTCCTGAAGACCAGCCAGCTTCTTTCCGGCCATGACTGTAGGTCTTACCAGATTCTTTCCTTAAGAATATCAACAGAATTAATATTGAAATATTTATTTATTTATTATTACTTTTATGTGGATCCTTCTGTCTGCTTGGAGCACCTCTGGTGGTGATGAGACATTGACAGAAACAACCACAGGGATATTCTAGTGGTTTTTTGTTTTTTTTTAAGAAGAAACCTTACTAGTGAAATTGATTCTTAAGAGACATCTGTATAACCAGACCTGGTGGTTTCTGTAGGTCAGCTATTTTTCTTCTAGAGACCCACATAGGAATCTATAGGCAGGGCCATGCCAGAAGTAAAATCTTGATCATATACATTTACATTTTGGCTTTGCCTCTCTCATCCCTCCTTAATGGTGGTAGCAGGGCTGTAAAAACCTGCTCAGTCACAAGGGCAAGTTTTAAGTTGATAAGACAGAGCTCCCTTCCACTTGCTCACTAGTGCCTGCTCTCCTGATTGACAAGAGTGCAGTGGGTTATCTGTACTACTGAGCTGCCCTAGACCCACAGATCTGATTTTGGGCTTGAAAGAGATTTTAAAGGAGTACTTGGGAACATATAGCTGCTGATAAATGGGGAGGAGGTTACGTTTGTCTTACTTTGGTTTGGTTTGTACTCTCTGGTGAAACAAGACAAGACAACCAGATTTGCAATAACATTGGGAAAGCTGTACGATAACTGGT
The DNA here is from genome assembly GCA_013396755.1 of Sclerurus mexicanus. NCBI lineage: Eukaryota > Metazoa > Chordata > Aves > Passeriformes > Furnariidae > Sclerurus > Sclerurus mexicanus. The sequence goes on from VWZF01000813.1 coordinate 803,695, forward strand.
GTGTGAAATCCAAAATATTACCAGTTGTGTGGTAAGACTCAGAATCACAACATCCTCTTTTTACAGTCAGATGAGTTTTAAATTAAAAAACATTTTGTTTGCCTGGTTTTTCAAACCTCATGTGATCACCTGTTACAACTGTGGGAGCTGGAACCATCATGATCTGAGACTCCAGGGTTTAAAGAATACAGCCAGGCTAATGATGAAACAATTTACAAGTAGAAATTATCTTATATACTTGCATTAGCCCTTTGTTTTTAATGATGCTATGGTTCTGTAACAAATGAAGCATGCAATGTATCTTCACTCCAAATGACTCAGGAATGAAATGATGTCAGGGGATTAGGCTGCTGATACTTCTCACAGCAGTGTGGAGTAGCTCAAAAAATCTCTGGATAGAGCTAGATCTGTTGATAACAGAAGTCTTCATCTGTATGGTAGGACATGGCTTGGAAGCTTTGCCACACAATGATTAACATAAATTGCCAGAGATGCTGCAGTAGCGATGGTGGTGTGTTTCAGTGCAGTGTGACCCTGCTAACATAAATTCAAAGAGACTGTGGGGAAACTGTTTGTGTTAAGAATAAAATTTGTATAAAAATAGATGGCGAAATAAAGAGCATGCAAGTAGACACTTCAAAAGACATTTCACATCAACTAATATCACACATTAAGTGTTTCACATTAGGAATTGCACTGTATTTTAGGGCTTTTTCTTCAATTTCAAGACTGCTCATTCTAAGTAGTCTTTCAGAACATTCCTCAAAGCTTTGGTCAAATTCCAGTTGCAAACCAATCTCATAAGGGAAGCAGGAGTTTATGTTGCTAATTAGTAAGGCCAACTTGAAGATGAGCTCACAGTCCCAGAGGCAACAATAAATTGTTCTAATCTCTGTTAAGAAATGAGATCTCCCTTTTCTACTGTCCTTACTCAATCAAACTAATATATGGAAACAATGCTGTAGTGTTGTGCTGCATGGATAAATCAGGATTCTGTGCACAGCAAAAATAAGTTTTTCGAATGAGAAGATGTTATGCTTTAAGTCCTTGTTACCAGAACTGAGGTTATTCCATCGCAGTGCATTTTATACCAAGTTGGCTGAGTTCATACTGATGCCTTTGAAGACCATTCACGTTATCAGTCCTAGGAGCTTTGTGCAGGAGGTAGCAAAGGGACAGCATGCCAGTGACACCCAATAAGTCTAAGACTCTTTTTCAAGAGGGTATCTGGCCACAGCCAGCTGGATAGAAAAGCAACATGTAGTGTGTGCCAACAGCATGGGATGTCTGCAAACAGCAAGTGTTATCCAAGTATTTTTAGGGGACCCCTGGTATACAACTGTAGTGCCATAATACTTGAAAGTAGATAGTTTCATCTCTTTGACAATGACAAGACTGAAAACAGTATACAGGAGCTGTGGTGTTTCCAGCAATCCAAGATGTGGCAACAGTCTTATCAAAGCATTTTGGAAGACTGAGAGTTTTTCTCCTTGACACAGATGTTCATCAGCTTTTATTACTTGCAATTCTGTACCAACAGGTCAGATTATTGTCATTAGGAGTTAACCATAGTATGATAACCCAGAGGTCAGGGCTTCGCTGTGCTAGAAAGTGTGGAAGTATAACAAAGTATGATCTCTGTCACAGAAGCCTGGCACACAAACTAGAGGGCTATTACCTACAAAGGTGATAAAACAAACAGCCCTGGGGAGCGGAGGTAACATGAACCAGTTCAGAGGCAATGGGGGAAACAAGGATCACATCAAAACAGGTGTTATCTTTTATCCTTATGCCAAGTACCATTTGAAAACAAAGGTAATTTATCCTTAACCTCTGCCCTGCATATTTATCAAAGTCACTTAGTAACGGAAAAAAATGCAGAGTGTATCCAAAGTACCCCTCTGTTAGGGACAGGTTGTTTCCCACAGTTCATGTATTAATACTTTTCCACCCTACCTACAAAAAGCCTTTGTTGTTCTTGCTCTGAAAGTCCGGAGTAGATTTGTAATAGCCTCTGCTAATTTCCATTTTCCCATATCCAGTTGCTATTAAGTTGCATAGTTTCTCTCTATCCAGTAAGTTTGTGGCCTTCAAATATCATGATTTTTTTTAATATGATTTTAACCAAAGAACCCCTGCTATTCTTGATTTACATGTTGATCCCTTAGTCCATTGATCCCTTTTCTAACTTTTAGGTCTGCCCTTCTGAAACTGGTAGTGTCAGAATCTTTTTAACTACATACGATCTGGAACTCATTGCAAAAATGCTGCTCATGGGGTTCCTGTGATATACTCTGAGAGAGCTGTGTCTCTTCACTCCAAGATAAGATGTCTTTGCATGTACCTGCTCTCTTCTGCTCACTTAATACAGTAGACTTTCAAAAGCAATGTTGTGTATTCCTCGGATGTAATACACTAAGCAAGAAAAATTACAGATTCATTAAAACTATGGCCAGAAATATTAACTTTTAAGCAAAGCAGGTGTGCAAGCTTTGAAATTTTCCCTTAAAAGCAAACCCAAGAAAGACTGCAAGGGTGAATGACAAGGTGGGGAGGGAGAAGCCAGCAAACAGACTTTTAGGAAACTTAATAGAAAACCTCCTGTGCTTTCTTCAGTACACAAACACTGCAGTCTCAAAGGAAAAGCAACTGCCACTTCTCATTCCTGGGAGAGGTTTGCTGGGCTGTGTGGAAGCTACAGATGCAGTGTGCCCTCTTATGGCAACACCAGATGCTTTCTCTCTCAGTTTTGCACAAGGGTGTTACAGGAAGGAGTCAGGAGTTACTTTCATTTTTTTATTCTTCTCTTTCTCGTTTACCTGAAAAAGATATGTGGGGAGAAAATATTAACTCTGTATCCTGTGGCATGGTTAGAAAACAGGCTTGAAGCTTCTAGTCCAGAGCACCAAGCAGTGCCTCATCCACCAAAGATGAACTTACGAACAGAACTAATAGAGAGGCTAAATATCATCATTTGCTGATGACATGGTGTGGCTTTCATGACAAAGCATATTTAAAGCATATTTAAAGTATTGTTCATTAAAGGCAGTGCATTTAACAAATAACATCTAATTAGCTGAATATTTCTCTGCTGACTCCATTGCACATGAGGCTCTGATTATGTTCCTCTGCATTGCTACAGCATTTTGAGTAAGAGTGCTGGGGAACATCTGTGGTCCAGGTAACTGAGTTTGCAAGGTGCAGATTGAGATGCAGACGCCTGAGACAAGAGGCCGTGAATAGCCAGACTTTGGGATAACAAAGGGCATGAAGATGGATGCCAGCCAGGTGAATGGACACTGGGAGACACGCAAGAGCTGGGAATTGCCAACCTTTTAGATAACAAAGAAAAAGAATAGTGATGCCAGTGAGGAGGATGGACATAGAGAGGAGGGCATGAGCCTAAGACTTGGAGGAAGAATGAGACTTGTGAGGGTGTAAAAGCCCAGGTTCCTTTGTTAGGGGTGCTCCTCAAAGGCACCCACATAGAGCTATTTCTGAGTTACTGCACTGTGAATAAATGGCTTCATGGAATGAGACATCTGAGTCTCTGCTATGGGCAACCTGACTACGTGAGTGAGGTGTGCAGTCAAACGAAGCACCTGTTGGCTAACTGGAGTCACCCACTCTGAACAGGGTTCAATCTCAGCAGTGAAAGTTTCTTGCCTTGGAAGTGTGACTGCCAGAGAATCTCATGAATGGTCAGACTGGGAAGTTTCCTTAACAAGAGGATGACTAAGGTATTGTCACTATTTCATACATATTCCTTTTTGAGAATTGTATTCCCTTGGCTTCTTCTTCCTCTGCTTCTGGTACCTTGTTCTCTGATGTTTTCCCCTTGATAATTCTCAATGCCGCCACCACCACCACCTCCAAGTCCCCCATTCCAATATAACAGCTCCACTTCCAGCAGAATTCTCCTCTTCTGCTCACTGAAGATGCTTCCAGTCTCCTAGCATCTTGCAACCCACTAAATCATAGTTGGAATACTCTAGGATTCATACAGTTCATACTTTCACATCTTTTCTATCAGAACAGTCACAATGATCTTGCTTATTTGATACTGCTCCTCTGCTCTTTGAATATTTAAAAGAACACAGAAATCCCTAAGAGCTCAAGGCAAAAGTTATGACTGTGGCATTGATGCGTTTTACTGCAGTGACTTGGCACTGTCAAAATAAAGAGGCAAGGGGCAGAGGCAAACTCCATCTTTCCCTGTTTTCTGATCAACCTTCGAGCTCCAATGTACTCCAACCACCCTACATTTCCAGTTGCAAAGAAGATCTAACCTCATGTGTGTGAAGAAAATAAATTCATTCCCCTGTCAGACTCCTGGCTTCTCAATCAGAATAAAACCTGGCACCACACGACGGTACGTGCAATTCCTCGCCAACAACACTGCATGCTTCGAGCACAGGCTATTCCTGGGATGACCTGTCGTCCTGGGGTGCAGGTTCATAGTGGTGCCCAGAAGCCATGCACGCACACCCTGGTATTTCTGACTGCAGCGTATTTGTGTTTCTACTTTCCCTCTGGCTCTTTGCCTTTTATATTTACTTCAGAATGCCCATTCACCTTAACATTTTAAAAAAAAATACAGTCTAAACACTTTTTCAGTCAATCAGGCAGCTTCTGCTACAGCTCATTCTGCTGCAGCTAATCTTTCTAAAATCTGTCCTTCAATTTAATAATACAACAAACAGGCAGTTCCAATAACTCTGAATATTTACATTAAGATCGATGATATTTACTACAAAAAGGTGAAGCATTCTTCAGAAAATAATAACCAATCTGCAGGCTCACTTTGCATTTCAACTGAATGAAACCCCACTGGAATTGTGCTAAAAAAACTATGATAAAGCTATCCAAAATGTGAGTATTTTCTTGGCCCTGCCTCCCTTAGAAATGAGGAGTGTAAGGCAATGCTGTCTAAACTTACACCACTTCTGCCCAGCCCTTGGGAACACAGTTCAATGACCCTTAAATGTTCCTTGTGTACTTTCTGTTTGATGATTTGACAGGAATTTTGTAATTAAGTTAGCTTCTGTCACCAGGTTATAGTTTTCCATTACAGAAAAAATGCTTTTTCAGGTGAATAGAGAGAAAAGATGTCAGAATGTGGCCCTTCTTATTAACCTGCACCAAAGCAGTTGTGGGTTTCACTGTTTAACATCATTCCTTGGTTGTGTTTGTTTGTTCTTCAAGCCTTGCTGTTTATTTTACTGTTTACAACAAGGTTTACGCTGTGGAGAAGACTGTTGATGGGGAAGTTCTACGAGGAATGGAAAGGCTTCAATGCTTTTGAGATGTTTGCTCTCATACCTCCAGCTTGATACACAGAAAAAAATCCAACACACAAAACACCCTAAAATAAACAAACAAAAAAAACTACTTATTAATAACACAGACTAGGAAAGAATCCCGTAGGCTAAAGGGCCCAGTCCTTTGCTGTCTCTGATACAATAAAACATAATGCTTTCTACCCAACACATCAGCCTTTCTTAAAGTTCTGATAACGAGTCTTTCTATATCTGCTCTAACTGGAAGGTTGCTCTGGAGCTTACAGACCTCAAAGCTAGAAAACTCCTCTTAATTTCCAGCCCAAATTTATTCATGGCTATCTTACACTCATTTGTTCTTCACCAACAGACTCTTAATTTACAATACCTCTTCCTTCTTCTCTTTCATTACACCCTCCCTATTCTTCTCAATGAAACTCTGTCTCAATCCTTGCATCCTCCTCTGCCAGCAAGTTGCTGTGAGCATTTACTGGTTTCCTTAACTGCACTTGCCTGCCTTCATTCTTCCCTTGTTTAATACACATAGAAAAAGAAGGTGTGAACACTCTTACTTGAGTCATTACCTTAAGGCTTCTGTTTTTCTTCTTTACCTTCCCCTCCAGCGGTCCCCAAAATAAAAGAATGAATTCTAAAAGGATAAAATATTATAGACCTGTGCAAGGAACAGGAAAAACTGTCGCCCAAATGAGTGCCAATAGCTGCCAATTCTAGTCTCTTGATTTTTGCTTTCAAGGCTGGGAAATTCTCCATATATCTGCAGGGATATAAATGAGCTGATACTGGATAACACTCAAATGAATATTTTCTATGAGAGATGAAGTGCATTTTGCAGAATATGTGTAGAAAGAATAAAGTCTACTAAATTACTTTGTCCAAAATTGAAACCAAACACCTATCTTTTCTCAACAAAAACATGGAGAAAACCATCTTTTGAAATTCTTAATTAAAACAGAAGAAAGCAGGTAAAAATCAGGGCCAAATGGCATCAGAAAGGGTACCAAGGTGGGAGCACACAATGAGGATACTTAGGTTGAGCTGGAGCACTGCATTGTCTCCACTCACTCATTCTCATCACTGTCAGGCTCCCAAGGAGATCCATATTTGTGTCAACAGTCACAGAGCATCTTTCTGTCTAGAAAACATCACAGTTATTCACAGTCCTGTCCCAGAGAGATGACATCTGCTGTATCAAACCTGTGTGGTGGTATGCTGCCTGAAAAACCTCACCAAATTTTACAGATTTTTTGTATTTGAACATTTACTTAAAAACAGTCTATGTGCTTTCACAACCAAAAAACCTAGTGTCTCTGTGTGTGTGTCCCACTTGGTTTTGCTCTTTTCAAGCAAGGATTTGATTTCCAAAAAAAACATTTTGCTATGGAACTGGTACTATAATGGATCTGTGTTCATTCATGATGCTGACCATGATAATTTCTCTGAGGTTACCTAAAGATTCGCTTTCTTTTAGTAATGAAGTCTATGGATTTTGGTACACCTAGGAAAAAAATGTCATCTGCGGTGACATGCCAAATGGCAATACAAAAATTTCTTTCAGAAGAGATACAAAGATGGAGGAGAGGAGAGGAGAGGAGAGGAGAGGAGAGGAGAGGAGAGGTTATTGCTCTTTCCACTGCTATGAGATCACAAGAAAGCTTTATCTGTCTTCTGCCAGTCTTGTAATAATGTTAGAGGTACAGAGATAGATGGAGATCAGTGGGCTGTGAGCCCCACGGGGTGACCTGCATGAAGTGGTTCTGCACCCACCCCTCTGCTGGCAGAGTGGCTTCTCACCTGGCCTTCTCTCTAATGCCAGGTTAAGTGGTGCTCAATGTGTCTCTCTAAACACTGTGTGGAACAGCCCAAGAGCTTATGCAGAGATTCAAGGGTAATGGGGTTCTTGAGTCCATGCAAGCCTGCACAACTGGGGAGGATGGAAAGCCATTTCTCTCCTCTCCTGCCATTGTGAATTATTGTCTGTTCCACCCTCTTGCTTTCTCACAGGGGATAAAGACCACCAGGAAACACATTTAAAAATCATCTGTGGCACACAGAAGGAGAAGAAAGTTGTTGGTACATTTCAGCAAGCCTCGTTAAAAACATCTCTAGGCACTACAAAGTGCATGTTATCAATATGCATATGTGATGTCTCTGAGGCAGAGTTGCCTTTAAGGTACATATTCAGCAGGACAACATTTTCCCATGTGAGGCAAAGAACAACAGTGAATCATATGTGTAGGAGGGAAAGGCCTTCCGGCTATGTACAGTATTTATTCCCTTTTGTGTCTTGCTTCCCCCCCTTCCCTCTTTTATTAATGGCTTTTGCAATTAGTGGTAACAGGGTATTGCTAGCTGGCAGAAAGCAGTGACTTCTGCAGTCTATTTTTTGTGGGAAGCTGGATGTGCAGGGGAAGGAAACGATGCTTGTGTGCTGGCTTTGCTCACCCCTCTGACCCCCAAGCAAGAGCCAGCCAACACATTATTTGTGTTCAGCACTCGCCTCCCCAGCTGAATGTCACATTACTTGACCTCACATAAATACACATACAGATGTAGAAATGTAGAAGGTGAGGCCTGCAGTGCACACATTAAAAATTCCTACTGAAGATGTCAGCAGGGGGCCCAGAGAAGCTGGTTTAGATTTAGAGTGAATCTGAAGGAACAGTATGGCACCCTGCTCTGCCTGCTACCACAGATTGGCTGAGTTTTTATTTCTCATTCTGCTAAAGAGGGGGTCCACCCCAGAACCATTAGTGTGGTTGGAAAGTGTTGCAAAAAACAGGTAGGTGCATCAGCACAGGTGATGAGTGCTACAGTGTGTTGGGATGTTATTTGATTTCCTGCTGAGCTGATGGGACAGAACTGAAGTTCAGCATCTCTGTAATCAATAACTGTCAATGGATGTAAAAGGTGACATGCAGTCAGTAGACAAGAAGTTGCCTATGGTTTCCAGGTTTCATCAATAAATTACAGCTGAGCAACATGAAGTACCCAGAAAGGTGTAGGTATGATGAAAGAACCCCAATGCCCCAACAGTGAGACCATTCTGGGAGGGAGGAGGCTGTTCAAGAACAGTACCTCTAATGGGTCTGGGGCCTGGTAATGGGATTCCTAGGGAATGTGGCACAGGTAAAGGGCAGGGCATTTCAGACAAATAGCCATTAGGCAACTTTAATAGAATTATGTTGTCTAGAAGCAGCAAGATCCAGTACCAATGTGCATAGAGGGAAAGCTTGTATAGCTCTGACTCTGTAAGCCCTGTGGAAATATATATTGCTGGGACAGAAGTAGTGGAGAGCTAGAGCTTTCTTACAGTTGTTTCTTCTCCTTGCCTTCCCTCCTTGCTTTTCTTTCGTTCCACAACACGTAGATTTGGACACTCCTACTAAAGCTGAAATTTTGTAATGCAAGATCATGTATAATTATGGGAGTATAAGTGACCTAACAAATTTTAACTCTGAATAGAGCCAAAAGATTAACAAAGAAACATGAAAGCCGGCATAACTGAGCTGGTAGTGCTATTATTTCCAAGCACTAGTTGCAAGATCTCTCTGATTGGCAAGTTCTGCTGCTTTCTCTCTTTCTTTCACTCTTGGTAGAAAAGCAGAGGAACACTGGGGAAAGGATAGCAGGGAAAAAGGGCAGGTGAAGTAACAAGGTGAGGCTCATAGGAGAAGCTGTGAGAGGGACTGCAAGAGAGAATCAGAGACAGCTGCTCAAGGATGAGAAAAGAGCATCTGGCAAAGAAGTGTAAGGTTTTGAGGCACCAATAAGTGGAAATAGTTGGCAGTTTCCTGTCAGAGAGAAAAGGATGTAATTTTTTTTCCTGTGAAAAATGCCGTTTTAATAACCATCTATCAGATAATATTTCTTTTAAAATGTTCAGTTTTACCTGACTCTTATTTTAAATTTGTGTTGGAGAGGAATTGTCACGCAGTTGGAAGCTGACATTTCTGTCAGGCTCTTATCATTCACATTTTCTACCTGGAGGCAAAGAGTGTAAGATTCTTCCAATCTGGGAGCTACAGCTGGGATGATGGCGAGGCACTGAGCCTGGCATTTGCTTCCAGCCATCTGCCTAGAAGCCTCACACCATGGCAATTCTCTCCCCCTAGGCAAAAGTCAGGCTGACAAGAGCCTTTCAAGAAGGCAACCAGCAAATCAAATAAAGCCTTTGTTCCTTCAGAATGGAATGTTTCCCTTTTCCGCCCAAATGAGACATGGATGTACAAACAATTTTGTGAGAAAAGTCTGACTCTACAGATGACCCTAAAGAGTACAAAGGTCCTTTGGTACCTGCTTGCCTGTGCTTCCACTAGCTAAATTTCTTGACAGACCAGTTATTTTGTCCCTGAGTTTCACATGGTTGTAACCAGTTGCCCTGGGGAAAGGCTTCCCTGTACACAATTCTGTTCCTGGGAGTGCTCAGAAACAAGGAATATGCATGCCTTCCTGTCTGCTCTGCTGCCTCAGTGTGCCCATCACAGGCATTTGCTCTGCTCTTATTGTGATGATTTTCTAGTTGACACAATTAGGAAGGGCACTGTGAAACTAGTACAGACTGGCATCAGTGTTGGTATACATATCATACTACAAATTTCACCGGCTGTGTTAGGGACCATAATCCAGCCTACCTGACTCCTGCAGGGTCTGTTAGACTCTGCAGAGGGCCCCACAGACCAAGCTCTATGAGTGGTTGACCCTGCAGATTGCTTCCCACTGGGCTGAAGTTAGAAAAAGATGACTTTGAGCAACTGGGAGAAAACTTCTTTATGACACTTCTGAGAAATGAAACTTGATGAGACTTTTTTTTTTTTTCCATCCTATTCGGAGTGCTCTTAGGTCTCTTAGGTCTGGGCACTGAACTTCAAGAAGGAGGTAGGCCAAGTGGCAACAGTTCAGAGAAGAGCAACAAGAGCAACCAGAGATCTAGAAAATGGGATTCTGTAAACACTAACTCAAATAATTCTTAGCCTCCAGAAGAGATAACTGGAAGAGGATACTGAGAGATATATTAAACAGGGTCCATTGTGGTGGAAATATTAGGAGATAATGGATTTTATTTCAATCAAAAAATTCATATGTAATGCAAGGAAAAGTTTGGAAATTTTAAGAATAAAGAATGTATTGATGAGAGAGTTTTCCTAGTAGATATCCTTGGAGATCTTCAGGCACAAATCAGAGAAAGATCTGTCAGAAATAGCAGTTGGTCCTGTCTTGGACAGTGGAAAGGACCAGATGACTTTGATGTCCTTTCCAGCTTGATGTTTGTGTGCTCTATGCTCTTTGATGAAAAACCATGGTTTGAGTTTGCCTGCTTTTTCTAGACACTTAGGTTGATCAGAAAGCAGATATGTAGAGGCAAAAAAAAAAAATAAAGGGAAAGAATGAGAGGTAGAGGAAGTCTGGGCAGCTTCAAACAAACTAAACAGACTGTCTGAACCCTTAGCAGGGGAGACTCCAGGCAGCTACTCACTGGTTATGCTAAGGACCCAGGCGTATGCCTGAGAGTTGAATGAAAAATGTTATGCAATTGGGATTGATGTATCTACTGTTTTGGCTTTGCCTGAACTACATTTACCTGTGTTAAATAAACAAAGAAAGTGCTCCAAGTATTGCTTTAAGAGTGAATAATAAGTGGAACATTTCTTCTTTTGTTAGTAGCTTGTGTCCTTGCTTATTAAGTCTCAGGCTGAGCAGCCAAAGGGAGCGTTTGAGACATAAACGCCAGAGGGAACTCCCACTGCTGAAAGCAACTGGCAAGCCGCTTGAAATGTGCTACTTCTATTCCTGGAAGACCATGATGATCAGAAATACAAGTACTGTGTCCTTTACTCCCTGCCTTCTCTTCTTCCTGATCCTTCTGCATCCCTTTGAATAGCATTCAGGAAGTTCAAAACACATCTGTAGTAGCCAACCAGTGACCAATAGAGCAAAACTGTTCTTTGGTCTTTTGCTAACTAAGTTAGCAGAGGCTTTTGGACAAACTCCTCATTTTGGTTAGTGGCAAGATAAATGCTAAGATTTCACCTGCTTCTCTGTCTTTAAGTCTTTAGATCCAGTTTTCAAATCACTGTATTAAGGCTTCCACTCCTTGGAAAAATCTACAATATGTGAATATAAGAGAAATATCAAATCTATCAAGATTCATTTGCCCTTCCAAAACCAAATCCATCTCTCATAAAAAGAAAGGGCATGCTTATTCAATACTCTGAAAAGTAACTGCTGCTCACAACAGACTTGTGTTTCTTTTAACTTATTTCCTCATGAAATCTTTCTCTGCCTTACCAAATACTTCAGACAAAGTCAAGTTTTGTTAGTCCTAGCAAGAAACATGAGTTCCAGTTCTAAGGAAGTAGGAACAACACAGGAAAAAAAATCTCCCCTCTTTTTATATGTCTTCTAAGATTTTTAGCCCTGGCACAGCTGCTGATCACAACTGCTTGCTATTAACCAAAGAGCAAGACACAGTCTTTCAATCTATACCTGACACTCCCCCAGAAATTAAGTGAGGTCAGTGAAGGTATTGTAAAGTGCTCCCTTTGCAAAGTAACTGCATGACAGAGAGCTGATCTAATGTGGAATAAACAGTGCTGTGCTTGACTTTATAACAACTCACTTGTGCAGTTATTGCCAGATGTTTGCAAATGTTCTGTAAATCTCCCATCTAATATTAGCTGATCCTTTCAAATTTTCTACAGCATTCAAAGACTGACGGTGCTGTTTAGCTACTGCTGGGGAAGGGGAAGGAAAAAAAAAAAAGAAGAGGGAGTGGGGGGATCACATAGCACCTTTATTCTGTCATTTTTGTTATTGATAACAGGAACAAAACCACTTGAGTGGTAGGGAAGTCCACAGTGTTACTGAAACACATGATAAGAATTTGATTTTCAAATCACTTCTCTAAATTATACACCTCAGCCTCAGTAATATGAGCTGCAATTATATTTAGACATGTAATTGAAAAGGTTGATATTTAATTGCTAAACTATGCCATAATTTTGCAAATAAAAGCACCTACCTATTCAGATAATATTTATCAATACACAAATAAAAGTCTATTGACACTCTTCCCTAATATACTCGTATTTGTAGGCAGCAGAATTAAATGTATTGACCACTTCATCTTTCTTTGAACAGCTGCTGAAGGATTTACCTGCAATTACCTACTGAAAATGAAATAAAAGATTACTGGAAATCAGATGTCACTTTGGACTTATGGCTTCTGTTGCTAGCGAAACCTTAGAGTTAGCATCCTGATTAGGGCAAAAATTACCAGCTGTAACCCAGCTGAACCTTTGTCAGCGTCAGAGGTCGGCAGAGCTGCATACAGCCTATTTGTCTGGCCATGGACAGAGATTATCCACTGTGGTCTCTTGGTTGACTGAACAGCCCTTTCTGATGGTGCTTCATCCAGACATACCTTAAAAAGATACATAACAGTGACTGTGTAACTGAATTACACAAATACAACACCAGTGTAATTAGATGGCTAAAAGGGAAAGACTGATGGAAGGGAGAGATTGATTACGTTTAATACCCACTACCTCTAGTATCAAACAATTCTGAGCTATCCAGGCACCCAGTGCCTGCCAATGACTCCTACATAAGAACACATTTCATGCACAAAGAGCAATAAAGAGACATTGGTTGAGTAGAGAGTTTGGCAATAAAACCTGCAAAAGGACTTGAAAGTGTGAAGTGAGGCCAAAGAAAATGGAAAGTATTGTTATACATTTGTGCCTCCTCCTCCAGAGGGTCAAAACAGGTGATTATGCAGAAAGTAGTGGAGGTGGGAAGGGAAAAATAGTGTTACATCATCCCTGTGGAAGGAGGTGTCACCTTCCTACACCACTCTGAGGAGGAGACTGCTTTGCATTTCTGGAATGTCATGGGAATTAATTTCAGGAAATCCTGACTCTCCCACTTTTCCCCATATTGGGAACTCTCTTTGAATATCTTGGTGCCTGCAGCTTCACTTAAGTGTGTCCAGCACAGTACTCCTGACACTAAGACATTGAGGAAAGCCCTCACTTGGGTAATGGCAAGGGAACAGGTTTCAGACTAGTTCAGAGGCTTCAAAAGACAAGTTATTTGTGGAGTTTGAAAACTCTCAGGGATTAGCCTGTCAGCATAACAAAATTAATTGCAATTAGTACTTGACTGTGTTCAGTAAAATAGATGCTGTTGTGTTTTTGTACTTTTGTACTTCTGTTTCTGCTCTATTACGGCTATTACTTTTAAAAGTGCCTTAGTTCTCAAAAACACTGTAAGAGAGGTACTGTAAACTGGTAGGCCATTTTGGTTTTAAAAGCTTTTGCTAATATAGCACATTGCCCAACCACTTCAGCCTACAAAAGTACTGAACTTGAGCTACATGCAAATTAGAGCATAAATCTATAAAATTATCTCATATTTAAACGATTGGATTACTTTGTCTCTGCTGTTATGAAAAGAATCATCATTCCTAAGAAATGCAAATGCTGCATGATTAGCCCATGACCAGAAACACCAAAACCAAACCACTTCATTAGTTTGTTCTTCTTTAATGTTACCTAAGTGCTGACTTTTAAAAATAATCTGGGATTAGTATCTTAAATATGCACAGACGTTCTTGCATTCTTCTATCCACAACTTTAGTACCAAAAGAAACATTGTAAATGCCAGGACTGTAGGAGTGTTGAAAGGAAAATTGCATTAAGAGCTCAGGAAATACTGCTTGTCTATGTGCTTATGACACTTATTTCTTACAGATTTGAAAACTTCACCACTGAAATTAAATGCATTTTGGTATTTGACCTTTTTAGCTGCAGTGACTTCGCTACTGCTTCCAGCAGCCCACCACATCTTTCTATAGTAGCTTACATCTTGCCGTGTAAGATGTGGAAAAAAGGAGGGTGAGCCCATTTCGTGGCCATCACAGGTCACAGCTAAATGAGTCATTACACTGAAATTCTCCCACACTAAATAGTACAGTGCAATTCATCACTTGCAGCTATGGGAGTGCTACTTTACTAAAGTGAGTATTTAAATATTTTGCTCATGTGGAAAACACCTTTCAGATCCCAGTAATTCTAAGCAAACTGTCATCCAGTTTCTAATTTCGATGAAAGCAGTATCTTTTATTGTTTTACAGCTCTGCTTAATTAAGGAAAAATTTCCCATTAGCTGCAGGCAAGAGACTTTCCTTTCGAAAATCATGTGTACATGTGTGTGTATGTATAGATATATAAAATATTATACATATTATACATATATATAAATATACGTGTGTGTGTGTGTGTGTGTGTAGATATATATATATATTTCAGTCTCTGGTAGTTATTTGACCAGTTCATAGTGGTTTAACAGCAGAAACTTTGATACTTTTGAGCACACCAAAGCCTTTCATAAAAGTAAGGAATCAATATATTCTGGTTTGTAATATATTACAGTATATTCTGCTCATAGCTGTGTATCTCTTCTGTCCTAAGAACTGAAGGTTCAGTGCTAACAAAATAAGTGAATCTTATTATGTATGGAAACAGAGCTGAAGGGTTGCTGTTCCAGATATAATAAGAGGATTTCCTTTGTTCTTTTTCCCATGAGTTTTTGCAATTCATTATAAGTTAAGACAGAAGACAGTTCAAGGCATAAAAACTCTCCTTAACCCAAATGAGTGAAAACATAAAGTTGTTTTTACTACTTACACATCACACAATAGCACCTTGGTGCTATTCACACCATTTTGATGGGTTCACCCCAGCCAACAGCCAAACGCCCACACAGCTCCTTGCTCAGTCCTCTCTTTAACTGGATCTCTCCACTGATATAATGCTCTGAGAAACTTGCAGTCACTTTTTCTCTGAGTGGCCATCCTTCTGTGCTCCTTCTTATCCCTCCAGTAAGGACTGATTAGCTGAGGATGTCTTGGATCTGGAGTGTGTACACCACAGTCAAGGTCTGCTGTGTACCTGCTGCCTTGTCCTGCCACCCAGCTGGAACCTGCTTGCTGTCCTCTCCTAGCATAAGGTGAAAATTGCAGGAAACCAAGATTTGTGAGAAGATCCTCTGTTGCCCTGACGGTGCCAGACATGCTGTCCCAGAGGAGAAGAGGAAGGCACACTACTGACTTTGAAGACACTATGGATGAGACAGAGATCCAGCTCCCAACTCTGGTGATCACCCCAGTAGGCAGGAGGAACACTGGAGCAGAGGTCATAATTAAAAAATAAAGGGAAGATATGTGGCTGCATTGTTCCTTTCTGGAGCAGTCAAGCTCCCTTCTCTTGGCAAATATTCACTGCCTAAAAGATGGGAGATAGTGACAATCTTAGTAGCATGTGTAGTGTGTGAATGGAGAGTATAAAAACTGTCAGGAGAAGAAAACATAAACCAATTTTAACTTCAGGCATAGACGAAGTTCATCTTAATGTGCGTATCCATCCATGGTACCTCATGGCATTCGGACCTGCAATCCAAGCTGGGATAGGGCCTTAACTAAAAGGGAATCATGTTAGCTGAGGGTTTTGTGATATTTCTTATAGTCTACAACAATAAGAAATTCTGGAATTTTTGCTCCTGGGGTGGCTGTTCGTATCAGCAGCTGATACTAGAGGAAATTTTACTGTAAGAAGAGTAAGGAAATTCTGAAACAGTGACAAAAAGCATAACTGCAAAACTAGGAAAAGGGAGGAAGGAGACCACAGCAAGGTACAGAAGACACTATATATGTCTAGCAAAGACAATGCATCAGTGTGTGCACCTTACTAAGGATTAGTCAAAACAGGAGTGGGATTCCAGTAGAGTATTTTGGCAACAGGTAGTTTTCTTTTCTAGATTAAGTTTATGGATTACTAGAACACTATAAAAATAATTATCAGAGACAGGTGCGGTCTGAATTAAATGAACAATTGTGCACAGAAGCAACAACCTTGAGGAAAAACACATTTGAAAATATTCCTCACAAGCATTCATCAAACCAGAATTTTGCAGTTTTTGTATTCCTTCTGTCCAAAGAATAGCTCCTGGTGATGTCTGTCCTGGTGATGAAGGTAAAAGCAAAATTTATGCTTCACAACAGAAAGGAAAGAGATATCTTCAGACTACTTTGAGAATTTGTAGTCTTGCATCAAAGGCAAAACAAAAACTAGAAACCCTGGCTCCCTTGAAATGAATGGCAAAAATCCATTTAATTCAGTTATTTTAGGATTTTATACCAGAGGGGCATAAAGAGACTGAGGATACAAAATATGTGTACCAGTAGCCATCCCACTGCAGCCATCCTACATTTAATATATGGATGGTAACGTATGTGGGTGACCCTGCTTAGATCCTACTGTGGCTGACCTAATTAGTTCAGGGCTAGTACACAAGTGCAGGTGTAAGCATAATCTAAGACACACACAGTAACAATTAATATGAGTTAAATTCCAGGTATTGACATTTTGCTGTGCAAAGACTACTCCAAAAAGAAAATAGTGAACTTTGGTGAAAAGTTCCATTTACCCATGAAAAGACTCTTTCCTTAAAATCTGCTCTTTTTCCAATAGTCTGTCCTCTAAACAGTGGAATTTGAAGCTGAACATCTGTGAAATGAATATTTTCAGTACATGCTAATTCAGAATGTGCTGCAGGCAAAAAAGGTGCAGCAGCTGTGAGCACCACAGGTTCTGGTTGAGTGCCAGTAAAAAGCAGTAAGTGTACAGCAGACCTTGACTGCTGTGTACACTCTCCAGATCTAGGGAGGACCTCTACTGAACACTGCTTCCTGAAATGATAGGCAGGAACACATCAGGAAAGCCACTCAAAGCAAAAGTTACTGCAAATTTTGTGTAATATATCAGGGTAGAGAACAAATTAAAGAATCAAAACTGCAAAGTCTAAGAAAGTTCACAATGATTAAACTAATGAGCTTAAGAAACTTCCACAGAAGCCAATGATAACTTTGACAACGAACAGAGTCAATTTTTTGCTCAGCAAAGAGGCTGCACCTGGGTTCCCTGCATATATATATATATATATATGTATATATATATGTGTGTGTGTGTGTATGTATGTATGTATATGTGTATTTATATAAATAAAAGGGATGGAGAAAAATGTTGAGAAAATTATTCCAGTGTCAGAAATGCACAATAATTATCAAATGTTTGATTATATTAAATAGGCAGCAACAGGTCAGATCTTATTTTGAGGATCCAATGGGTTGAATGTCCTCTATGGGTTAAAAGTAACAGTATATGTTACAGTGGAACCTGGTAGCCCTCTTT
This sequence comes from Sclerurus mexicanus, assembly GCA_013396755.1. Taxonomy (NCBI): domain Eukaryota; kingdom Metazoa; phylum Chordata; class Aves; order Passeriformes; family Furnariidae; genus Sclerurus; species Sclerurus mexicanus. The sequence goes on from VWZF01000813.1 coordinate 821,243, forward strand.
GAGAAGATTAGATCAATTGAAAGCTAGACAAATGCCAGGCAAAATGAAATGCTGTACTAATTTCTGTATGGATCCAGCTAACTATACTTCGGAGCAGAATTGCAGAAGAGAAGCGGACTGGAGAAGGGGAGGGCTGGAAACAGAAAAGAAGGGAAAGGAGGCAGTGAGGAGGTACCTGCAAAAGATTAATAGGGCCAGCTGGCTCAACAAGAAAGAAGGAGCAGGCAAGGAGCAATGGTAGAGGGGCAAGAGAAAGTCTGGCCTGATTAAATCTTACAGAGACAGGAGCTGTTCTCACCAGGGCAGCAGGAAGCAAGGTGGCACAGGTCACCCCTAGCCTGAAGATCTGGAAAGACTGTTGATCACATCCAGTGCAAGCATGAACAGCGTGACCTCATGTTTCTATCTCACTGGATTATCCTGTCTCCCTTTCAAACATCTGAGTAGGGATGGACGCTGACTATATGTCTATCTTGATATGACTGTTTCCCAATAGACATCTGATATCATGTTAATTTGATGTACAACATCATTGATGGTGTCCTTTTCTTTTGAGAGAAAAGGGTTTCCTTTTCCTAAGTAGCAAGCTGGTAAGTACACTGAGAAAAAAGAAATAAGGAGGACAAACTGCACTTTTTTCATGGCTTCATGCTGAGGACCACAGGAAAAGAAATGCAACACATGAAAAATTTGCAAAGTAATAGATGAGAAACCCCGATAAATGGCTGTCAGAAGTAAGAGTCTAGGGGAAGGATATTACTGAAGAAGGAGATGGAGGAAAAAGGTGATGATGCAGCACCACAGACCATGGGGAGCTCTGAATTCTGCTGGGTGCCATGGTAAGACAAATAAGCAGACCCCAAAGCACAGCACGGATATGAGCTGCTGATTGAAAAGAAATACTGTCTTTACATCAGTGTTACAGATGAGACTTCAAAAGCATTCCAGAAACTCCCACAATGATGAGGTGCTCCTAATTAGTGAGTAACACAATTCCTCTGTCACTGGGGAAAAACTGGCATTTTGCAAGAGCCTTAATGGCATGTTAGAGACTGGAGCAAAGCCTCTTTGTTACCTGAATTCCTAGATGTTGCACTTTTTAATGGAATAGTTGGTTTGGAAACTGCTAGTATAAATTAAATCACTTTTAAAAAAAACTATGTCATTGCAAAAGTTTTGAATGCTGCACTGTTACATTAGACTTCATCACACAATTTGAATAATGACTTTTCCTCCTTCCATCCTCTTAGTAAAAAGCCTATGTAGCTTTGTAATCAATTGCAGTATTTAGAGTAAATCACTTGGTACTCTACGCTTCAATGCATTTTTTGCCTGTTTTTCACTTTTGTAGTAAAATGAAACTGGATTTCCATGCTGTTAAGGTTGGTTTTGTTTTTTTAATATAAATGAAATCTTTTTGACTCCTGCCATTCCAATGTGCCAACGTTTAACCCAGGAGAATGGTGAAACATCTGCAGAAACTCAAATATTAGCCAGACTGATCTCCTTTGTACAAGGCAAATGAGCATTCTGTAAATACAAGCTCTGTTTGTTGATTTCCAGTTTCAGACTTCTCTCTTCTTTGCAGTTGAAATAACTTTTAGAAAATTTCACTTATCTGAGCACAATCACAAGCTTTGCCCTGGGGCCTGCAGAAGGCCCATAGAAAGGATCACTCTTTTCCAAGGTCTTTGTTGACATCCTGCAGTCAGCATCCCTTTCTTCTTCCCATGGGTCTCTCACAGAACATCACAAGTGGAAATTATGCCCAGAAATCCTCTGTTATGCACCTGCTTTCCATTCTGCTTTTTTCATCACAGCCAGTTGGAGACCAGGGTATTGCTTGACTCATTCTTCCATTCATTGAACTGCTCTAAATGCTTGTTTTATATGTTCAAATCCAGGTTCTTGCCTTTTCTGGGGTTCTTCTCAGATTATGTTTAAACTCTGTAAATATTAAGTTGCATAACCCCAGTTCCAGCTGCCTCTCCCTTTATATGTATAAGAAAGGCAGTTTCTAAGTTGCGAAAACAGATGAAAAGACTAAGATATAATCGCAGTATTTTCACCTTTATTTAATGAAACATTTGGAGTAATTAAGAAGCAGTAAAGTAACAGATTAAGAGAAAATGTTGTCTCTATTACATATAGTTATTACACGTATATCTTGACTTAATTTTTGCTAAGTTCTGTACTTAGGGAGCATAACACAAAATTAAATGTCAGGGCTGCTGTTAGTAAAATCTTGGCGAATGGGTGTTATTATCTTTATTATCTCTATTATCTCTATTATCCTTACCTTCTATATCTTCTACATCTTCTGCATCTTCTACATCTATAATATGGGTATTATTATAACCCACTAGGGCTATGAAACTTAGCACATAGAGTTGTAGCACTTTGCTGTAAACAAGTATTTCATTTGCACAGAGGTCGCTTTTTTCTTTTTTTATTAAAGGTCCTTAGGGAGTAACTCTGGTATTCATTTTGCAAGACATGCTTCCCCGAGGTCTGCCAGGCAGTGTGCAGAACCCGGGAAACTCTGCCCACGGTGAAATGCCACAGCTTCAGAAACAGCTGCTGAGCTCTGCAACACATTTCCAGGCCCTCCTGCCCAGCAGCTCCCCAGTCTCCCCCATTTGGGATGAGAAGTACCAAATGGAGCATGCAGCATAGAGAAGCTGTATCTTTTGCTGCTCATCTGATCTCCAGATGAACCTTCCAACATGCTTCCTGGAAACACTTTCAGGAAGTAAGTGTCTGAAAGAAGCAAGGAAGCATCTATACCAAAGCTTGGGGATAGAAGAATAAAATGGAACAGAACAGAACAGAATACATTACAATACAATATAATATTTCAGTTGGAAGGGACCCACAACAATCATCTAGGCCATCTTCCTGCCCACTTCAGGGGCACCAAAAATTAGGGAAAATTATTGAGGGCATTGCCCAAATATCTTTTAAATATTGACAGCTTTGGGGCATCAATCACCTCCCTAGGAAGCCTGTTCCAGTGTCTGACCACCGTTCCAGTAAAAAAGTACTTCTTAATTTCCAGCCATTGTTTTGTACCATTCTCACATGTCCACTCACTGGATTCCAGGGAAAAGAGATCAGCACCTGCCACTGCAATTCTCCTCCTCAGAAAGCTGTAGGGAACAACGAAGTCACCCTCAGCCTTCTTTACTCCAAACTAGACAAACTCAAGGTCCTCAGCCACTCCTCCAAAAGCTAACATTCCTTCCATCCTTTTTCACCAGCTCTGTTGCCCTCCTCTGTATGCAACTCCACGAGGCATGAAGACAAAGTTGATTTATCAGCAGTGATATTTCTCTATCTTCTGACATGTTTCTTTGATCAATGGTAGAAAAAAGCAGCTCTCCATGTGCTTATTTGGTGTTGGCTTCTTTCTGAAGCTTTGCTGTGTACTTTGAAAAAGTCTCATCTTGGCAACAAAGGCAGAGATGAAGATGCTGCACCCTGCAGTATCCACTTCTTCCTTTCCTGAGTCAGTTCCTTTTTGGATGCCAACTGACTTCTGCCTGAGGAGTCCTGAGGTCCAGCATTATTAGTGGTATCATTTGTAAAGGGTGGCATTGACTTGGTGGAGTACACAGGGATATTATTATATGCAACATGAACCATAGAATCATAGAAGCATAGACAGAAGGGACCTTTAAAGGTCATGTAGTTCAACTCCCCTGTGATAAGCAGGAACATTTTAAACCAGATCAGGTTGCTCAGAGCCATGTCCAGCCTGACCTTGAATGTTTTCATGGGTGGAACATCTACCACCTCTTTGAGCAACATTTTCCAGTGTTTTGCCATACTCATTGTAACAAATTCCTTCCCGATATCTAGTCTGAATAAGGCAGTGACTGATAGATTGAACACACTATGTGTTAACCACAAGCAAAATGTTTACTGCTTTCACCTTCAGTTTCCGCTTTAATATTTTTGCTCTGAAATATTCACACAAATGTGTCCCTCTGTCCCACTGCACTGCTCCATTCAGGAGAATGGAAACTGTGATAAGGGTATCATTTATCACACAAAAAATGTGCGTTTTCTCAGCAGCTCCAGAGAATTTGGACATTGTTTAGCTAGGAGTAAGCTGTTAGATATCTTTTAGAGATCTGCTAGTGGAAAATCAACACCACAAACCTTGCAAGTTGAAAATTGGGGTTATCCACTCAAAGGATCCTGTGATTCTTCTTTCTTTTGAAACCTCATTTAGTTCTGGTCATCCAACTTACTATTATTTTAAACCTCCCACATTTTCCTTTCCTGAGGAGGAATATTTTCAGGAAAATCCACAGAAGAGATGGGGTGTTTTTCCTGTTTGGAGATCACTCCTTAACACTGTTGGGATCAAGCTGTTTCATATTACTTCTGCCTCAACTTCTACCAAACTCCATCTTCTCTACTGTTTTTGTACTAGCAAGATAGGCTGTGATAAGGCATGGGGGACATGTTCTTTTTCATTGTTACCACAGCTAGTCCCCAGGAGCTGAAGGGGAATGGGTAGCACCTTCCACTTCAACATCACATCTAGCATCCTTTTGCCTTCTCTAATATTAAGAGAGGTAGTAGTATTTTGAGCATCACTCTCTCAATTGATGGTGACCAAAAGCAGCATCTAGAGGCTCAAGAAATATTTTGAAGAAGATTTTGGTCTGAACTCACCAGAAATGAGGAATTTGTTTGCACATTGCAGTGAAGTATAATTTTTCCTAAGCCACAACACTTGTGAAAGTATGTTGTTCAGCATCCTTGATGCACAGTGAGGCTTCACAGCTGGGTGAACAGTTTGAATGCATCACCTCCTGTGTGCAGACCTGACAGCCTCCATGGAATGACCCAAGATCACATTGATAGTAAGCACCTGAATACTGAGAGGTGTGAAGAGCAAAAGAAGAATGAGACTGAGTGACACGGCAGTGAAGCAGAGTGTGTGGTAGCTACGCTTGCAGAACCAGAGTAATGAGTGGCTTCCTCCAGTGCTGCCTATTTATCAGCTGCAGTCTGTTCTGGGAACAGTTGCTACACAGAGGTAGGTGTATGTAGTTGATGAGTACACAGACCAGCTACTTGCCTGGGCAGAAAAATAAATACCAAATCTAAATCTGATAGCAAATTTTTGTATTTTGGGAAGGAGTTTGAATATCACTCTCTAATAGCTTGTATCAAAGTGGACTTTCTGCTGCTGTCTTTCAAGAGCTGTTTAATCAGAGTTGCAGATAATTGTGGAGGCTTTCCCCATTTCTCAGGACCTAAGAAATTATGAAAAGAGATGTTGTGTGTTAATTCTGTGCCTAGGTTTCTTCTGGGGAAAACTGCAGATTTCTCCCTTGAATTCTCCCAGTAACACAGGCACTAATCTAAGTTCTACAGTTATTTCTTGAGAACATTACTCTTTTGGAGAGACAGTGGTTTCTGCCTACTGTTATGTTTGTCTCTGTTCAATGGGAGGCAAAATTAAGAATTTTTTCAAAAAAAACAAACATCCAGCAGCTTGGGAGGTTCTGGTGTCTGCCACCGCTACACTGAAAGTATAGGTCTTCTTGCAAATTGCCTTAAATACTAAGCACTGGCTGTTTACTGTAAAGGAGAATCAGTGTGGTTTGGCAGAGCATTAATCTCCTGATGAGTCTATTTACCTGAAGCTCATCTCCCTCCTCTACTATCCAATTCCTGGCTCTATGCTACTAAGTCAACGCACATATTTAAGGAAAGTTTATTTTCTGTGCATAAGTGTTTCCAGGCAGAAATTGATTGTAATCCTTTCTTTGTACTTACTCAGGTTAGGTTTGCATATGTGAATATCTGCCTTCTTTGGCCTTATTCTGCAATTTTCCTCATTAAAGAGAATTTTGAACCTCTGAAGCAGAAGGATGAAGCATTTGCTACTACTACCTTGCCTTACGTAAGTATGTGGGCTTAGGTGTAATTATTTTACAAAGGATTTCTCACCTTTACAAGGCAGTGAGTTACTGTGATAACAGGGTCTGTATAATTACCAGTGTGATCCAGGACTTCATCTGAACATGCCTATTCAAGCAGATTCAAGTCTCCTTTCAGATTGTTGGCAAGTTGCCTGATGTTTGGTTTGTTTGGGTTTTTAAATTTAAACAAAATATTTGCCATGCCAAAATACTCTGGGGTAGTCCAACCCTGAGATGCTGCTGTCCTCCTTTGAAACGTCCTTTTTCCCAGCTTCCAGGTTGCCCCAGGACAGGGAGCAAGGCCCTTTTCAACTGCCTTGACAGAATGGAGAGGCTTAAAATGACCAGAAACTGTGCAAAGAAAAGAGTGAGTAATTTAAACTAATTCTACATTTGAGATGTAGCTACATAACAAAACCAGAGTTTGAACCGATCACAACAATCTCCTGCATATGGAGGTAATAACCTGTACGCAGCTTTTGCAACATTTTCCAGTGCAAAGAAATGAGGGAGCAAAACAGATGGGTTTTTTCACAGAAGTCATCCTTTACAAAGTGCAGGCACTCATGAATGCTGGATTAAGAGATGCAAACCTGTATTGCATCAAGTTATCAGATCTGTCTCTCAGTGCTCAGCTCCTTGCCTTGGTTGCAGTTTCTGTAAATTACCTGGGAGCTTTTTGAAGGCGTTAGTGCCTCTGTTGTGCCTGTAACAACATTAAGACTGAAAAGATTTCCTGATAGGTGTAAAAAATAATGTTGTAGTGTCTGCTTCAAATCTGGCTGAAGTTAATGGGAACTGTCTTACATGAGTTTCAGTTAAGGTCTGGGGATTTCAAAGAGTTGTTCAGAATTGCCTGCATTAATAATATTACATTATTGTGTGGTTGTCTGAGCTATAGTAGGTGTGGGCCCCCTAGCCAAGATAGTTTTCTGCTCCCCAGGCAGGGAAGAGGTGCACAGAAACCACCGCTGCAGCAACAGTCGGAGTTTTGACACCACCAGACAGCTCAACTCTTCCAGCACAAGGTGTGAACTCTGCAGTCACAGCACATCAGAGGGCAGCAGCAAAGACCTTGGTCCCAACCCCCTTTTACCCCTGGGCCATCAGAGAGAGTCGGTGAGCAGTCAGGTGGCATTAGCCTGTCCCAAGTTCTGGGCTGCCTGGGGAGCTTCTCACTCCACTCCAGCTGGCAGTTGTATTTGTGCACGTCTGCAGCCTCATCATCAGTGCTGCAACAGGTGCCTCAAACAGTATCCCCCACGTCCTTGGTCTCCTCTTTAGCCAATGGGATTGAGATGTACGCTTTCTAGGAGCACAACTGGTATGGTCTGGTGCCTTCCAAGAAGTTGTCTTTGCTAGAGTATCCCAGCAGAGAATCAACTCTCTCCTGGGCTGGTTGCCAGATGCACATATAGCACTGATAGTGTCTCTGCCCTCAGGAAATGTACTGTTAAGAATTTATAGCAGGGCTACTTAATTAATTTTTACTATTTTCTGCTGGGTAAATTTATCATTATGATTTTGTGATTGGAAAGGGGGTGCTTTCTGCTCTGACAGGCTGGTCTTTCACATAATACCACCTTCAGAGGGGAAACCTCATCCTTTGCCTGGGACATGGGAAGGACAACCAAGAAAGTAAATAATTTGGGGGAGTACAGAGAAATCTAGAAATGTTTATCCTCTGAGTTGGGTATATAAGCCACAAAAAAAAGTAGAAGTTATTAGAGTCAAAGCTCATAAGATCTTCTGGTAGTTTCCTGACAAAACTCCATCCCTTCTGGAGTTTGCAAATTGTCCAATTTGCAGAAGGTGAAGGAGCATGTAAGAACTGTGACAATCGCTTTCACATAGCTTAGTGCTCATGTTGGTCTCTGCTCATCTCTACCTGCTGTCAGTCTGAGAAGAACCTTAATACATGAGGTCCTGACTGCAAATCTCTAACTTAGAAACTCCACACATAAGCATCCTAACATTGCACTTGCAATGTTTTACAGACAATCCTTCTCCCAAGCCTGGAGGTTGCTGCCAACACCTTTATTTCAGAACCTAATACTAATACCTACACCTCTCTAGTTCTTGTGTTTCTGATGTGCCAAAGTGATTTTTGTGCTGTTATATTTGAAAATGTGGGATAAAGGAAAAAATACCTTGCACCTCAAAGCTACCGTTGACGCTTTGAGACCAACTCCTTGTCCTATTCTCCTTCAGAGAGGAACTCTCCTAATGTAAGCATGCTCAGGAGGGAGGGAGCATCATATTCAACCACGAGGCCTCACGTTTGGTAGGAGAGAATTGTTCCTGCCAGAATATGAAACAATTTCTGTATCCCTGCCAAAACAATTGCTTGATGTGTGCTCCCTAATAGTTCATAATGAACCACAAACAAGCTTTTAAAGTAAGGATGAGGACACACTTGCTTATAATGTTCGCATCCAGAAAACTGAACAAAGAGCCAAAGAATAGCACAGCTAAAAGGGGAAGCAGGGTGCTCCTCAGAGCTTCATTAATTAGAATAATGGGTCTGTGAATTACAGCATTTTCACTTTGGGGGATATTTAAACACTCAGATTCATCCAGAAAGACATTCCTCCAATCAGTGTGTTGGAAGAAGAGCCCCGATTCTGAAAAAAAAATATGCACACAGGTGGTTCCCTCCCTCCATGAATTCAGTGAAGACATATGCAGAAAAAAGTCACAGCCAGGCAATCACATAAGTCCTACAGCAGCATCTGTTAAATACACTTGGTATCTACCTCAAACCTTCTGAAATTAGGACATACCTCCCCATTGACTTGGATGGCCTTCAGTTTCTGTCTTCCCTTTTTTTTTAATACCTTCTTAAAAGTTTTTAAAATATGACTGCTTATTCCTGTAATAAACCAGATTTTAAAAGGAAATTAGCGGATACCCAAAGCACTTGCCTAATTCTTTCCATCCACATATCTCAATCACATGAAGAGTTGAACACATGTGGGGTTTATATACTCTTTTGACCATTGGGATAGGAGAATCACACAGTGGCCAGGTGACTGCTCCAAGGTCAGAACAAGTTAATTGCTTAAAAAGAAATCCAAGTCTTGCTAATTTCCCAGGTCATATCCACAGGAGAATGTTTCCTTTTACATGAAAGGAGAAAAAAAACCTTTTATTCCTTTATGGGAAGGAAAAATACAAGTATCCCTGAGGATGACAATAAATTATTAGTCCAGACTTCGCAGAGGGTTTTTATGCTGTATTATTTGCAATATCCATCAAAATTTAACAGTTGAAGCATTAAATAATAGACATAAATTGAAACTATAAGCAAAAGGGGGGGGAAGTTTTTCATAAAAAAAGAAGAAAGCAAGATTCAGTGTTGCAGGAAGCTGCAGGCAAAAGTATTGCAAGGGACTGGAAGCATGAAGTCTCTTGCACCAAGATGTGAGTTTATATTAACAATGGTTACCCAAGTTCAAAGGTATACAGTGCATACACATACATACTAAGGGACCAACATATTAAAATACACTTTAGGTTGAGTTTGAGGCAGCTCCTTATTGCTTTAATTCACTCAAATAGTTACAGTGGAGTTGCTGGTACCTATCTGTGTGACTAAAAAGAGAAAGGCCTCTGGGGCCAGACCAGCTTTTAACTTGAACAAATGCTAAACAGCTGAACACATTTTCAAATGTCATTTTTTTTCCGACAACTATTTCCAAGGGCATTCTCAACAAAAGTCTATTTTGTTTTTTCTTCTATTTTAAAAATTTCAAGCCTCAACAAAAGCTGCAGAGTGATAAAGTAGAATAGGAACTGCTGGAAAAAGTAAACCTGTAGTGGTTGATCCACAAACTGAGACCCAGAGTAGTCTACCTTCCTGAAGACAGGAGTCCCATTTGTCCTGCTCTTAGTTTTTTTCACACACTGCATGCCAGTGGCAAGCCAGATCGGTGCTCTTGTTCTCTATGTTTGCCATATCATAAAACACAGCACATTTGCAACTCCTACTTGCCCATACAGCCACCAATGATGTATTGACATATTGGTGCAGCTGTTTAGAGTACATACCAGTATTCATCAGCTGCAGAAGGGCATGATTGGACGATTAAGTTGTATACTGCATAGGATTCCAGCAAGAAATCTGTATGGAAAGAAATAATTATGTGGAGTCAAACCCAGAGAACACAAAGTTCTCACAGAAGCAATGAAAACCAGTAGGGCATTGAACTCAAGGGAGTTAGGTTCAATTTTCCAGCAGTTCAGCCCCAGATTTTTTTGATTATGAGCTGGTTAGATAGATACATCATAAAACAGGTGTAGACAAATGAAAACCCATGAAGATTACCTCCCTTCTTCCCACACAAGGTATATTAACAACCAGCATTTCTCAGAAACCAGTAGCTCCTTCAGGCAGCCACTGAAACTCCAGAGGAGCTCCTCTCTGCTCAATTGCCTGGTGGAAGAGGTCTATAATTGGCAGAAGGGTGTTGTGACTTTCCCCCAAGAGCCACATGTTTCTCTTTTACTAATACTGGATAGTATTTAATTCACTTTGCTATTAGGAATTCCACTGAGGCCTGAGTTCCTTGCCCCGGTATTAACAGAAGGTTTCCCATTGTTTTCACTGATGTACAACTGGGCCTGGTGCACAAATAGCTAAGGCAAACTTTTCACTACTGAGACTATTATTCATCCTCTATGCTTATGTTGCTTTCACAACCAAGTTCACAGGGTGGTTGTATAGAATGTCCTTTGGACATGTGTCTTTGGAGGTGCATGTAAAAAAAGAAAAACAAACCACTAAAGGAGTCATATCCCAGAATCACTGACCACTCTCGGCCTTAAAAAAATAAATGAATACCATTTTCAGTACATTTCCAACCACTTTTGACCCTCCTGATTCCAGAGGGAGATTAGCTATGGAAAACTATGCCATTTAGGGGAAGGCCTGTTTCTGAGCTATGCTAGTACATTTGGAGGAAAGGTTACCAGGCCACAGTCGCATTTTATCTAAAGGGAGGTTTCCTTTCTAATGCTTCCTGGCAATTATGATTAATCTAAATAGTTTGGGAATTCTGCCCTCATCTAAAGTCATTGCTGGACATTTTTGTGAAGACATGTAGCATGTTGTTGCGCTCAGATCATGCTGTAGATGTTTACCTGTTCCAGCCCTTCATCAAGGACCTTACATAAAACATTGCACACAGCAGAAAAACATGAGAATAAATCCATTATATAAGGATGGTTTATATATAAAAGATTGGCAACTTAAAAGGTCAAGTTTAGTGAAATATAACCATTGGGTTTTTTCTATTCAGAAATCCCACAGTTGGGTTTATATGCCCTCAAAGGTTGGGCAAATGCCCTTTTTCATCCTTTTTCACTTAAACATTTAGACATGTTTATGCTTATGAATCTTTGCATGAATGGCAAACTAAGACAGAGTGAGTGTCTATGTTTGGAATGGGGTTTTTTTAACGTGCCAAATATTGGATTAAATACTGTTTTGCTTCAGAAAAGAGACAATAATTAATCAGTTCCACTGAGAGTGAATATCTAATAAGCTTTAAAATGCTAAAAAAGTCTAACTAAAATAGTAGACTAATCCTACCTGGAGTTCAAACTTGTTGTTTCTGCAGTATGATACAGATCAGCAGGGAGGTCCAAAGCAGCTAGAATGTTTAACTTATATTGTCTTGCAATTACTTTCATCACATATGATCATTTATCTTCTTTCTAACTGTGTTGACTTCTGTGCTGTTGAGTATTATATGGATGATACAAAAAATTCAGAAAAGACTGAACTGTTAATTCATCAGCAGAAGGGAAAAAATATGTCATTTGCACAAGGAAAATATGTTGATAGCATATCTGCAAAAGCTTTCATATGCTCCAAAATAAACTCACATATTTACTTGTACCTGAATGCAACATAGAGACCTAAGAAATTATTTTTCCCCCTCGTTCTTACAAACTTACTTCTATTAGGTTTTTATATACTGAGAAATGGTTTCAGGAGCTTGCTGAAACCTCACCAGCTATGAATTAAGACTAAGAATTATTTATACTTGCTCTAACAGCAACACTCTGCAATACAACAGCCGCATCCAAACCAAAATTAAAATTGTAGTTGCTACCCTGCACTCACAGCTACTCAGTTCTTCACAGTGGGGTTGAGTGCTTGGGGATGGAGACACACCAGGGGCTGCTTGGTCTCTCTGTAGCATTGTATGACAGCACTGTGACCCCACAATATCACCATGATGCTGAGATTCCAGTCAGTCTTCTGCATGACAGCTCATGGTCTTCTTCAACTGCCACATAACTCCAGAGATTAAGGAGTCCTAGGGACTTGGCTTACATGTCACAATGTACAGGCTTACTAGCTATAGCTTAAGCACAGCTGGAAAGATATAACGGAGGTCTTGGTCGTGAGAGTCCCTCAGAAAGCATTTAAATAAAGTGATGAAAAAAGTTCATTTGTACTGCCATGGATAAATAACTGATTGAAAAGCAAGGAAAAAAAGAGCAAGGATAAAATGTGATGTCTCATGATAGATGAATGTTACCAGGGCAGTTCCACAAGATCTGTACTGGGATCTGTGCATTTCAAAATTGTCATAGGTAATCTGTATGTGAAGGTTAAAAATGAGGCAAGGAAGTCTGCAGAAGACGAATAATTATTTGCTATAGTGAAATGTGCAATTGGCTGCAAACAGCTACAGAAGGTTCTCACAATACTGAGTGATGAGGCAATAAAATCACAGATTAAATTCAATGAGAATCACAAATGAAATGTCAATAAATGCAAGTAAGGTGCATAAACGAAAAAACTATCTATATGACTATATACAGTGATGAACTCTAAATTAGCTATTAGCTAGGGAAATTAGCTATTACCAATCTAGCAAGAGATCTGCTCTGAAAAGTCAGCTCTGTGGCAGTAAAGTGGCAAATAGTGCATTGGGAATTATTAGGGAAAGAACGGAAAATAAAATAGACCATCCTTGTAACATTATATAACTGCATGGTATGTCTGCATCTTGAGTACCACTGGTAATTTTAGTTACCTCTTTGGAAAAGGATATGGTAGGAAACATACTGAGAAGAATCACCGGGAAATGAAGTAAATAGACTGGGACATTTCTACATTGAAAAAGAGAAGATGAAACAGGTATATGGCAAAGCAAACATTAGGAATGTGCCTTTCTAATGGGAGCAGGAGAGGGGACTAATAAATATCTTCTAGGTGCTGACAAAAAAATCTAGGAATGTGTCATATAACTTTTTTGTCTCCCCACCTCCCTTGTCCACAGTGATTTTTACCTCCATAGTAGCTTTTCGAGATGTAACATTTGCCTTTTAGCATTGTGGAAGCGAGAAGTGAGCAGAACCATAGGATCCAGCTCAGGCTGAGGTCCATGGGGTGAGCATAAAGTTAAACACGTACCTCTCACCAGAGCTTAGGCTAAGCAGGTCATCTGCATCATCAGGCTGCCAAGGCCCAGGATGCTAAGGGTGGTGGGGCATTGAAGTTATTCTTCCCTCTGCAGTGCAAAAACCAAGTAGGAAGGGAAGATCCTGGTCTCAAAAGGAGTTCAGGTGTTGTTGAAGAGGCTCCTTAGCAGGTCTGGGAGCAAGCTGGGCAATGAGGAGTTATCTCTGAAAGCTGGTACAAGCCCAGGAATGGCTTTGTTGAACACTGAAATGCAACAACGTGGTGAGAGGATAGAAAGTTGGATGTCAAAGAAGGAGGTGGTGAGCTGATTGGTGGGCTTTGTTTGGGAAAGGTCAAAGAATGAAGTTAGATAGGCATGTATGATGGGAAAAGTTAAGGGCAAATAGAAAAGGTGAATAAATGGTCAAAACTGAATTCTCAGACAATCAATTTAATTACTATGTAGAAAATCATGGATGGTACAAAGAAGGCAAACAGGCAAACATTCAACATTCAGTATTTCTTTATAAAACATCCTGAGTAATGATTAGATCACAGATTTTAAACAAACTTAAATACTTTTTAATGCACAAGACAAGTGGAAATCATCAGCAGATGTTCTGGAGACCAGCAGCATTCAAAAAGAAGCAAATAAAAAGATTATGTTGTCAGTTTATCCTTTCAATCAGTACCACTTGTATCTTCCTGAGCTGTCAAAGAAGAAATCACTAAGGACCTCCTTGGAACCTAGTATGTCCATCACTGTGCATTAACTTCCCCACGTGGAAATGCACTAAGTGAGCGAGTATAATTTGTAACATCATAAAGCAGAAAAAAAGCAACATCTCTACACTATAAATTAGCCCGTTCTGATTTCTTTACACAAGCCTATAGAAACACCTAATGTAGCTCTTACAGTATGTTTAATGGGAAAAGTATTGCTTTACATGGAACCTCTCCATTTCAGCCTTTGAAGTGTGTGCTGATTTTGATGCTGATGCCAAGGACAGCAAAACTAGGCTGTTACATGACTCTTCTAAATATATGCCTGTAGATGTTTGAACAACAGACAGTAAGAATCAGAATCACTTCCTTTGTAATATATCCCAAGTTCTGGAAAAAAAATTGCCTTTACATAGAGAATAATGACAGCTGTACTTCTTTCTAGCAGCTGAAAACACTGTTTTGACTCAATTAGCCCATTCAGAGAAGAGATAGATAATTTTCTACTTTCTTTGTGGTGCAGAGCACATGTGTTTAGAAGGAAAGTCTTCTCAAAAGAGTGTATAGTATCTATATATTTGTCACTGTAATTTCCAGAGGAGACAAGTTTGATTTATTTTCACAGTGTAGTTGTGACTTGCTTCCCCTTGAAATTCTTTAATAGACTGTAAGCTATTACTGTGTAAGACAGAAATAGAATATACAGTTAATGTCAAGATATATTCTTTCTGTATCAACATAACTTGCATGTTAATCCACAGTTAATCTGCCCATATATTCACCATTTCTTGGACAAAACTTGCTTGAGTTGCACGAAGTCTTTCCTTTTCTCTCTCTGCCTCTCCCTCCCTTTTCCCATACAAATGTGGTTATAAAGTATGTTACAATAAAAGAGCCTCAGATCAAGGTTCTGCATGAAAGATCGGTTGCAGCAATACTCCAGGAGAGCAGGCTGCCAATAACTGGGTAGGAAGAGTTGGTGATGGGCCTTATACTTCAAACATTTCATGAGAGAGGAAAAGCCAAAACACAGATCCTCTACTGTTGGAGCGGGTAGCTCAGTAAACAAACTGAATGGAAAGCTGCTCTGCTTGTCCTCTGCCAGGCAGCAGTAGGAAAGCTTCTGGAAATGCCAACACCATTTTGTTTTGGGTTTTTTTCCTAGCAAGAAGATTTTCCAAAAAAAAAGTAAAGTTTACACCTGCTTTAATATAGTTTGCTAGAAACATGAATGCTGCAGATGAATTCTCTTGTGTTATATAATTCACAGATCAGGGAGAAAAATCTACAGTTTTCACCTGCAATACCTTTATGTGAATTGGTAGAAAGGTACATATTCATTGGCTCCACCAACAATCTGAATCTCATTTTAAAAAATATTTCTCCCACCTGCAAAACAACCACAGATAAATCTAGTGAATATATGTTATTTAAGAAGCTCTTTCTTTCCATAAAAAAACCCAGATGGATCATATAAAGTTATTGCAGTTTTGCTCCTAAAAGCTATGTGACCCATTAAGAATGTTAGGATAGTTAGGAGAGGGACTTTGCTCCAGGAGACAGGAATTTAATTGCTCTCCATCTTAGGTATCATGAATGTCTCCTTGATATCACTACTTCTCAGTTCTTCCCCCATAAAGTAAACACTCTCCTGCCTTTTGGGATGTTGTCAAGGGTAAATATATCAAGCATGTTTAGGTGTTATAGCACAGATAGGGAATCTACAAATTGTCAAAGAAAGATAGTCTATTCCCCATTTCATGATACACAGCTCTTGAATCCACAAACACTTCCACCTAGGATCAGTGATTCATATTTGGCAGGTGGGAGCAGAGTGATCAGGCTGAACACCCTCTGGAACAAGGTCTATAATACATTGCAAAGTATTAATCAATGCAATGATCTTCTGCCCACCTTGCACTCCATGTGTAATCTTGAAAAAGCATAATGCTGATGGATTTATCCCAAAGATGACTGTGCAATGGATTAGATACTGCATGGGCAGAAAGCATTATAGTCTTAGTGAAAGTATAATGAATTATAACACCTCAAGACCTGATCTAAAGTTTAATTGAATGAATGTATATTTCATGTCTAAACAGTTAAGAGACAGGTGCTGTCTCTGGCTATATAAACTTAGAGAAAAGTGAAATATTTCTCCTGAGACATAAACCCTGGGTGCCTCGAAATCTTTAAAATAATGTATATATATATAAATATATTTCCTATATATACTAGCCTGATACAGATACATTATGATTATTAACATATTTTAGAAGAAGAGAGGTTTAGGTTGGGTATTAGAAAAGGGTTCTTTCCCCAGAAGGTGGCTGGGCACTGGAATACTCTCACCAGGGAAGTGGTCATGGCACCAAGACTGACAGAGTTCAAGAAGCATTTGGATGATACTCTCAGGTGTGACTCTTGGGGATGGTCCTGTACAGTGCTAAGAGTTGGACTCAAGGATCCTTGTGGATCCTTTCCAACTTCGTATATTCTGTGATTCTATGATAGTCTTCTCTTGGCCCAAAGAAACGGAACCACCACTTTTCCTTATAAAGGAAATGTCCTTCCAGAGCTAAACAGGGCATCATAAAAAAAAAGTGTCAGCAAATTCACATTCTGAAAAGAGTATATTTCCTCTCAAAAGTGAGACTAGGATCCTTACCTGTTCAAACAAGTGGGTCCCATAGAAGTATAGACCCACAGAAGTAGTCCCATCTGATTCCAGTGAGGCTGAACACGTGCAGAAGTTACAGTTGCAGATCTTTCTGATATATTGTGTCTTCCAAAAAGCTGCAACAGATGAATAGTTTTTGTTCCCTAGGTAAATAACTGAGGCTTGCAGATGCTCTGTTGAGGCAGCTGAGGATCAGGAAATCTTTTATGTCAGAGGTCTGGGCTTCTGAAGTGGATGGTGCAGTGATGGATGTTTCAGAGTTATGAGCTGTTCTCCACAAAACAGGTATGAAGAGATTCCTTCCTCCAGCCAGCTCTAGGCTCCCACATCTGTACTGCAATGCACTCTGTACTTGCTGCACTGTAACATGCTGTCAGCACATCCTCCGCTGTGCCAGGAACACCATCACGAGATGTTACCCAGCTGCAAAAGCCTTTGTGTAGCCACTTTCTGAGAACAGTAATCCCAAGATTTTGTTGACCTAGCTAACATAATGGCTCACGGGGACCCAAAAATTTGCCATGAACACCTGAGAAGTCATGGGCACAGACATTACTTGAATCCCAAATAAATTCAAACTTTACAAGGGACTGTGTCCTATTATATATTTTATTGACTATTAAAAATCAATTGTAAGTAGAAGGAAGAGTGGGCAAACAGACTCAGCTCACTCAGTGTATTAAACACAAAAGATCACGACTGATGAGCAAAGCAGTTACCGTAATCTCATGTCTTCGTTTCAAGCGTCACACCAGTGCAGAATAGGACAAATTCACTTGACAAAAGGATTATCTACCAAAATATATAGCTTATTTTTTGACTAAAAAAATCCTGAACTGTTCCTTGATCTCTTATTTTATAAGCAGAAAGGGAGAAAAATGCAATAGCACCATGACAACAAATAAAAAAAGGAATCTTCTTTTATTTTTCTTAAAGTAGGAAGTAAATGTATAAACTAGGGAAATATGTACCAAGAATGGTTATTCATGCCATAGAACAAGAAAGCTTTTTGTCAGTAGACGGGAAATATGAAAAGGAGTTAACTAGGATACAGGTCATGGAGAGTTCAGCTGATATAAACAGCAGAGTTGCAGAAGTTTGCCTCAGTTTAGCAAAGCAATGGTAAACTTTAATAACAGTAAAGTGTTTAATACAAATACTGCCTTAACTAGATCTACAGTTACAGGCCTGAGCTATTGATCTCATCGTATTATATTGATGCATTATAGCTGCAGGGGACAGGAACACCTTATTCCGGGCAACAGCCAGTGTGCTGCTGTGTTGATTTAGCCTCTTCCTAACTGCTCTGCTTTCAGTATGTATAGTTCAAAATGCAGATAGTACATATTCTCCATCTATTCCTTCTCTAAACTATCATACCATAGCTGAGTGAGTTTGCAGTGTCAGCAACCATACACATTTACACACTCTTTCATGATAATTTTTGGACTGTGTTGCTCTTAATCTGTTTTTCAAATATTTGTTGTAAACTTCACTTCTAGCAAAAACAATAAGCATCACACAGATTACTTAGGAGCTTGAAAAGAAAGAGTTTATGTTGTATCAATAGGTACAGAAAAATAAAAGCACTAAGATAATTTCTGTGTCTCGCAGCTTGACTAACTCCCTCAGCTTTGAACTAATATGAAATGAGTCTTGACTATTCCAAAAGAATATTTCCCCTCTTTCTTCCAAACATGTTTTGAAGGATTTTAAATAAATTCACAACCATCCACAACACGCTTTGTGTTACAGATGCATACTGCACAGAGGGTGTTGCTGCAAAAGAGCTGCAAATGGAGTGTTTAAGGCAAAGATGCTCAAATAACCTGGCTTTCTGCAGCACCTGGGGCCCTGAGATCAGAGGTGTTATACTCCCAAGGCACCTTGCCCGGCAGTTTGCTGCCTCTCCCACCATTGTGTGAGCAGCCCCTGGAATGCACAGGTAAATTCCTTGGACATGTCATCTCTTGAGTCCCCTTTCATCCCGCTGAGGATGGAGACAGGTGTTAAATCAGTGTTAGCACCCACCATACCACAGGTGCTGGTGGGGAAAAATGAGAAGAAAAAGACAATGTCCCTTTTGTCCAGACTATAATTTCTATGTTAAGAGAGAACCTGTGTTGCTTCTTCATGTTCAGTCAAGTTCTTTGTCACAAACTCCTTGTACTCCATTCCCCATACTGGATGACTCCAGAGATTAAGATAAATCTTTCTTGCCCCAGTGACCTGGAATAGGTTATTTCCTAACTGCACAGTGAAACAAAAAAAGAAAATAAAATACACAATTCTGAGTACGGTTGAGAGGGATATTACTCCCTCTGCCAGAAGAGACAGGTCCATCTCCCATTATCCTTAAGAAACAGAGGACATTCCTGATCATCCTCTGCAGATATAATTTTAAACTTAAATGTTTGCTTCTCTGCATTGCGTATCTTACAATAAAAGGCATCATGTTGAAATCTTCAGTATAAAGATGGCAGAGTTTCCAACTTTGCCTTGCTGTTTGTTTCTCATGTTTACTACTGCTCATAACATTTAATTTTATTTATAGTTAAAACACCTTTGAAAACATCTTTACAATTATGGTTTCACCTCATAAGCAGTTCATTAAAACACCAGCTTTTAGTGCAATAAAATCTGTGACAATGTAAACAAAAATCCCTACATGAACTGCAATATGTGCCCTGCTGAACTCACATATAAAGAGCACATAGAACAGATTTAGGATTAGAGCCAAAACCAAAGGAACATGCACAGTTTTCAGTCATCATCAGTTGTATCATAGTAGCACAACACATTCCCATCTGTATGCTCTAAGCATTTTGTAGAAGCGTCCTTTCAATTTTTGCAGCACCTCCTACAGCCTCCCTTCTTGGATATACAGAAAGTCTCACTCCTAGGCTTACCAAAGCTCTGCAAAGCAAATAAAACTATTGCAATGATTTTGTCTACTTCTTGCCAGCCATCAGCATTATTATTAGACTTCTTAATGTGTCCTTCAATCATTGAGTACCAGTGGGTATGGCAAAATCTCCTTGCTTCTGTCCAAACACTCTGTGAGAGGTCTTTACCCAGACTGCAAACCAGTCCTCTCTGAAAGTAACACCTGCACTGTGGGTGATTTGACAAGTCTCCAGGCAAAGATGGTCACGTGCATATGGCACTTGAAGTGAAGCCTTTGGAAGCTGCTCCATTCTGGTGGCCCTGAAGGTCAGCAATACCATGCTGCCCCAAGAGAGCAGTATCTTGGCTTGGCTTTGAAGTTGGAGCTCCCCAGAAAAAAAATACCAGAGGAACATGTGCTTGATTTCAGGCACTGCCAGAGGTGTCCGAGCCATGAAATTACAGCCTTAGGGAAGTCAAACTAACCCATGCCTGTCTGTATTCATCACCATGAGGACCACAACACTCAATACTGTCTCTGCCATGCTGCCACCTAGAAAATGGCATTGGCTGTCTCACAAATATGGCAGGATGAAACTGGGGGAATTCTGGGACATAGACAGCTCAGTCCCAAGCTTGCACTGTCTCCCTGTAAACCATCATGGAGCAACAGAACAATGCACAATAGGGCGCCCAACCTTTTCCCTGGCACGTATGTTGAAACATGGCAGCGTGGCGTGGCCACAGCCTTAGTCAGCAGTGACTAATATTTGTGTGCATGCTGCTGGTGCAACAGGGGCTGCAGATCAGTTAATGCAGGATCTACAGAAACCACAATAAGTGCCAGGTGTGAACACACCTCAGGTTCAAGTCCTTTGCCTGCCCCAGGCCCTTGTGTAGGTGTAGAAGGATGATTCTACATCCTTCCTCCCCCACAGCTTCTCCCAAGGCAAGCTCTGGCCTGGCACAGGGAAGCACAAAATCTTTGCTCAGACATAGACTCTGAGACCTGAACTTGCAGGAAATTAGGAACCTGTAAGCACATCTGAATCTAAATTTCCAGGGTGTAGACTGAACAAAAAAACTATGCATTAAACTAGAATCTAATTTGTCCCAAAATTTGAGGTTCAAATTCTGAGCAGCTCAAATGTTATTGCTAAGCTACTCCCACAGGTTGAGGTGACAGTGATCCAATCCACCTGAGTTTCTGAGTGATGTGTCTGATATTTTGCCCTGCCCTGCTTCCTGTTTTGTAAAGACCATTTTCAATTCCCTCCCCTTTCTCTCTTCCTCATTGTTTTGAACTTATATCTAGCATGTTTTATACATTTTCAATCTTTACATTTAAAAAATAAAAAAAAAAAGAAAAGATTTCTAGGCTGACAGTCTCCCATTGTATCTGTCATTTCCTATTACTCTCTGTGACATGACAGACCATCATATAGATATGATGCATTATGACATGACACATGACACCAGTTACCCAACATTGTACCTCATTAGAGGAAACTGTAAAGGCATAAAGTAGGGTTGAGCCCCTCCTATTAATATCTTGCTCCTTTTACGACCATAGTTAAGTGTTTGTGTGGTTGTTTCTCCCCATTGGTCAGTCTCATAATTTAACCCTGAAAGGTTAAAACCCATCACACTCTTTTCTCTGTAAGAACAGATATTTTTTTTTTAATAGACCCAGTTAATCCCTTCTTATTATCTGCAAGGAAAATAAGAATTTGTATATCATTGACAGCACATTATGGATTTAATTATTTCCTGACTGCAGAATGGGTTGATCAGAATTACTGTTGGCCAGGGAGGAAAGAATCATCATGAAAGGTGCTGAGTTCACTTTTAGCCACAGTTTGGAAAAAAAATTGACCATTCTCAGATCACAGTAACATGTTTTCTGTCAAAATCTGCTGGAGAGAAAAAATGCAAATGCTGATGTGGGAAAGAAAGATTATTGTTGTTGTTCCTTCTAGTTTCTCCTCTATGTTTGATAAATGGTATCTCTGATTTTTTTCTTTGCAATTTTACCTAACAAATATCATCAGAATAAACCTGCATAATATTTGTGTAAAAGTGTGAGTGGAAAGAAATTGAGGCCAGTCTCTCATCTGTTTCTGTGGAGATCACAAGTTCCAAGGACAGGAAGACACTGTTACAAAGGTGCATATTTCTTAGCCACAGTAGATTAGCCTCAGTCTGATTTTCAGTCATTGCAGCTGATGTTGATTGCTTCTTTGTGCTTTGCATGGGAACTCTGTGCATTGTACTAACATCCTGGACCTGGTTAACAAATTCCTGCTCAGTATGTGGTGACTACAGCTCATGAAACACCAGGATGTCTCTCTGTGTTTTTATTATATTTTAGTAGCAGAGAGGATGAATGAGAAATGCTTATAAAGCTGTAGGAAGCAGTAGGAGGCAAATCAATCAATACCAATAGCAGATTAGACACCTGGAGACAAGTTGCTAGATCCTGCAGTTAAATCAAAGTCAGGGGATACAGCTGTAAACTTTTGTTTGTTATGTATTTC
Organism: Sclerurus mexicanus; assembly: GCA_013396755.1. NCBI lineage: Eukaryota > Metazoa > Chordata > Aves > Passeriformes > Furnariidae > Sclerurus > Sclerurus mexicanus. The sequence continues at coordinate 843,434 of VWZF01000813.1, forward strand.
CCACTGGATAGAAGAGTGTATGCATATAGCTCATGTGACTGAAGATATTTCAGGAGGATGTCATTTGGGTTCCTTGACAACATTTGGTGTCATGAAGAGATCTTGAGAAGAGTAAAACATTGCCCTGGAGTTCACTGCATTGAACTAGTTATGACTGACAGTCACCAGTGACCTGATGAAGGCAGATGTTTGCATCTCCAAAAAAGATACATTTGGCTCAATTGACACTTTTAAATGGACTCCTCATTGGACAAACTAAAGATTGAATAATGATGGTAAAAGTGATACTGAGCTGGCTTGTTCAGGATGGAATGATCCTTTACTGAATATGCAGATGTGAGATGATGCTGTCTTGCTGTCACACTTGAAGGTGAATAAATGTTTTTGCTCTTTTACGTTGGCATTCCATAACCTTTGTTTTTAAGAGAAGGATAGAGTGTTTTTAGGGTTGGATTTATATTTTGGGCCTCATGGTCCTGCTACTGACCTTATTATTTCTAGAGAAATATACTCTACACAGCAGAATGTTAATTTTCTGTTTATTAGTAAATGTCAGTAGAAGAAATCTGAGGCACTCACCTTGACTAATTGGTACAACCAATTATGGGATGTCTTAACACGAAAAAGATTAGCAATATCCTCAAAATCCTCAATCAAAATTATTTCTGAGCATTTGGTTGCATATTTCTGACATGCTGGAGGAAATAAAACAAAGTCCTGTAGAAAAGCTACTAACCTTTTACAATCTGCTGAGCTTTTTTTCTTTATTGGGTGTGTTTGCCAAAGAGATTCTGACAACTTTAGCAGTTCATTATAAAGGAATGAACTTCCTCTAACTGTGGGGCTTTTTAATCTCTAAGTGCCCTAAATAAGTAGTGAGTGAGCTATACTAAGGTTTTGGGGTTTGGGGGGCATTTTTCACTGCAGAATACATACTCTCCATTTATAATGGCTTTATTTTGATATTGCAGATCTTAAGAGCTATCTAACACAGCGAACCCTTCCCTGGTGAGGTGCCAGTAAATTCTAGGTTATAGGAGACCTCATTCTGCAAAAAGATGTATGCATGGGCAGCCACCAGCTGCCAGATAATACATCTGTAGGATTAATTTCCAACATTCCAGCCTTTCTTCATGCAAAAGATCCATTTTGACCAAGGGAATTATCCTGGATAGCTACTCTATCTGACAGAGCCATAATATCTTGTGACACATTACAAAACATTTCTGGGTCTGTGGCTTTGGGCCATTTGAAAAAGTAGGTAGGTTTGCTTCTTTAAATATACAAAGGCACTGTGTACTTTTTAAAAGTGCTGCTACCTAACCTTACTAAGGACTTAAATGCCTAGAATACAAAATTCACTAAGAGGATTTACACTTAGAATTACTCTCCATTATTCTCAAGTGTCCCATTAGACCTCCAGTCCCTAGGCAGATGTCCAGGCTCCCCACTAAAGGAACAGATCCTGGTAAGAAGGATAAGCTTAGCTAAGTAGCAAGAACCAAGGAGACAAAATCATTACTTAAATTATCAGAGATGAACCTGGCTAACTCCAGGTATTTAATGGCCCTGAAGTTCTTTTGAAAGTGGACTAGGTCAGAAGAGGTTCTGGGGTGAAAACAGTGACAATGCCAATGGACGTAGTGTTAGACAGTAGGTATCTGTTAGTGTTAGACCTGGGTATCAGGAGACTGCTTTTGTGGAGTCATGAAAATTTATCAAAAAAGCAAAATTTTTTCAACAGGTTTCCATTCACTTTAGAGCCAATGAAAATTAAATTTAATCCACAATTTAAAAAAAGGATGAAAACACTCAACTAAAGTCCTGAATTTCTTTTTATTACTGGAAAGACCAGAAGTAGGTGTCTTAAGCAGCTAATCCCCCACCCAGTTCCAAGACAGAGTTCATGCTTTGTGAACAAAGCAAAAAAACAAAAGGGCCATCCTTCCTTCTGGAAAAGGAACCATTTTCTAGCAAATCCAGTCATTGCCTATATTTGCTACATTTTGCTTCTACCTACTATAAGCTGTTTTAGAGGGGTAAACCTGCTGTTAGGTTTGTTCCTGCTGATGTGTACCCTAAATGACAAGCTACTCCACCACACAACTTTTAAGTTGTCCAACTCAGCGCTAGGATGATAATTCCATTTGCTAGAAAGCCACATAAGGATTAGTTGTTGCAGTGATGCCTAAAGCATAATGCTCTTGATCAGACAAGTATTATAACAAGAGCCTAATCCATGCCGCACTGAAATCATGTATTCCCACTAATACAAATAGATTGAATTAGGACTTGCAAATCTTTGAGGTAGGTATTAAGTATAGTTCCTTTGTTAATTATAATGATATATGTCTCTTTAGAAACAAAAATAAAAAAAGCCTTTGAAAGATAGGAGAATCATAACATCATTTATATTGGAAAAGACCTTTAAGATCATTCAGTCCAACCATTAACTCAGGACTGCCAAGTCCATCACTAAACCATGTCCCCAGGTGCCACATATACATGTCTTTTAAATATCTCCAGGGATGGTGACTCAACTGCTTCCCTGCACAGCCTATTGTTCTAATGCTTGGGAGTCCTTCCAGTGAAGAAATTTTTCCTAATATCAATTTAAACCTCCCCTGGACCAACTTAAGACCATTTCCTCTTGTCCTATCACTTGTTACTTGGGAGAGGAGACCAAAATCAACCAGGCTACAACCTCTTTTAAGGTTCTTGTAGAGAGCACAGGTCTCCCCTGCACCTTCCTTTCTCCAGGCTAAACAACACCAGCTCCCTCAGTCACTATTCACAGGACTTCTGCTCCAGACCCTTTCCCAGCTTTGTTGCTCTTCTCTGGGCATACTCTAGCAGCTCAATGTCTTTCTTGTACTGAGAGGCCCAAAACTCATGACAGAGTTCTAGGTGTGGCCCCACTGGTGCTGAGTACAGGGGGACAATCACTTCCCTAGTCTTGCTGGCCATGCTATTGTGGATACAAGCCAGGTTGTCCACTGGCCCCCCTTGGCACACTGCCAGCTCATGTTCAGCCAACTTTTGACCCATGTCCCCAAGGTTCTTTTGTGCAGTTCCCAAGTCACACTTCCTCAATCCTGTAGTGCTGCCTGGTGTTGTTCTCACTCAAGTACAGGACCAAGCACTTCACCTTGTTAAGCTTCTTACAATTGACCTTGGCCCATCAATACAGTCTGTCCAGATCCCTCTGTATAATCTTCCTACCCTCCTGCCCAACTTGGTGTCATCTACAAACTTTCTGAGGATGTGTTCAATCACCTCATCCAGATTATTGATAAAGAGATTAAACAGAACTGGCCCCAGTACTGAGCCTCATGTTTTAAGTTGGTTGACACGGTATGTTCTTCCCCACAGGTTGATGTACAAGTAGAACATAGGCTATGAGAGGCCAAAATAATTCTTATATTATTTAGGTCTATACATTTGTCTCAAAATTAATATTAGGCAGTTTTATTCTCTCATTTTATAAGTTATGTCTCCATCCTTTCTGAACCCTCAGAAGCCTGCCTTGTGATCCACGGCTTATATGCCACTTTCAAATCTTTCTTATTTTAAAAAATCATGTGGTGATTTAAGGCAGGCTCACCTGAAATGAGTAGCTCCCTCTGAAAAACATTGTCATTAATGACACTTTTCCAAAAAAAAGTATTACTTAGCACCATGTGAACCACATCAAAAATGAGGAACACTGAAGCACAACTACCTTAAGAACAGATTTCAACACTTTTACTTAAAAATTGTGGTTTACACTGTGACTAATCACAGGGGTGGAGTTATAAGAGAGAGGAAAAGTGATAAGAGGACTTTGGGCATTGATCAGCATGGCGTGTGCTTATGATCATGTAAGGACAGACTGCACTGACCCCACCTAGCTCATGGTAGACCTGGCCTTGAGCAATACTGTGTAAGGTGACTTGCTGATGTTATGACCCACCCTTGAAGACAAGGGTAACTGAGGTTCTTGTTAATATAATGACCAAGATAGATAGATAGATATTTTAAAACAATTTGGTTGCAATGGAAAGGAGGTATGTAACCCTTTGGGTTCTTTTCTGAAAGAAATTATATGACAATATAGAAGTATGAAAATATCACTTAAGAAAATATATAAGGAAAAGACAAACTGAGAAAGTATGAGAGTAGATAGCAAAGATATCACCACCCATAGATCCCATAGATTGCAACACTGATTGTTGCAATTTACATGTCCATTAGTCAGAGTGATGGTCCCACTCTTGACCCATCAGGGATAGAAATCCATGAAAAAAAGAGTTCAATGGGTTAATACACATTCAGGTTCAGGTGGGAATGCTCAGGTACCTTCCCTGGTAGGACAGTTTTATCACTGTGGATCATGAGCAGTTCTCTAATGGAAGGCGCCAGAAATTAATCTTGGGGCACTTTGGTCATCAGTGGTGATCAAACTTGGTGATATGTGTATGAGCAGTTGCTTCTTTTCACACAGTTTGCCACAGTGGGAATTTTTGCCCGGATTCATTAACCAGGATGTGCTAAACAGATCTCACCTCCACCAGGCCTGGAATTAGTGCCTTCTTGTCACAAACTCCTCTGTTCTGTGTTTATCTCAAGTTCCTGCTGTGGTGGCTTATCTTATGGCAAGCTCCTTCTGTGGCCTTGGCAGTGTTTGAGACAAGCAACTCTGTTCTTTAAGCCCTTAGAGCTGTGGGGAAGAAGGGATGTTGCAGCAGCATCCAGTCATTCAGTGGGTCCAGAGAACCCAAACTATAGCTGCGTTTCTGTCCAAAGAACAATTTAAAATTGTTACCTCTGTTCTAGTGTTGGCTACACACCTGGACCTTCCCCAAAGCTTTTGCCTTCATCTGCTTGCAGTAGGGTAGAAGAAGATGAGGGAAAGCTGCACAGGTAAAAGAGGAGTGGGTCTGTAAGACCTGCCTCCTGACAGCTGAAACTGCACATTTTATTTTAACATTTTCTATTAAGGAAGGATAATCGTTTTATCTTTGTTCTCAGTAATGGCTGGGCTGTGACGCAGGTGCAACACAGCTCTGGCACCAGCTAAGCTTAAGAGCCCTAAAAGTAGCTCCTGAGGGATGGAGTCCTAGGAAAACAGCTGCAATCCTAGAAACAGAAGGAGTGTGCCCCAGGTCCTAAGTTACCTTCAATTTTCAAGTGGTCTTTTCTACTGCAAAGGACTGGTGCAAGGTCTTCACTGCTGCTTTAGTCCTTACCTGAGCATCTACAACATGTGGACAAACCTGTACAGGGTCAGATGGCTTACTAGAGAAGTGAAAAATTCACTGCTTATTGAGGTGATCTCTCTGCCAGCTTTATTTATCCCCAAGGGTATGAAGGATGCTGAAAACAGCCTGGAGGGAAAAAATGAAAATGAGTTTTAAAGGCATGTGACAATGTCTGTATAATCCCAACAGATTAGCCCCTACTCCTACATACCATAGCAATTTCTGTTCCAGTGATTCCTCATATATCAGCCAGATACTATATGTGAGCTAGGGAAAACTTCCAAAGAATTAGGGAGTGATATGTCAGACAAGCACAAGCACAAGACTGATGTATCAGATTGCATGTGAGGATGTACAGGACAAAGCTGCTGTGAGCAAAGGGCCTGATATCATCTCCCAGGGCCACTTGCCTGGAGTTATCCCTCCTTGTGTGTGCAGGCACACTGCTAGAAAAAACTGCAATATTCTTGGGCCTGGATTCAGCTGCGCCATGGCCTGAGGGTGGGAGGAAGGGAAACTGCATAGCCAGATGGCTGCCAGCACTTCTCCTGTGCCTGCCAGGTGCTGACAGTGAGGAGGGCTATCCCATTAGCCCCATCCTCTGTAAACCTATGCTGGCAAGCCCTGACTGCACACCAAGCCTTCACCACCTCCATGCAAAGCACAATCAATGTTACTCAAAGGCTGTCACCACCAGCATTGCTAGAAAATGCTTGCCTTGGTTTTTCCAGGAAGGGACAAACAGATGGAGAACAGAGTGGAGTCTCAGTGCACCAATGTATCCCAGCTGTGTCTCTAGGCCAGGCAATCAGAGGGGCAGGGCTGCAGCTAACCAGAAATGGGTTGAAACCTGAAACACCCTCTTGTCTCCCTATTCTGACTTCAGCTCTGGTCTGAAACAGAAAAACTTTCACTACAGGATGCTCCCTACCTAAAATGGACCAAATACTAGATATATCTTGCCAATCTTGCCTTGGGTGACACCCACAATGTTTTTTTGAAACTCCTTTGAACATACAGTTTAATTGTTTCCTCTTGTGAGCAAGACAGTGAAGACTCGATTAAATGGAATTTTTTTGTGTTCACAGAATTCTTTTTATATAGCTGCCTTTTTCTCTAACTGGCTATAGTCCTATTGTAGCAAAGTCTCAAATACTACCAAAGAAAGTACATTGATGTAAAAATATATATCATCCTTTTCTTTTACAGAAAATCTTGGGAACCATTTTCAGAGGTAGATTTTATAAAAGCTTGTGTTCACTTTATTGAAACTTTGGACTAAGCAAAGCCAACAAAATCTTTTCAATACCAGCAGAGAGGCAGCTGGATGCAAGGCAGAAAAGGGAAGAAAAAAGGAAGCACTAAACTTACTGCAGTGCTGTAGTACATGCAATGTAATCATTTCCCTGTGACATCAATAAGGTTTAGGCATGCTTAGCACAGTAGGCTCCTTCTAAAGTTTTTGAATATAAGACAGAATTTACTTTGGTTTTCAATAGCTGAGCTTTATTAAGATGAAGTTTACAATTTTTAAAAGCATAACAATAAAGTTGTTACAGTACTGGGGAAAGAGTCTAAGTAATCATGTCCAGAAGCATTTGAACTGAAGGATAAATTTAAAAAAATGTGGAAAACAATAGCCCATTACAATGGCAAAATCCATCAGTTGAAGAAAGCAGGGCAGACATGGTCAAGGCATTGTGCTTAAAGGATATCCATAAGATATGCATATACAGTAACAGAGAGTGACATTCTTCATGTTGTATCAGTTTAAAAATCCAGATAGATCTAGATATAGATGTCAGCTACTAGGACAACCAGGCTTCATTGCCCATGGACATCAGCACAGCCAGCACCTGTCTGCTCAGCAGGTTGTGTGCCTCGTGGTGAAGGGATAAACATGATCCGCTCCTCCGAGCCCCCGCCACCACCGTGCATGGACACCAGCAGCCCGCAGCCCATGGTGCACCTCCCACCAGGCTGTGCCAGCACATGGAGGGCAGTCAGGGGAGGCAACTTATAATTATTTGATGCAGATTGCAGATGGTCACTTCATTAGCATCAATGTAGAGACACCCCTCACAAGGCGTGGGTGTCGCTTTTGTCCCTTTGTAGAGGGGGATGGCTGGCTTGTTCTGACCTTTTAATGCCTCTCCCAGGGCTTGATCCAGGGAGGTGCTGAGCAAGATCTCTTACATTAAAGAAGTAGAAAATATAAAATTAAACCCCCTTTGGGATAGAAGCTTGAAAAGGAAATTAGAGAATAGAATTTCTGCATCACAAAATATTACGGACAGAATGTAGTAAATTGCTCCTAAATGGTGACAAAGGAGATCTGTTTCACTGTCTGTTTTATAATTGTTTTAACTAAAGGATGTGTCTGTCTTGTGGGGTATTGACTGTTAATTCTGAAAGTACAAATATGGCTGGTGTGCTACAAATAGGTTACTATGCTAATTTTTTAATGAAGTAATAATCAAGTTATGTTTGTTGTGCTTTCAATATTTACTTACTTGTTAAAACCAGACCTTTTATTGAGCGTGGTTTCATGCATTCTTTCACCAGTCAAGTCAACATTACTGTCTGTTTAAAACAGCTGTAAATCTCTTTGATTGGGACTTGAGGCTGGAATCATTCGTGCTGTGTTAAACTAAACTGTCTTATCTCCTTGAGTGCTAGGCAGCCTCTAGCATGTCCAGAGCTGCATCTGCCCATGGCCTAAGGAAGCCAATATTTGAAAGCTATTAATAAAGACATTTGGGGAGGAGATAGAGACACGCCTTCAACCCTCGGTGCAATGCGTTAGAAGAGATGACAGAGTAGGAGAGGCATGCTTTTTCATTTTCAGGGATAAGGGACTTTGGTTTTATTTTAACTGGGACAATCATTGCCCTACAAACAACCCATTATTTTCAAAAGAATGCAGGCTGCTGAACATCTGTATCACTGCACAGAAGGTTAACTCATATAAAGGTTTCAAAACAAATATAGGAGGAACAATAAAACTGCCACGAATCTGACTCGCATCAGCACCACAGCAGGGAGACCCACACCCTTGAAGGCTCCTCCTGCCCTTACTGCCCCACATTGCCAAACTGCAGACAGACAGGAGACCCTTCTATGTGTCTGCGGCACCCTGGAATTTTCCATATGGCTGAGCCAAGTAGGGAAAACATAAAGCACTTTTACATGGCACCAGGACTCCCTTTGCATGGAGGATTCCTGTCTTCGCACTCAAGCAGAATCTATTATTTTGCTGTTGAGGTGGCACAAAGAGCGTTTCACACTGGTCCCATCGTATCTTAGTATTAGCTAAGAAGTCAAATACTATTGTAGTTGCAGCATCTCACTGTGCACAGTGAGAACAGAGTCCTTGGTAAAATGATAGACTTTTGAGGGAGGCAGTGTGAAAAATCTCCAGGCTGCTGGGGACAGGTGGCAGTAACTTCCAAAAGTCGGGCATCTAAGCCTGGGGCACATCCAGAGCGGAATTATTGCAACCATTGTGGGCACCTATCCAGAAGGTATCTTAGCTCCTTCCCATGTGACAAGTGGATAAGACACTGGAGATACAACACCCTGCTGGCTTCAGCCTCCACAGAGAGTCTGAAGCAGAACTCTCTTCACCCAGAGCAGCATCTGGGGCTTTATTATGGCAAAGCTGCTGACACTGATCTCCAGTGTACCTCATAAAACCAGGCTGGACACAGGGAAGGGAAGCTGGGAGATCACTCCAGAAGGCATCCTTGTTTCTGGTTTTCCTTTTAATCAGCTCTGCTTGGCATATTGCCTTTCTAGTGTAGAAGGTGTTGGTGACATGTGCCAAATGAGTTGTACGCCCCTGGCTGCACACTCCCTACCCCTACATCTCTTTCAGGAGCTTTCAGGAGCTGCCTGTTTCTCACAACTTATCAAGATGACCAACAGCTGTCTGCCAAGCTCCCTTCCAGTCTGGGCTACCAGTATTTCACTTCAGGCAGCCAGGAAGAATTATGCTTATGGCTAGGGGAAAGGCAAACAATGGATGCCTTTGCAGTTGTCCTTGGTTATTACAGTAAAAGAGGGAAATGTCCCTCTTTCTCTGAAACCAAGATTTGGCGTCAGCTTTCCTTCCTGTTGTAGTCTCCTCTGCAGCAGTGAAAACTCAACAACCTGAATTCCCTCTGCTGCCACAACTGCCTTTTTATCTCCACAACACCCACCAAAGTAAAAAGAATATCTGAGTACTATCTCTTACAAAAGTCTTCAGGGAGCACAGCACTGGTGAGATACAAAAGCCCAGCCTTGTCCCCAGGAAAAGCAGCACTTATCTCAAAAGAGAGGTTCAAGAATGGACTCTAAGTTCTTTCAGAGACAAATCTAATAGTTTTCTCACTGAGGAAAACCTTGCTTTACACCTGGTATTGGATGTCTATGTAAATTAGGAATTTCTCTCAGTTCTTGGATCATTTACCTATGTGACTAGCATATAAAATACATGATGAAATGAAGTCACACAAAACCCACAGTATCTACTTCATGATGTCGAATTGTTACTGTGCAAAAAGCTCAAAGTGAAGAGACCTGCTTCTTCAATGCCAAGTCTGGAAAGTCACAGTGAAATCACCACACCCTGAATAACACATAAATAGGCTCACTCAGCAGGACTTCAAGTTCTGTCCTCACCCAAAAATCTCACAAGGGTTGCACTGTAGTTCATTTTCCTGGCCTCCAAATTGCCTTTAGCCTTTTTTCCCATAACAGCCTTCTTTGTTCAGATAGATAACCCATTCACCACAGATAACCCATTACAAAAAGAGGGAAACTTCATGAATATATGCTACAGTTATAACAGGTCTAACAATCCACTCAAAACAAATGTGTGACCATTAAAATGGTCATTATTTTAGACAGAATTCTGATGTTTTTATTCAAATGCAAATATTTCTATTTAAACTGGAAAATCATGAAGATAGAAAATTGCAGTTGGGGGCTATGGAGAATACACACACACAAAACATAAGCTATTTTCTGACTACCGCTTTCTCTTACTTCTAAAATTCCCATCACTGCAGTAATTGAGCAGCCTGAAGTCCAGACCACATTTGGTTTCATTTCAGAAGTGCTAAAGAGATTAAACACCTTGCAGATTAGATGATATTGCATGATCTGCCCAATACATAATCATAAAATACCTGGAGCTCAGCTTCCCATTAATTGTGCATTGATTCACTTTAAACAGGCTCTGGATACAGGCTGAGATGTATTAATAATATTTTATTGTATTTTAACTCACTTCTGCTCTTATTAACTTGTTAATTTGTTTTAATGAATTATTTAGTTTTTCTCATAAGATTTATTAATGTGACAGACCATACTTGCACTTGAAGTTTTGTATTATATCTCTGACAGAGAAGAAATACCAACGAAAAAAGGAGAAAGAATTTTTGTAGAGTATCTTTTTTCCAGTTGTACAGTGTCTTGCAATTTATTATTATAATTTTGTTGCCTTACTCTCCACAAGTAAATTAACCAATGAGTGCCTAAGGACATGTAGCACATGTTCAGGGTTTATGGCATAGGGGTGGATAAACAAAGATGGTAATATCAGCTAACAGAACATCACATCCCACAGGGGGAGTTAATTTCTTTTCTTTATACAGCTCCAATAAGAAATGCTAACCCTTTAGATGAAGAAAGACATTTGTCCCCACAAGGTGTAGGTTAGCAGGACAAAGGCTGTCCAGTTGCAACTATTTTCTTTGCAATCAGCTTGCAGTTGGGTGCAAAGTCATGCTGTTTTGCAGTTCTCCAGCCTTCATCTGACCTTCAAGATCATCTGCAGTGTTATTTCTTTAGCATCAAAAATCACAACAGACTTGGGCAGAATTGGTACAGAAAACCTGTGCTAGAAACCACAGCAGCTCAAAAGAGGATAAGGAAATTAGTGAAGTAGTATTTATTTCCCTGCAATTGAAATAGATCCTTTCCTCAAACAGAAAGTTTTCAATGACCCACATTTGGTAGAACTGAAGAGAAATATGTAAATATTAAAAGTTTTAGCAGCATTGCCTTTAGAATGAAAAATCTGCCATTGCCATTACACTCAGACCAGAATATTTTAATCAGTCCTATTCTTGTGACTCTTGGGCTTTGATCATCTTATATCCTATATCCTTTAACTGCTTTTTCCAATTACAACGTCAAAATGTCTATGCACATCTACTTGAAGCAACATAGACCTTGAACGCTAGATACCCTGTCTTTCCAAGTAAGCACAAACCAGCACATTCCCTTATGCTCACAAGTTGTAGTGACATCTAGGATCAAAGATTTGTCAAATTTAAGACAAAAAAAGAATATTTGTTCAAGTAATTTGTTCCCTGATTTATCTTGACTTAAAGATACTGAGAAACAAAACTCCCATCAACTCCCTGGCTCCTTTACTTCACACTTAATCACCCTCTGCATTGAGAACCTGCACTTTACTTGTGTGAATTTCTGCGATTTAATTTCCAGCCATGAGTTCTAGTTTGGATTCCCTCAGTATTTTTTTCCCTCTGAAGGTCCTTTTACTCATACACCACTGTACAACTATTCCTGTGAAACTCTTCACTGTTTTTTTTTCCATTCTACCACATTCCCTTTACCTTGCAAACACAAGGTCTGCAGGCAGCACAGCAGTGTTGGTCTCACCACGGCTTTCACAAAATGGCTGTTCCTTCCCTTGTCTCACCTTCATAGACCTAGAGAGTCCCACAGGGTGTTCATTTTCAGCTTCTTTTCTGACAACTCTCTGCCTCCTCTGCCATACCCTGTGGACCACTTCCCATGTCCCTCATGTACAGCTTATATTTTTAGCATGGAAATGCTTTTTGTTTAAATGGTCCCATTCTTGCAAGGTCTTTGGAACACTGTGTGATTGTCCTTCTGTTTATCACTTAGAGTTGTCTGCAAATTTTGCCGGCAAAGATTTTGAAATTCCAGATCCCTGAAGAAAACATTAAAGTATATAATGTTTAATGTCTTTTAGTTTTCTTTCCCCTGTTGTTCAGAAACCACTGATGTGTATTCCCTCCTGTTTTGTAATGTCTGTGGTACAGCCTTTTTGGGGTGATGTGACCTGTACTTTGTATTTCAAGGTGTGCCTATCCTTCAGCTTTTCCTGGATAATATCCTTCAGGCTTTCCGTGAATGAAAAACCTTTTCTGTCCTTTGGCAAAAATAACACATCTACAGCACGTCCAGAAGTTGTTCCTTGTGCTACATGCTGATTCCCTTCACCCAGGTGGAAAAAATCACCCCTGAAATCCCTCTCAAAACTTCCGTTTAACCATGCAGTGTGTCAGTGATGAGGTCTCCTTACACAGTTGTACTACCAAGAGAGGATTGATATGTTGGAGGCATCAAATCTTGGGTTTGATCAAGGGTTCAAACCCTCAGTTCTTCACAGGAAGCTGCATAACTGGAGGCAGACAAGACACAGGGCAAGGTAACACTTATGTGTGGCTTGGGCAAAGCAAGCCCACATCTGCTAGTTGGAGGCCGTGCAGACATACCCCTAGGGCACAATCAGCAGAACTGTCCCATGTGACCTCCCCCTCACCTTCAGCATATGCTGAGACAGTCAAGTAGAAATCCAGAATTTATGCACTTAAGCAAATGGGGAAAAAATTAAGCAGAGATGTGGCTGGCAGACCTTTAACTGTAGCAAAGGTCTATATCGGCAGCATTTTTGTGTAGGGAGTGTAAAGGGCAGGGTTGGCTAGAGCACTGTCCTGACTCCAGCTCCCATGTGGGAGCTGCAGCATTCCATCCAGTGTAGGCAGTTCATGAGATGAGTTGGAGATAGGCAGTTCTGTAGATGAGCTGCATCCCAGGAACGCTATCACCAGGGCTTTGACTACCGTGCCTACACCTCAGAGCCCTGTGCTGCGGCCAAGTGTTTGGCTGAGATAACTGGAAAACTGCTTCCTCCTTCCTCTATCCCTTTTCCTCTACCCTTATTAAAATCAACGAGCAATTCTTTGAGCTGATTTTTAAGCAGACTGAAAGAAAAAAATGCAGCTGGATTGAATTTGCCTACCTTCAGCCAAACTTCAGACAGAAGTTTATGTGTTCAAAGGAATAAAGATAGTAATCTTGACTTCTTGTTTGTTGTTTGGATTGCAAAAGTATCAGAAAGCAAAGGTGCCCTGGAACTAATTTCTATCGTATTCTCCAGACAGCTTGCTCAGTAGCATAAATCCTATTAATAGATGACCTCAGATGTTGCCTTTTGAGCAGTGGTGCACTTTTGAGGAGTATGAGCAATGTTTGTCTCTGTCTGTAATTTCCCTACTGAATAAACAATCCTCTTTCCTTCCCTTCCCCCAAGTCTGACTGCTTCACCAGCACTTTCCTGGCTGTGTGTGAAACATGGGCATGCTAAACAATAAACCCTCTGTCTTCCACAGCTGTACTTCACCAGTAAAACTCTTTGTACCATTCTGAGACCAAAGCTCTCACCCCTCTCCCCATTCTCCTTTTGTGCATACAAAAGATCCTCAGAGAAAAACCTGGCTTGTTCAGCTACAGTGAGACTTACTTCATTAGCCCTTTAATCAATGAGAAGAACATCACCGGAAAATGTGCCATAGCTGCAATCCTGGAGAGTGTTGCCGAGCCCATCTTCCAAAAGGGAGGCAGGTAGCTGAGGCTGGCAATACTATGTGATGTTATTAATGTCCTATGCTGAGGACTCAAAAGACGACTTATTACCTGCTGAGAAAAAGTCCCTTGCAGCCTCATTAACTGTGGCCAATGCTGTGGAAATTCCTGTGTGTGCCCCTCTTGGAAAGACACTGATCTCTGAGCTTAATTTCTCTCTCCCTCCCTCTTGCTATCCTTTTCAAGTTCATGGATCCCAGACTTGCTGATGGCACGGGATCCACTCAGAATAAATATGCTATAAAAGAGCTGAAACCAGGAGGATCAACACTTCAGCTCTTAAAAGAGATTTTAATACAATCCTATGAAAAATTAAATGCTAAAGACATCTTTCATTTTGTTTTGTTTACCTACCTGAAGCAGCATCTTACCAAAATCTCTTTTGCATAATTTGCCCAAAGTATGACAAAACCAGGACTCACCTCTGGGAAGACAGGCTACAAAGGAAAGGAAAAATTACTGCTAAATTTTCCTAAGCAAACCTCCACTCAGATGAAAGGTGTTGAGACTTGGATTTTTAAGACCAGCTATGAAAGACACACACACTCTGTCAACTTCCAACTCTCCAGTTTATTTGCCTTGAAAAGCCATGGGGCTAAGCCAGCCCTGTTGGGCTGTGAGCTGCACATGGGTTTAACACCTACGTTAGTGCTCTCCATCTGTCACTATGTGTAATTGTACTTCCCTACTGCTGTTTGCAGAGTGTGGGACTACCATGCAGAGCTACAGCTCTCTTCTAATTAAAGTACTTGGATTTAATCAAGGTTACAGCAGCTTGAGGATGACAGGCTGCCCACAGAACAGACAGCATCATAAACCATCTTAACTAACTGAATACATAGAGTGGAGAGAAAGGAAGCGGTGTTTTTGTTCCTTTCCCTTTGCACTTCTGCATTCCAGCTGCCAGGGCTGAGGGCCAGCACTTTGCTTTTGCAGGCAGCCAAAACTGCAGGCTGTCTGTGTGCTTTCTTTCATATCAGAGCTGTGGAACTCTGCTGCTGGACAGACCACGCTGGATGGCATCATGGGGGAGAACATCCCTTGGATCACCCTTCCAGCTGACCCTAACACTGCTGGAGGCTGGAAGGCAGAAATGGGGAGAAGCTGGGGGAGGAAGATGTGAGCCAGGAGTTCTGCAACCCTGTGGCTGACAGAGTACTATGTGCCAAGCCCTCTAATGCCTCTAACGCCAGATTTTCCCCATCTGTAAATACTTTTTTGCCATTGTCTAACTAATTTTTGAGTGATACTTAAAGTTTTCATACTAGGTCATAGATTCTACAAACAGCTGTGCCTGTCAAAGACTATCATTCCTAACTGGGGGTTACCATGCCCCTACCAGAAAGCATTGTCACCTTAGTTCTGCCAAGAAAAGGGCACACAAGCCCTTCCTCATCTATTTCAAGCCAGACAATTAGAAAAACTGCCTTCTTTGTCTCTGTAACCTAGCCCAGCTGTCTTGCTCAAGAGCTCTCACTGGATCATATCTTCTGGCAGGAGTAATAACTTTCAGCAACTAGGACAGGAACACCTTCAACCAGTGCTGTTCAGTGCATAAAGAACATTTGCCTATAACTTTACTACACAGCACCAACAGCAGGTAAGACTGTCCTTGAATATGTATCATTTCCTAACTGCATCCACCAACTGTGCTTCTGATATATACCTCCATGCCTGCATCCTGTGGACATCTCAGAACTTCTGTAGCTACAGCAAGAATGGAGATGTCTGTATTTGGTATCTTCTGTTGGTTTTAGTTTTATGGCTCTGAAAAAGGGATACCAAGCCCGTAATGTGGACAGTCAAAAAAGCCATGCAACCATTTGTTCTCATAGTCATCTTGATTTGGATTCAGATTTTGTCATTTCCCCTAGCTAGGCAAACCTAAGCCTGATCACCTGTGTTAGAATCCCCCACTGAAATGCCAGAGTCATCAGTGGGCACAGACATGGTTCCCTACTGGAAGTCAGTTTGCCTGAAAGCTGTGTTTGTGTTACTACAACATGATTCTTGAGCTTGCAGTACCAGCATATCAGGTACCACACTCCTCTGTTGACGCTGAACCAATTTAACACTTGCGTATGGGCTGCTTGAAAGTTCCAAACTCAAAGACACAAAAATTATCTAGAATTTCTTTGAGCAAGGTCATGTTATTTCCTATTGGCTAACCTTTGAGTATCTGATCACTACAAAAGTTTGTGTCAAAACACACTACACAGTGCTTGACAATAGATGGCCACCTCATAACAAGACAAAACAGTCAATATAGGTGCCACATGGCATGATACTATGGGGTTTGCCTCTTTCAGGGGCTGGAATACTTAATCTTTTATAAGATACAGTGAACATACATTTAGGGTTCACTGACTGAAATCCTGTCCTAAGTAGATCATGGCACCCCTTTTCTAACAGCTTCAGAGAAAAGGAGCTGGAACTGACCTTGAATGAAGGACTCAGCAAGTGGGGAGAGACAATTCAATGACCCTTATCCTTCACGATTCCTTCACCTGGGAATGAGAGAAGAGGCTGAATTCCCTTGGACAAAGAAGAATGGAGAACTGAACACTTCATGGTACATGTCCTTGCCACTTGGTCTCATCTGTCCTGGGCAAGGCATCATTGTGTGCCAGCTGGAGCAAAGCCTGATTTAGGGCTGGCTGTGTGTAATTGCATAGCATTGAAGCTATCACTGCAGACACTCCCTGAAAGAGTAAAGGTCCCTGAATGATCCCTGCATAATTGTAAGTTATATAAACACTGTTTCTTTTTTTTTTTTAACGTGAAAGTCCAAGCTATTTGTGCCTATGCTCACTTACCCAGAGATGGGACACCATGCCTGAGGAATTTAAAGTGCTGCTGCAAAGTATTGCTCCTCATTAAATTCTGTCCTTCTACACCCACATCCCCTCACCTCACAGTATTAGGTGCCGCTGCTACCTTGCAGCAGAAAGCCATCAGCTTTGAGAAGTTATGATAGCCTATTTCAAGACTGCAGCACTGCTGTGAACAAGGTGCTCAAGTATGATACATTATCCCTCCAAGGCTGAAAATATCACCTCTGCAATGCTCCTAAACTCTGAGCTAGGTGAGGTTAACACCACAGCCCAGGCTACTCCTGTGAAAGAACATAATGCTCCTAACCAAAAAATCAAGACTGTTTATACATACAGGACACTGGACCACAATACCTTTTGCACTGCTCTGTGCACAGTTTATGAGATATCCCACGTGGGCAGAACAGCTTGTTGTTCAGAATATATTCCAATAATTTTTACACATATGGCAGAATTTGGCTAATTAGCAATAGATAGTGAAAGCCTCACTATGAAATACTGAATTTTGTAAATTAAAGAGACCAAAGGCTATCTTATAAACCAGCAAATAATACTTCATCAGACAGATATATTATAGTTTTATACTCTAGTGAGGTAGTATAGTAGATTAGTACAGTGTAGTATATACTGTAGTACAGTTTTACTATGTAATTTACTGTGGTCATCTGGTAAACTGTGGTGTAAACTTTAAGTAGTTTAATATGTCTATAATGACAGAGCAAATTCTGTAATAAAATCCCAAACAGGTTCACCAAAATGGAGCTCTGCTATTGCAGTTTCCTATAGAGACAGACTACAAAATAAAGGAATGCCTGTCACCACCTGGGCAATAAAGGACAGATTTATTTTAAACCAGGTGTTTCTGCCCTGTCACATTAATGACCAGTACCATAGTTTATGCCATTCAGATGTTTAAATAAAGGGGTAAGTAGGTACTTCTATGACAGCAACCACTTCTCTGTGTTTATAAAATTGTAGGCAACTGAAATATGATTCTTCTAAGGCTTCACTTGAACTCAAAATTCCCATACACACTCAGCCAAGATGAAACTTCCTCCAAGCAGAATACACTTGCTAGTCCTATCATAGAGCAACACTGCACAAAACTGCTGGGAACAAACTGAAGAGTGCTTTATCCAATTGCAACTGCCTGGGGTCAGTGAAGAAGGTATTAGTTTTATTTTTAGCTTGCTTTTATAGCCTGATTGCATTTTCCATAAGATAATCCAGTAGAGGTTCTCCTCTCTGTTGCTTTGGGTTTCTTTTTAATCATCAAGTTTGCCACATTACTAATTAACACACTCTTAATAAATCACTGATTGTTTAAAGTGAATCAGAAGAAGAAAACACTGGCATCCCTTGACTAAATTTTTTCATAGTTTGTTAATAGAAACTACGATATTTGTCACTGAAGCATCCTAGCACCTCTCAAAAAATTAAAGATTTGGTCTCATGGCACCAATGGGAAGTGGAAGAGTGACATAAAAAGAGGCTGACAAGTAGGGAGCAAAGCAAAGATCAATTAAAAAAATTGCTTGCGGTCTCAAAAGAAATGGGTAGGATCGATTTCAAGGTAGAGTAGGCTGTTTATAAGTTCACCTTACATGACGACTCATTTGCAGTCCCTCAACAGTCCTAGGTTTAGTCTTTGCTTTAGTTTGGATGACTGTAGAAAGAAGAACAGGCTATAGATGAAAATCGAGAGCCAAGCTTGCTTGCAATTTGGCTTTTGATATCAGATACCAAACGTGTATTTGGTTCTGTGTAAGGCTGGAGTCCTTGCTTGGAGAAATCTCTGCCATGATATTTTTAGTAATGTCAGCAGTAAAGGTTCAGTAATTACAAATCAGATTTTGAGAAGTCATGAGGTTAGTGTAAAAATTATAGGAATGCTTTTAAAGAAATACTCCTTTTCATTTTCATATTTGTTTATTTTTTTCTCTCCAACAGCATTGAGCTATTTGCTCTGCGTGACTGACGTTCAAAACACTGTGAAAATTGCAAGGAGAAAACTCCTGCTGGGAAATTCTGTATCTTTTTGTAAAAATATTTCAGCCACTCACTTACCTGTCTTTTCAATGTGTAAAACGCATCTAGTCTTGGTCTTAAAATGGTAGTCTAATCTCTGTTAGTTTCCTCTTAGACAGGACTTTGTTGTTGGGAACTTTTAATTTCTCTCTTCAGCCACTTTTTTACTGTTGAAATAAGTCTTTTGATCAGAAGCTAGAATACTGGAGCTGGATGAGAGCGTATGCAAATTCACTAAAAGCCTTTTGCCCAGTTGATTCAATCTTGCCTTTAATCCCCATGATGATTTGCAGTAATGGATAAAAATTGTAAGCAGGAAAAAGAAGGGGAAAAAAATCCAAACCAACCCTTAGCAAGCAATTTGAATTGCTGTGAGGAAGCACTGGAGGCTCTTGGCTCCAGGGAACTCTCCCCATTTCACTGGAGGCTTTCAGATACCATGGTGATGGGGGACTTTATGAATAACTAGATAGATAAATGGTAAGTGCTTTTGATCTCTGCTAGCCTGTATTTCATTCTGTCAGCTGGAGAGGAGGCTATTCAAATCTGTTGGCTGTAGGAGGTCAGCCAGGAGAGAGAAAATGTCTTCATTACAGCCTTCTGTTCAGCCAGGCCTCCCAGCTGACCTCAGCGCCCAGGCTTGTCAGTCAGATGAGGCAAATTTTCCAACTGAGGGAAGATGTCGCTGCACCAGATTTTTATCCCTGGTGTAAGAGCTCAGAGGCAGCAGCATGAGGCCAAGGAAGACTTATCTTGCATTGCAAAGTCTCCCCTGAAACTGCCATGGGATTCAGGGGAACCTTCCGTGATGGGGTGCCTGCAGGGAATCTGAACCCATTTTCCTCAACACTGTTTTCAGTGCCACTGGGGTGGGAGGCTCCAAAGGCAGGCACAGACTGAGCTACTATAGAAGACAGATTAACTCTGGAGTTAGAAATGCCTAAATATTGATTACATTCTCTGCCCTGAGTCTTCTCAATCATCAAGCCCCCTCTCACGGGTTTGATATAAATTTCAGGCAAAGGAGCTGGAGTTCAATTTAGCTTACATTTCAGGCTGAAAGTGATTTTCTTTTATTTAAAGATCCTGCTGAGTTTTGTGTTAATACTCAGGAAGGAAGCCAGGACAGGTTATAATGGTGCAGAGCCCTGTCTAATGGAGAAGGAAGATCTCAGCTATTCAAGAGGGAGAAGGAGGTCACATTTTTTCAAGAGGATGCATAAAAATTGAAATAGGAATTCCAAGCCTATTATTTGGTAATGGGATTTGTAAACCTCATGTTCACAGGCTGAGATAAACAACATACGCTTCCCGAATCCTTCTTGGAAGAAGAACTCCTTGCAGCACTGCTAAATTACACAGTAAGTTATCATTTACAAAGAACAAAAATAGGAAAAGAAGTCAGTGAAATTAACTTATGTCTAAAGGATTTCTCACTTTTTGGATTGAAGGGCAGGCAAGCAGAGTCTCCTCCAAAACCACACTTGTAATAGAGATGGTTTTATTGTATTAGATCATTTCCAGAAAGCACTATAAAAATGTTCCCTTTACTCAAGTCAGCCAGGTTTTAATAGTATCAATGCAAAATATAGTCTGCTATTAGCATGAGATGACATTAGCGTAAATAGAAAAGAGTAAGGACACTTGAAAAAAATTCCACATAAATGGCCTGCTCATTTCACTAGACATCACTGTAGCTGAGAAACTGTGAAATTTCCATAATAATCGAGTGCAGAGAAAAACAAACAATTTTATTGATAGGGAAATTACATCCTGTTGCTGAATATACAAGTACAGTTCTGTTCAATGGCCCTTTAACAGCATTGAAACTATATATTAATTTGCAAGTGTAAATGAAATGTAAATAAAATGTTCAGTTCTGTCTGGCCACAGAAACCTCCTGACAGTATTTCAGTGCAGGAACCCAGGACACATATTTGGATTCCATATGCTAGACCCTGAGCTAGCAGCATCTGATACCTTTGTGGAAAAGATTTACTCAGCTACTATGTAGTGATATCCTTGTGACAAAAAGCACAGTACCAACTGGTCTGTGAGACATGACTGGATTTCAGGGAGAAGGGCTCCTTTGGGTTTTTTGCTTGCTTTCTTTATAAACAAAGGATCTTTCTTTTTAAAAGAAGATCCTTCAGTACTTTGCAGCAATAATCCCAGGTTCTGCAGTTTGAAGTTGTACTGCTGCAGTGCTTAGAACTGTTGCAGCAGAGCTTTCCTGTGCAATAGGATCGCATTTCCAAGGGAAGGAAAGTGACGGGTTTTACCATCTGAGGAGTAGTAAGGAAAGCAGCTATGGAAAACAAGTCTAGCTGGGAAAGGCCATACCAGTTGTTACTATACAGACTGAAAGCTGGCAGCCAGAGGATGGGGCTCTGGCTGCCCCACCAGCCCCTGCCTCCTTCAGGGCTGGTACAGGGTGAACACAAACAGAGCTGCTTAGTCTTTCTAATGAGCATCTTCCAGCTGAACTTCAGCAGCAGTAACCATGAAGCTCCACCCATCACAACAGTCCTGGTAGCAGCAGATTCCTTCCTTCTGCCTGTAAACTTGCCTAGGCACTGGAGACAGCTCTCCCCATCACTTCCTGCACCCATAAACACTGCTGCAAAGAGGTCTGAAGAGCTACCCAGTCAGCATGAGGGTGCTTTACACACCCTGTATACTCTGCACGGTAGTGAGTGACTTCCCCCAGGGCAGCACAATGAAGAGAAAGGCACTAAAATTATGCCTTTAGCTGTGCTCTCTCTGGGCAGCCCCCACAGAGCCCTTCCTGGATGGGTCCTCCTCGAAACAGGTTTGGGGGAGAAAGGTTTGGGGGGATGGGAGCAATTGTGTGGCTGCACACAGCCCGTTGAACAGTTAATGCTTTAACCTTGCGTATAATTTATACAATAAACAAAGTCACATGTTTCTCTAATAATTTAGATGTAAGCAAATGTTGATTTATTCAGGAAGGCTACTGCCAGCAGCAAAGCCTGCAGCACTGAAATTTGAATTAAACTAGGACAGAAGCAGGCTAGTCTATAATAACATTTGTATAATTTTATTTTTGCCCTTGGCTCAGTTCATTTCCTTCTACAGTAGATGCATGAAATTGGTTCTTCAGCCACCTTTAGCTGATGTTCATTGATATCGGGGGTAGGCAGAGAAGCAAGAGAATGTAACCTTTTTAGACTTTGTGTTTGCAATCATAAGGCCATGAATTCTTAGGTCATTTATGACAATAATTTTCTCCTCTGACTTTCCTTCCGACAGTACTCTCTGAATGGCTCCATGTCACCTGAAGTGCTGGGGCTTTTCCCCCCCATTTCTTTTCCTGCATGGAGACTTCTAGAACAGAGCTTGCTAAACAGATGCAAATATTGTGTTGTTTTTATTCTTTCATTCAGGCCTGAGGGCATGAAATTGGAGTTTTCTTACTCTGCTTTCAACATGAAGGAAGGGGACTGTATGATACTTCAAAAATGATGGTGAAAAAAATATGCACTAGTACAGATATCTGGAATGGATCCCTTGGCTTCTTTTCCAGCTTTGCCTGTAAGAAGGAGAAAATACGCTGGATAATGGAGAAGATGCAGAACAGCACAGGGCAGTGATTCTGCCGGTGGGTTTCTGGTGGCAGTAAAAGCCCTGCTCCCAAGACTCAGAAGATTCACCATGCCAGAACACAAACTTAAACTGCTTCGCTTTTGGCCAGAGAATCCACAATAGGTTTCCAAGTGAAGTCAGAGGATTTCACTCTGCAAGTGAGATCTTCTGTTCCTATTCTGACCATCACTGGACACTGAATGCCATCCCACTGCAGAGGGGAAGCCTGGTTTGTTATCTGGCTGTGACCCCACAGGTCCTCTCCAGCGCTGGACTGACATGCCCTACAGAGCCTGCCTGAAATATTTCCAAGAGTGACTGCTTTTCCTGAGTCAGGAGGGACACTCTTACGCTGAGGGGACTTTATGGGCAAAGGAGTGAAAGTAAAGAGGAGACTGGAGAGAGGGGAAGTGAAGGGAGGAAGAGGGGAGCTAACAGCTCTGGTGTATCTGTCTGGCAATGCCACAAGGATCATCTTTTAACTACAACCAGGGCAAAGAAAGATTATTGCATGGGAATGACTTATTTTTTCAAGATATACGCCTGGCCAGGTGTAAAGCCCACATGCCTACTACAAACTGAGGTAGTAGTGCTCTTATGCATAACACCCATGTATGTGGTGGTTTCAAGGCAGTGTTTTTTGATAAAGATTAACTTCATTTTTGCAGTCCTCCAGGATGCAAATTAAAGCTTCTTAACATGAGTCATGATTAAACCAAGTCCTGTGGATCCAGGGCAGTTTCTGGGATTCATGACTGTTTGTGTCCCCAGCAGACACCCCGGTGACACTTTCAAGACCAAAGTTTGAGCAGACACAGTCACCTGATGTGTTTCAGTAGAGGGCTACGGCTGACTGCCAGGATGGGAAAAGCCAGCATCGAGCCCCTCCATTTTAAAAATAATATACTCCCTCTCCTCACCACATAGTGACCACAAAAATGATACCAGTCCATGTCCCTCCAAATGACCCTTGCCTCAGGAATGCAAACACTGAAACAGGACAGTTTTCTAGTCCTAAATCCTAACAGTATGTGATCTATGGATGCCTTGAATCTTATGGCCCCACATGACCCATCTTGCACTATCTCGCCTGGAAACTAATGGCCATTATATATTCCCCTTTGAGAAACTTTCCCTAGCTGTGGACCACAGTGAAGGGAGCAGAGCCACCTGTGTGTGACTCTTGTGTCCATTGATTTCTGTCCATGGCAATACTTGCAAACCTTAGGTCCAGCTCCTGCTCCTCTTCCTCTCCCCACCTGCTGGTTACTGTAAGAAAGGGAAAGGCAAGTTGGGGGTATTTCCTTTGCCAAAGCATGTGGGAAGCAGCAGCACACTGCAACACCACTAGCCACAGCCTCCGAGGCTGCTCCTTGGATACCAAAGCCATGTGCTGCCCCTGACCTGGGGCAAAGTCATGGTTGAGCCCTTAGTTCCCTTATTATTAATTAAAACACTGGAGGAGCTCCTCAGCTGGAGTAAATATTCATTGCTCCTGGCTCTCGCCCACTGGTTTCTGAAAGCACACAGAAGCAGCCACATTTATGCTGTTAACACTGAACTTGGCTCACACTTCTGTGGTCAAATAAATAAATATCACTGCATCTCATTTAGCTCTATTAATGCCACATTAAGAATGGCATGTGTTTTGACATAGCCACCCCTTCCCCTGTTTTTTCTTAAGACCAGAAATGAAGCATTAAAAGTCCCAATCCATCACAGTGACATCAGGTCAGTGAACTGTGACTTTATGACATCAGAACAATTGATTATATGACTCTTTTATGTGTAACTTGTTATGCAATGATTGCTCTTCTCTCCATATATTACATCCTAACATCTTGGAATAATCTCAAGAGACAAAAAGGAATAACTGTGAAGCAGTGAAGTACAGTAGTTACAGGATTGCCATAAAACTGTCATAAAAATTGTAGAAACAAAAATGCCTCTAAAGATGGCAATGTTCCAGTATGGGTCCCTAGCTAATGGTCTGGAGTTGCCCTATGCATACCTTACTATATTTACTGCTTCTGGATGTTTCTGTACCTTTCTCCCAGAAGCTTATACGGTTACCAAGAAATGCAGGGCTGTTACCTTGCACACAATAAGTCTATTTATCCCATTATATCACCTCTAACAAGTCAAGTGATCTTTGTACCAGCCTAAATTCAGAACTTCTTTTCAAAAGTCTGAAAAAGGAGAAAAGCAAGAAGAAAAAAAATCTGGGAAGCTAAAAGAGGTATAAGCTGCTTGTTGCCCCAAAATTGCTGTAAGAAAGTAGATATTCTGTGCTGTTTATAGAGAAAGATGTTGTTAAAATTAGATTCAAGGTACCGAATCAGTAGCTCTCTCCTGCTGAGAAGTGACATGGAAAGCTCTGCCCAGAAGAAAGAGCTCTAACTGGATTTTTGACTATGAAAACCACATGTGCCTGAGCTCAGTTAACATGTGCCACATACTCTTTCTTCTGCTCTCCGGGTTATCAACACAAAGTTGCAACTGTGAGCAATGAGCAAGCCAATGCTTCCCTTTTTCAGATACAGCAGATGTGGTCTTTGTTGCTCTGTGGGAGGATAAGCCCCAATAGGGTAAAGTTAAATGCCTTTTTTTTTTTTAATCTCGAGGCAATTTAATGTAAGCAAAAAGGTGCTACAGTCATAAGGAAAGTGTAAGTCACAGCAGAAGCTAATACCTTGGGGTCCTGAAAGATGAGCTCTGGCAAAACTCCTCCCTGTTGCTGTGGATGTGAATATCCCCAGCTCTCCACCCAAACTCCCTGTCCCTGCCTCCAAGCAGGGGCACAGAAAGCATCATGTGCCAGTGCTCTCCTGCTCCATCTCCCTGTGCTTCCCTGGGGAGCAAGGATGGATGTGCACCATTGCTTCAACCCCTACAGGAGCCATGGAGTCATGAAGAGCCATCTGTTTCACTACATCTACTCCTGCACAGGGTGACTTCTGGTGGAGCAGAGGGGCCAGCAACCAGAGTAAAGACTGATATCCCTTGAGCAATTGCAGCTGTTGCTGTTACACATGTGAGTGGGCACCCATAGTTCCTTCCCCAGGGTGTCTGCATCATTAGAGCAACAAAGCAGCTTCATGAAATACCTTAACATCTTTAAAACACTTTGTTATCTTTACACAGAAGGAACTAGAGAAAAGATACATTTATAAGAAAAATTTGATGGGTAGCCAGGTGTGCCAACATCCTCTAGTCACCCTCAGAAATGATGCACTGGAAGAAAAACAGCGCCTTGCCAGCTGTTTTTTTCCAGCCCCTCCAGCATGCACACACACGCATACACACACCTGGGAGCTCCAAACTGCAGCTGGACAGGCTATTTGCTGGGGGAAGAAAACACAGTCTGTTGGCCCTTCAGTCAATATTGCCAAGCAGGGGAAGCTGCAATGAGTTCAGCAGCCTAAAAACCAAACTCCACAAATGGTGGCACCTTTGGGAAAACCCTGGTGCTGTAGTAGGAGAGGAGATTACAAGATGCTCCCAACCTGGGTTGGTACTCACATATAGCAGGGATCTGGAGGTAAATTACTCCATGTTCTCTTTCTTCTTCCTCTGTCCCTCCCAAACAGGCATATTGTGTCAGGCAGAGAAACAATCTAAGCTAAGATGATGAATGATTAGTACTTATACCACTTTGAAGGATCTGCACTCTCTTTTATCAGGGTGAGGGGAAGAGATATGTGGCTGGGGCCTTTACAAGTGCCCTTTGCAGACTCCAGGGTGATTTCAAGGGCAGCTTATGGCACAGGATATTGACAACAACAGAGCCCATCTTGAATATGCACCCTTAACTCACTCTTAATTTATATGCAGACCAAGCAGCAACATTATTGTTCAGCTGGGGGCATATTTAATTGCTGAATGTTCTGCAGATGTCTTGCAGGCTGTATAGATAAAGGCATTTATGTTGCTGACTTACAACAGCACATCTTTCTTCTTTTAACATAAAAATTCCTACCTTCTTTGATGGATGTGGAATTTTTAGGACTCAAATCTTGCGCTAGTCCTTCAGAATATTTTAGCAAATGTTAAACTTCCTGACACTGTGAGAGAGCAGCTAAACCCTGATGCCTTTTCACTGGGGAAAAAAATGAGCTTCATTACCATAAAAGCAGTGCTTTCCCATGATACGAAATCAAGGAAGGTCCATTTTTGTTTGTTTAAACCCAGCAGAATGAGTTGTCAGGCTCTAGCCAGACACCAAAGCAATTGCAGTTTATTTAAGTGCAAGCAGTCTGCTCAGTGCTGAATAAGATGTACTGGGAGTCAGGAGCCTTGCCCCAGGGTGACTGCAACCCAAGGGCAGTTGAGCAAAGCACTGCTGGTGCCAAGGGTCCAGCACAGCTCCCCTGCACTGCAACATTGTGAGGTAGCAAGCAATCCAGAATCAGCCCTATGAACTTAAAGCTCTTGTCTATTGTGAGTTCATATCTTATTCTTAAGGACTAAATACTGAATATTGTCTCTGTTTTCTTTAATTTTTATTTTTTTTAATCCCTCCCAACCTTCAAGAATAATCAGATTTACAAATGGTTGTTCCATATATTTTTTTTATGACACCTACAATATCCTTTCTGGCTTGCTCTGCACCAGGACACCTCCATCCTAGTGACATAGGTGTCTGACAATTTGTCAGAGAGATGGCCATAAGTTAGGCAGAAAACCGGACTCCATTAAAAAAACATAAAAGCTGGGAGGAGGCAACTTGATGTGGCATGGCTCCTGGCAATGAGGAAGCATGAGTGCATACTGAAGCTTAGAAATAGAAAGTGATGTCCTCATAAAAATATGGCTTTAGGCTGGTGTGCCACTAGAAATTCTTCTGTCAGTTTAGAATATTTAGCTCTAAGGGATCTCTACTTTCAAATGGATCTTTTGATGCAAAATAGGCTGCACAGACGGAGATAGTGTTGAAGAAGGGAGAGTTGCATTTGCTCCCAGTTATGCTTGGTAAACTGAAGATTTTTAGATGGGCTTTTTGATCCCAAGGTATTGAGAGGGCAAGTGAGTTACCTTAGTAGTGTGTTAGGTCTCCGGGTTCTTCTAACTGAAAACTGTTACTGATGCCTGGGCAGCTAAATAATACTGAAAGCTTCAACACTGCTGGTTATCAGGGGAACCTCTTCAGCCTAATTTGAAAGCTCAAAGCTCCAGGCAACTGATTTTTTTGCATTACAGGCTCTTTTGTGTGATGTTCCAATGCAGTATATCCAATCAATGAAGCCATATCACGCGTTGTACCATCATGTGGATATTTATTCCCCCTGTGTTTTGTATTTGACTTGTTAAACTACAAGAAGAGTTTGGGAAACAAACCGGGGGGCGGGGGGGGAAGCAAACTTCCCTCCTGCAGAAATTTAAAACTAGTGAATACGCAAGCCTCAGCGCTCCAAGAGAAATGAAAAGGAGCGGAAAGTGAAAATATATACATATGCATACACATGAACAAAACATGAGCCACAGTCATGGCAATCTGGGCTCCAATGTGCCAAACAAAAGGGGTTATTCCTCCAAGCAATCTTTGTGTCGTAAAATTTAGGACACAGCAACGCTGGTTTATGATCACACTGTAGATTCCACTATAAAATTATACAGTTTCAGCACAGTAAATTCCACTGGACAATTAGGGCAGTCTGGTTTGGAGGATTTTAAAATTGGATCTTCTAAAAAAGGTAATGTTAAGGATAGTCTGGTTGGGGAGAAGGGGACAAGACTAATTATCAAGATGCTCATTCTTCGTTCCTTCTGTAATTTCTTCTACATACACCCTTCATAATTTAAGTTCATTTGGGGAAATTACAAGAATTGTGAGAATTCTTTCCACATAGATTTTTTTTTTAACACAAATAATAATCAGCCAGATCTTCAGAACAAATAAATCACTCCAGACCATTTCATTTACAGTGAAAATTTCATTTCACAGTGCCTGTGAAAATAATGTTACATTTATTTTATTTATTAGGATGCCAAAAATAAAAGTAAAAGCAAGCTCCATGATGAAAATTCATCTGATGCCTTCAGGCTGATACCTTCTTAGGTTTTGGCCAAGAAGAGCAGGAGCAGCTTATGAAAACTCCATCATTTTATAACACTTTTGATTTATTTTCTCGTGAGCTACTTCACTTTGGAACAAAGAGCTCAGCTCAACTCAAACCAATGATTACATTAACTGCATTTTTTTTGCGTTTACAAGATTTTACTTCCAGTCTGGTTTCTCTTGCCACTCTGTTCTGAAGCAAGCCATAAACCTGCATTCCCTGGTCAGCAAGACAACTGTGACACAGTAATTTTCTCCTTGTCTTTTCGCACTATCACCCTCAATTAAGACCTTGTATTTGTATCTTAATATCTGCAACAATGGGACAAAGGGACAATCAAAACTATCAGGCATCAGACAGCTGTTTTCTTAGACCAGGAGAAGAATCTCTTCTTTTTTGTCTTGACGGTGCTTACTGACAGCTGATGGTGCTGATAACCTTGTGCTGTCATTGACATGAGCCAGGCATGAGGCTGTTCCATCCTGCAGGACTGTATCCTGTATTCACCATTATCCTGAAGTACTTACCAGATAGCTGGATCTTTCTTTTTTTTTTTCTTTTTTTTATCCTAAAAAATAAAATCATCTTATAATTATTTATACAGTTCCATGGAAGCAAAGTGTCTATGGACACACACTGACCTTAAGCTCAACTGTTTGCTGTCCCGTTCTTGCATTAGTTCCCCGTGATGTGAAAGTTCACAGTGAGTTTGCAAGAATTTTGTTTATTCCTGGAAGATGTCATCAGTGCAGTGGGGACAGTGAGGGATGAAGCAACACTTACACATTCACACTGGGTTTATTAATCTTATTTACAAAGGAAGTGTTATCCAAAATTAAAGATATTGCCACCTTAGTAAATAAATCACTGCTAGAGTCATCTGGGTGTAATCAGATGAGACCTCTTTTCTCACTTAAAGGCTTTGGTGTCAGAGTAACAAATCAAAAGGCACACCAAGAGGTGTTGATCAAATTCATTCAAGACAAGCAAAACTTTCCTTCTTGTATCTACTTGTCTTACTCTCTGTATCCACACGGTTCAGATGTGTTTTTCCACATTTCAGCTATTTTCGACTCATGTCATTTGTAAGCAAGAGGCAAGAAGGTAAACCTAGGGAGGCAACAACTGCCACTCAGGATACTCAGTAAAATAGTGAAAAAGCAGCACTCTCCAGACAGGAAGCACAGCAGAAAAGCAAAGAAATGCATGACTGGGAAACAAGGTGAGCCAGCTAACCTCCCATCCCAGTGAAGCAGAAACAATGGAAAGGCCTGCCCAGGTCTGCAGAGGAACTGCAGTCCCTGGGAGTCCTGGAAATTGTGCCAACACCTGACAAAATATGCCGGGGGCAGCAAAGCATTGCCTACCTTTTGGACTCCTCTCAAATCTGAAATGAAGCTCAGCACAACCAAAACTAAATAAAACTGCAGCATTTAGGCATTCACCCTGTCAATGCATGGTGCATAACCATGCACTAAGAAACTGAAAAAATAATAAAAATTAAAAAAACAAAACTCCCCAAAAAACCAAAACCACAAACCAACACAAGCAAACTAAAAAAAAAAAAAAAAAAANCAAACAAACTAAAAAAAAAAAAAAAAAAGAAAAAAGAAAAAAAATCCACCAAAAAATTTTAAAAAAATTAAAACGTGTAGGGAGTATGTTTACTTAAACATCATAGCTAAGAGATTTATGAATCTAGGCGTGTTACAAACCCTATTCTCAAATGATGTAGCAAGTGACATTAGGAGGAATACTCCCCTTACAGGCAAAGATAATCTGGTACAGAATTACCTATAGAATTCAGTATTGCAATGACAGCAAATATTTTACTTACTCCCAGCTTATTCTACATGTTCATACATAACTGGTTGGGAAAAACATTTTTCCAAAATACTATGCTCCAGACATTCTGGAAGCACCAGCATCCCCACAAGAAAGGGTTTTCCCTTTTACTGCTGTTTATTTTCACTTTGTGCTGGGAGAACATAAGTTGCTTTTCTGTCAAGTCCTAAGGTATCAAGTATGCTCAAATCATCTGAACAATAATGTCAGAAATAACTCATTTTTTGAAACAGGAAATTTTAATTGCCACTTTAATCAATGTAATAACATTATGGAATCTTCAGGCCTCAGTTCAAAGCATTTAAACATGTGCTAAGTATCATTGCACTTAATAAGACTTAAGTCTGTTTAAGTATTTAGCTAGTCCAGTGACAATATAGGAACTGAGGAGTAAATGTACACTGATTAAGTCAGACTATTGATAATATGATTTCAGAAAATAGTGTCTGAGTGAAAACTTCTGAGTATAAAGTTTAAGAGTACAAAGAGTGAAAAGGAATAAAATGAGCAGGATGAAAGGCAAAAAAAGGCCTCTTAAAACTGGTGAATGAACTTGTTGCTATTATAGAATCATGGAATAGAATCATTTTGCTTGAAAAAGACCTTTAAGATCATCAAGTCCACCACTAAAGTCCCTAAGAGCGACAGCTACCTGTCTCTTAAATATCTCTAGGGATGGTGACTCAGATGCTTCCCTGGTCAACCTGTTTCAATGCTTGGCACTACCCTTTCAGTGAGGAAATTTTTCCTAATATCAAATCTAAACCTCCCCTGGCACAATTGAGGCCATTTCCTCTCATCCTGTCACTTGTTACTGGGAGTACAGACTGACATCCACTTAGCTACAACCTCCTTTCAGGTAGTTGTAGAGAGTGATAAGGTCTCCTTTGAGCCCTCTTTTCCCCAGACACTGCCAGTTCCCTCAGCCACTCCTCAACAGACTGGTGCTCTAAACCAGCTCTGTTGCCGTTCTCTGGATATGCTCTGGCACCTTGTCATAGTTACAGTTGCCAGGATCAGGTTGGTGTGGGTGCGACAAAAACTGTATTCTACACCCTCTGTGTCACTTCTGATGAAGTGTTAACAATGGATCATTTGCTGCAGCTGCTCAGGACACATCTGACACCCCAGGCCATAAACTGGGTGTTAAAGAACCCTGTGAGATAGAGGAGACATTAGCACCTTCACACCCAGCCTGAGGGGTCATGTCTGCTAATGGACCATCAAAGATTCCAAAAATATCCCATGTCTCACAGAGTAAATCACCCATTGTGAAACTCCCTGCCCTGGGAGAGGTACTGGGCATTCCCACCTGAACCGAGCATATATAATCTTGGGGGCTTGGGACCTGTGGTACCACTCATTGGATCGAGACAACAAGAACCTCAACAGGACTGTGACTGCCACTCTCAACCAGACTGTGACCATCATCCTTACCAACAGGTTTTCCTTTCCTTTTACTTTGTATTCAGGGGAGCCACTTGGTGCTCAGCACAGGGGTTAATGAACACAATTCTGTTCACGCCCCAGGGTTCTGGGTTATACATCTGGGCTTTGTGGGTTAAAACCAATTTTTGTCTGTATCATTGTGTTCATTGTAACTTTTTTAAGTAAACCGTAAGACTTTTAACCTCTTTTTGAGTTCAGTTCATTTCTCCTGTCGGTTTACATATAAACAAACACACACCTCAATGTCTTGTAGTGAGGGGCCCAAAACTGAGCACAATGCTCAAGTATTGTGAGCAGTCTGTCAAAGGAGGAGCTGATTGGCATTTCCATGCAAAAAAAGAAACAGTAAAAACTAATCAAATACTATTACACTGGAGATCCAGCAAGTCAAATTAAGACAACAGCCTTTGAAAAGATGAGGTCATCTCCAAATAGCAATCAGGAAACAGGTCACATCCCACCACTGGAGATCCCATTGCATACAAGAATGGCTGTCATCTGTAGTCACCCAGAAACAGCCAACAGCTGAATAGGGTGATGGGCACTTGGACCTCACGGGAGCCTTCTGGCAGTCTGTGATCCAACTCAGCACTTTAAGAGTACAATGTTTACATATCTTCCTGTGACTCTCTCCACAGTCTGCCCAGCAGTCTTTCAGGTTTTCCCATTTATTTTTCAAAAATAAGTTATATTAGGAAACTCAGTTGGAAAAAGCCATTCTAAATAGAGCATTGATTGTATAGCTCATAATTTTAAAATCAGGAAATGCAGAAGGTATTTATGCATAGCTTTGACTCTGCTGCTCACAGATAGGTATATGTGTATATACACATACAGATATTCACAGAAGAGTATCCAGTACTACTAGTCCTGTAAAGAAGTTCTTGTAAAACCAAGTAATGTTTAAAACCTGGAAAAAAAGGTAACACTATGTAATTGTTTCCAGCCCTAAAAGTAATATGAAATTGCAGTGTATTTCTTTCCACAAGCTTACACTTTGGATCTGTGATGTGATCCCCAAAGTAAAGTTAATTTACAGATCAAAATAGAAATGAGAAGTCCACATCTGGGGTATTTAAATCTGTAGGGACTTTGCTATTGACTTCAGTTTGACAAGGATAACAGTTGCCATGAAAATTATTTTTTCTTGGGATATTCAAACCACAGAAGTGCAACAAGTAACTCTGAAAAGTCCAGAAGGGTGATTCTATATCTATTTGTAAGTTCCTCATTCCCTGAAGTGCTATGATAAAAAAGCCAAGCATTCATTACAAGGAAGTTTGCAACTTAAATCTTTTAGTTAGTAAAGTTTTGCAACAACGTTAGTTAAGAAAAGACTTGAAACACATACATAAAAAGAAATCCTGCAGTTGTATAGCTAAGACCATAGAGCAAAATCGTTGTATTAACTTTACTTCAGAAAGAGGTTGTGCTTTTGTGATCTTACATCATTTCTCCCTGAAATCTGTCAAGCATGCAAGTTTCCTTTCACAAAGACAAATCATCTGCACCGATACAGCATAGTTAAGATGATTTATTTGGATTTCCTTCAAGCTTTTGACAAGACCCCTTACTAAAAAATCCTGTAAACCCTATACAGTAGAAAAATAGTGTTGTTCTCTTTTGTAAAAAGCAGACTGGGAGACAGGAACTCCTGAGTTCTCATTATATTTCCTTTGATCTATATGTCCTGTTCATAATATGCCTGACACTTATTCCTTCTGTGGCTTTGGGCAAGTCATATAATCTCTCTGCCTCATTTTCCTATCTTAAGGGGTACTGCACGGATTAGCTAGTCAGTGTTTGTAAAGAAGCTGAAAGAGTATTGACCCGATTCTCCCAGAGAAGCAGGAATACTCAGCTTCTTGGGAAGTCATGACCAATAAATTCTAAGGCGTGCTACAGGAAATAAATACCAGAAGAAAAACGAACCCAGTCTTGACATAGACCCCACCTAGTTTAGTTCAGCTTGTTCCTGAAAAAGGCTGCATACACCAACTCCCCTCCCACAACTGTTAAAGGATCCGAGGACATGCCCAGGGGTGTTTGACATCATTCAGGTTTTGGGCATGGCTTCTGCTGAGAGAGAAGTAGAACTGAGTGCTCCAAAAGGGTACACCTCTCTCCACAAGTGTTTGCACTAGTGAGCTGGCAGAGGAAAACAAACAGTGAGTAAGTAACACTTGCTGATGATACTCATTGTCCCACGCAGTTGAAGAGGACTGTGAGAAGCTTGGGATGATTTGAAAAGCCTTGGTGTATCCTCAATTTGGGAATGACTGATGCTCAAATGAAATTTATCTCAGAAGAGTATAAGGGAATAAACATGGGCAGGGTTTTCTCTGTGACACGTTGCTTTTACTTTAAGTTTTGCTTGAATTACCTGCACAATCACAACCAGTATGTTTTCAAGCACGTATGTGTTGTATGTATATGCTATATGTACTGTATCATAGAGAAATAACTAAGGATCACTCCTAGGCATCAGTGTGGGTGGTTTAACTGACCACAGAGTTAAAAAGGCAAATTGAGAGCAAAGTTCTTTAAAACTAAGAGAGAAATCAAAAGAGACAGTATCATGGCCAGGTCATTCATATGTGGCAGCAAATCATCAGGCAAAAGCAAAGGAATATTTTCTCAGCATTTGTGACCTTTCCTGATCATTTTGGAAACTGCTTTTCTCTGTTGGCCAATGTCATAAGAGTGAAGCTGGCTGCTGCTGCATTAGCAGTGTTTTCTCACGGGGAAGAGAAGTGCAGGATAGAGGGATAAGCCAGCTTTGCCAGTGTGAGTGCATCTGCAGTACATTTTTCATTTTGGAGTAGCTATTTGTGCACACATGTAGTGCAGTTGCAGAGAGAGGAGAAGGTTGTCAATTGCCTTGACACAATCCCTAGTCTTCTCTTTGCACCAGCAACTATGCCAGCAATATCAAGCAACAGACTCTGCCAGCACTGTTTGCTATTGTATCTGTCAGGGGAATGTTCTTAGCATTGGCCTTGGCACCAATGGTCTCTTGCTGATGTGTGCTTACTTGAAATGCCTCTTTCGTGCCACCTTCCTTGAATTGTCTTTGGGTTTATAGTTGGTGATCATAATGTCCTTTCTTTTCTAGGAGTTCCCTTTACTATGTACACTCCATGCTCACAAGAGTGAAGACTGGGAGAAATACCACAACAAAACCTAGAGCAGTGTAGTGGGAGGGACTTCTCTCAACATCTGTCTTCACTGGTCGAGATGGAGAAAAGTGGCCTGGAGGTATGTATGGCACTATCGCCATTGCATGAACTAGCACAGCA
The DNA here is from genome assembly GCA_013396755.1 of Sclerurus mexicanus. Taxonomy (NCBI): domain Eukaryota; kingdom Metazoa; phylum Chordata; class Aves; order Passeriformes; family Furnariidae; genus Sclerurus; species Sclerurus mexicanus. Next base: position 878,482 of record VWZF01000813.1, read on the forward strand.
ATTTTCAGTGACCGTGGCATGAGAGGGAGAGTTTTGCCAGATGGGTGTTTTTCCCTGGCATACATTTTCAGCCTCTGCCTTAGGAGATGACTGTTTATTTTCACAGGCAGTCAACTAAAATCCTCTTTAACTTCTAGGTCTCTTCATATCCCCCTAGCAACTGTGACAGGACCAGCAGGGCGTGGATTAAAATATCTATGAGCTTCTGGTAAGCTGCTGTTTTCGACCAAGAAATTAACAAATAAGGATTGTGATGAGTACGCAAGGTTCATACTCCTGACCACTATCATTACCCAGAAAACTACTGTTGTCTATCACTACCCAGTGTCTACAGGTTTCTTACAAGAAAAAAGGTACTGGGACCTTACTAAAATATTACTAAAAATTACCCTTATAACTGCAGCTGGAATATATATGCTATATATGAAACCAAGAAGGAAATGCATAGCACCTTAACATTTATGCCCATTTCTTCCTTTGCATAAACTCATCCATCAAGTATGGCCAGAGTAGCCCAGTTCCTATAATTCCCTGTAAACCTAGGAAACTACAATGATGTAAAATCGGTATGAGGTGAAAAACTGCTGCTTTTCAGGAAGTGGCTGGGAGAAAAACATTATTGATTTAAAAGTAGACTTTTCCAAATTATTCTAAACGGAAAAGTACTGCTGCTTCTCACAGAATCCTCTTTCTACAAAGAAAGAACAAGTTGATGCTAGCAATATCAGTTTTTCAAAGCTTATGTATAGTGTTGAAAGCAAAAGGTAATTTCTGTCACACAGAAAAATAACACAAACTATAACATGCTTTTGTTTTGGAAAGGGATTGTGTCAGACAGTTGCTGCTTCTTTAGCAGAAGGGTAGTAGTATCTCCTTCAAATATTCTTTCGACAAGATATGCTTGCTCTACAATGACTCTAGAAAATTAATGTGGTTTCAAAATCTGCAGATCACTCATTACAATCAGTATTTGTAAGTCTAAAACCTTGGAACATACTGTTCAAATTCTGTGATCTGCCCCTCTCTTTATCCAGATCAGCTGCTTGACAGTCCCAGAACAAGGTACACACCCCCAGACTTTGGGCTATTCAAAACACAGGCACAAACCCAGATTTCATAGCCTGAGTTTCTCTTGCAGCTGCATTATGTATCCCTCTGAACTATTTCCTCTGTTCAAGAGGATGTTTTATTGGGTAGAAATTCATACTTTAAATAACGATCTCAATGTATTACCATATTATGCTGGTATCACACATTTTCTGGAGGAGTGTGTTTAGAAATACATCTCTATTGAAAGAGAGTGCTGTAACATCAGTGTCAATTTTGTTGCTGAAATCTCATGGTACAGTTGAGTAACACTTCTCAGCATGCTAGTTTTAATGTTAAAAATCCAGGAGGGAAGGTAGTTGGTGTGTTTTATTATTTAACAACACCAAATACCTCTGCTCATTGTCTCTATGTATATAGGTGTGCTCAGGGAATCGTTTTTATAGGTAGGAATGCAGAGAGATTCTGACACCCAAAGGATGCACAAAGAGATACACTAACATAAATTTCTATGGTGCCCTGAAGGTACTTCCATTGTATTACAGAACTTCTCATGAACAGCTTTGGCTCAGGCAATAGGACCATGAAGCAAAACTGAATGTTTCTGGACTAACTGAGAATGAGAGAGATTATACTACCTCTAGAAACCATGTTTTCTGTTATAGGCTACTGAAATATAAAATAGCAAAACCAAGTTAATCAAATGCTTGTTTTTCTCCTTACCAATCTCCCTTCTCCCCCAACATACACACACACATACAAGCACACTTTACCCACTTTTCCTCAGTGTAGTCTTTGATTAGAATGAGTTGAGCAGTTAAATTGGAATGATCTTAGAGCAATTTGTACAATCTCATGAGATACATTATCCATTATGCCCCGAATTCTGCACGCTCCATCAGAATGGTTAGACCAACAGAAGTTGCTTCCATATTCAACTGTGCCGGTATTTCACATGATACAGCCCAGAAAAGCTTACAGTGACCATAACAGTGCATTAATCATTTTGCAAAGAGTATTGATAAATCTGAATAAAACATCTGGCATGGAGTGAGGGGAGAGGTTTCTAATGTGCACTGGGGAAAATCCAATCAAAGTAAAGGGTATTAGAAGCAGAAGCGAACTCTGACATGCCTCTGCCCTCACTGGTTGTACTGAATGGGTCCTTTCTCACCTATTTTGCAAAAGAAGACAGGTATTCTGCAGAGAAATGTCTGAAGGCAGGAAACCAAGCCAGTGTGGTACAATCCTGTTGTGCCCCCCAGAAAGCCTCTGCAATCACCAAGCAAGCAGAAGAGCTGCTTCTCAGGGGAAAGAGTAACTGGGGAGGGAAGAGAAAAGCAGAGAAGATCAGAGAAATGCAGAGAATTTCCCAAAGTTCATTATAAATGCATACACACATAGGAGGCGATGACACCGGAGTTCACATTTTCGATCCTAGATGCTCAAAGGCAATATTCTAACCTTTCTAACCTATCCACAAGTATCATGATTTGCTAGAGATCTTAGCATCTCTAGCTCCCATCACTGGCAGAGGGATTTAGGAGTGCTGAAGGCTTCTGAAAGATACCCACAGAAGAGCCCCAAAAATCTGGAGAGGCTTTCTATGAAACTACTCTGTGATCCCTTGACTACCCATACAGCTTGTAAGATTATCCATAACTTCACAAGGGAGCAAGAAACTCCCAGGAGGTTTTTGTACACTAAAAATTTATGTTTCTGGAAAAGAGAGTTCACTCTGGGAGTTTTCATACCAATGATAAAATTATATAAATGAGCTTCACATCCCACTCTGGTGATGCTGTTTCACCTTAAAACAGCTACTCAGACTCTGTTGTTACTTTCTGAAGCAGACAACTGAATGAGCTTGGAGTACAAGAGATTTTGGTGCCTTTTTTTTTTTTGTTTGTTTGGGTTTTTTTGTTAACTAACAGCAAAAGGACATAAGTGCAAGCAGTACACGAGGACTACGTAGAAAAAGGGTAGAAGCACTTGTTACTGCTTAAGTTCAACTACCGTCCTACAGCAGACCTGATTCCCTGTCATTCTCACCAATGTAGAAGGGATGCTGTTGCTTAGGCTACTTCACTGTTTGGTATGGTTCACACTGTTCAATCCATTTCACAGCTAAATAAAAAAATCTATTTCTTCAAATACTGCATCAAAATGTTACTGGTATATAAAGAAAAAATACATTCTTTTTAACACTCCTTGGGGAAAACAAATCTGGAGAAACTGTTTTCATGAATCTCCCCCTTCAAATGCAATGTAAAATACTTTCTATTTTTCTAGAAGAAAAAAGAGCCACTGACAAAATATCTAATGCAGGCGACTCTCGCTAGCTTTCTATTTCCACACTGAGCTGCCCTTCTTAATATTTTTGAAATAAGACTGCTGCACACATGAAGCCCATAGACTGAAGGAGGAAACTTTTTTAAAAAAAGGTGAAGCTGACATGGGGGCCTTCCTTAGAAGAGCCCCTGTACTTGTTTCCAGACAGGATTACAGCTAAATCAGAAATAATGCCCTTTAGCAAGGGGACAGATATGATCTGCAGCCGTTGGAAAACCTGTCTCTTCAAAAGCTGCAATTTTCCAAACTGTTAACATGGACAATAATATGGAAAAGCTACTACAGTTTTCCAGAGGCTAATTATGAACAGGTGATGATTTGAGGAAAAATTCAGAAGTCAAATATTGAGCTCAGTTTGAGCTCATTAAGGTTGCTATTCAGCATCAATAAAATATTCATAATGCACAAACACATTGTAGTTTATATAAACCTGTTTAAAAAAAGATAACTCCAAGTAAAATGGAACAGAGTTTGGTTTAATGTGTTCTCCTTTGAATGCAAATTACCTCCAAGCAGTTAATACAGGTAAATATTGCTAACTTATTTAGACATATGTGGCAGCCTGTATGGGTTATATTTAGATCTTGCAAACTCCACCAATGTCAAGAATACATCCCTAGAGCAGAGTTTGGCCACACTGGTAGTAAATTGAGGCCTGAGTTTAGGCAGTGAGGGCTGAGGATACTGCAGACTGTGAGGAGAAAGAGTAAGCAAAGCCAGGGTCTCTCTCCTCTTCTGGGGAAGTACTATGAAAATGTGTAATTTGCATGTGAAAAGGGATACAGCTAGTACTTCAGTGGAGCAGTTAAGACTGACATCTTTAAGAAAACCTCCCTTTTATACTTGTGCCTTTATATTTTGGACCTCCATGCAGAGGAAAGAACCAGGCTGCAGTCCTATCTTGGTATGACAGTGGACAAGCTGAGGCAAAAATATCTATCCAAAAGGGCTTGCAACTACCCTAGTGGGCATTTACCCTATCCCACAAATGTGATGTGAGACTTCAGCCCACGATTTTCTGACTTGGAGGTGAAAGTCTTATCAAATGAGTCTTCTTGAGATAATAATTTTATTTTTTTTTTACTTCATCAGAAAATATGCCTTTTCTTATCTAGTGCTGACATCATTTGATAAACCCTTTGCTACAGGTAAAATAACAGTACAAGGATGTTTTTCAGATTTTAAAGGATACTATATTGGTATTTTTCTTCACCTTTCACCATAATAACTGTTTGCTAGTTTGAAATTAAAAATTGCTCCTTTACTGATTATTTTTCTCTGTATTATGCAGGTCACTAATGAGTGCCAGGCTTTTGGCACGGCTTTATTTATTTATTAGAAAGAGGAAATCACTGAAGCATTTAAAAGTCACATACACAGAGCCATAAAAAATTTTTTGTAGCTACACACTGTAAGACAGAAATAAAGTTAGGTCAGGACACAGGTGTACTGAACTTTGTAAACTGTTTATTAAAAACTGAAAATTTTCTTTACTGTGTTTGAACTGACAAACCATGAGAATCTTTAAGTTGTTAAACCAGCTCTAAGTAGTTTAAAATGAGTGTGCTCAAGCTGTGTAACATTAGTAAGGGTTGCGATGACTCTGTTTCACACAAACCCAAATGCGGAAGGCATATATGGTTGAGGGGAGTTTTCCCTCTTGTGTGCTACTAGTTTTTGGAAGAATATTAAAAATTGAATTTGCAGACAAAGCCATGTCGAGTGATTCTTGGGGCATGTAAATGTGTGATTACTTAGTTTTTCCTTTTAATTTCTGTCAGCCACTCCTGGTTAATTAAGCTATTTGTTCTCATTATAAAAGAATGACAAAGCATTTGCAAACGGTGTGATTCCTGTGTTAGAAGTCCTACCATGTTATTAGGTTTATCACTTAAATAAAAGAGGAAAGACAAAAAGAGTGTATTGGGTTGGATGTGTTTTTAAGAAAGAGAATTATTAATTCCTTAGGCTGCTGCAGCTGCCTTAGGAGAAAAAGGCGATTGTTATATTTTGCATTACTTTCTGTAAAATATCAAAAACTTATCATAAAAAGCTAATTGCAGATATTCTCTGGACACGTCTGGTTCTATTCAGGGGCTTTATTGGGCAGTTTTGGCCACAGTGCCTGGTCTTTCTCCTAAGAAATGTCAGCAAAGTCCCTGAATTAATGGACTGTGAAGTGCTTAGAAACATACCGTTTCACAAATGTATACGGCAAGGATGTGACACTAATGGGAGGTGACCCGTGGGTTTATGACAAAATAGTCCGCTATAACAACAACAAATTAATACAGCTTCTATGCACAGTAGCTTTGAACAAAGCAATATAAAGTAGAGTGGGAGGTGAAGAAAGGTAGAACAAGGAAAAACTGATCAAGAATAAGATTTGTAAATTATTTGATTATCCCCAGGTTTGTTATGTTGAGGAGAAGGAAGCTGAAACTCCAGGGTAAAGAAAATTAAAAAGGCAATGCTTCATTGTATTTGGGTAATTGGAGAAGGAAAGTTAGTAGCATTTGGAGCCACGTTACATGAATCTACGTGGTAAATTTCTGGATTTGCTTATATAGACTTGCTTTCTTTTAATTTTGCTGCTTAAAAATAACATATAAATATAACATATAAATAAATTAAAAAAAAAGAATTAAAAAATGCAGTGCAACTCCTTCAATCTTTTTGCAATTCTGCATGGTTGAACATTTGAAATGAGTTTGTGTATCACCCCCAGGCATTGATTCAGACTTGATTGGGGCAAAGCAGACTCCATGTGCTTATTTTTATACACGTCATTTGGGAAGTTATATAGCCAAGGGAACAGAAAATGTGTTGCTCCACTGCCAAATTATCCCATATCCCTCGATCAAAACGGGAGGTGATCCTAATCAACAAGTTGTGCGACCTTAGTGCAATGGCAATGTCAGGTCAGCCCGGAAAAGTGAAGAGACGGATCTAAATACAAATAAAGAGAGAGACAGAAAGAAAGAAAGAAACAACCAACAATCCTTATAATTATCATCATCTGCTGCTTTTCCCTCTTCTGGCAAAGAAACACTCCATCCATTTGCAGAAATCGCCCGCGGAAACGTTACATCAAAACTAATCACAACGATTAAAATCAGCTTTTCTGTGCAAGAGGAGAGTAAAAAGCAAGTTGGAGGCTGGAATGAGACTGTTTTTTCCACCAAAAAAATCCGGAAAAAAAAAATACACGCGATGTATATATATATATATATATATCTTTCTATATGCACGTTTCGAAGGAGATCAATTTTATGCCCGTGTGATCAGTTAATTTAATTTAACTTTTATTTCGGAGATTGATTCAGACTGGAGGTAGAGACATGAGCTAATTGTATCCTGATCCTTGCCTTGAGGGGTTTCAAAGCCCTGGAGCAACTATTCTCTGTATTTTGCTCTGTCTACCTTAGCCAAGCTATTGCATTTCTCTCTGGTGTAGCGAGGAGAGCAGACCGCTGCCGGGA